>JAHHUK010000029.1:0-115628 GCA_018703695.1 Prunus fruticosa
GCCCGCTGGCGGGCAGGGTTATTATGTCCAAATCAAATATACTATTCAGTTGGGGCAACTCAATCCTTCTGCTAAAGTTCGACATGGGCGCCTGTTGGCAATACAAGAGGGGGCTACCGCTGTGGCTACTTTGAACGACGCGCGGATTAGCCAGGGCGATGCAAGCGAGCTGCTGATTCACTACGAACGCTTTCAAGGTTGTCGGGAATCCGTCGATGGCAATCCTGTCGCGCAAGTTGTACATGCCCGACTGGTAATCCCAGAGATAGATTAGAATGTGCGACATGGTGTTTATGTCGCCCGCCTCCGGGTACGAGTCGGCTATGAATAGATAATGACTCTTGCCCGCAACCACCGACGCGACCAGCGACGGACTTGAGGTTTCTTGGATGCGCGAGCTCACCGTGAACGAGGGCATTAAACCTTTGATTCGCTGCTGGGCCATCACCTCAATGGTCTGGCCGCGCGGCAAACAAGGCTCGCCCCGCTTGTTGGCCGCTTTCAATAACAACCACGCGCCGCCCTCCTCATTGGGTATCGGGTTAGCCGCAGCGTGCAATACCGGCCCGAGCAGTGGGTGTTTCTGAACGATTTCGTAATAAAACGATATTGACAAATACTTGTTCACTCTCGTAATGAGATCGCTGATTGCTTGCACTCTCAACTTGGCCTGATACTCAAGGAATTTTGGATCAATCAGAGCAAATTCGTCCTGAGCTCTAATGACGTTTTTAGTCACCGTGTTGTTAAACTTGTAAGTTGGTTGCGACACTGGTTCCAAGGTGTAGTGCGGTCGCCACTTGTACGGAATAATCGAGGTATCGACTAGGCTCTCCGGTCTGGGCATGATAATTGGCAACTGCACTGAGACAGGTGATTGTTGGGCCACGACAACAGGCGGAGGTTGTGGTCGTGGCATGTACTGCTGTTGTTGTCGCGGTGGCATCCAAACAGGTGGTCGGATTGGCAAAGTTTGATTTCCATTTGCTGGATACTGCATCGGTGGACTCCTCGACCAGGGCAATGGCGAATAGGGTGGCGGTGCCTTGGTGACTGGTGGCATTTGCGGCGGTTGATTGTAATGGATAGGACGTGTCACGTTCATGGGCGGCAACTGTCCCTTCATTACAGGTATGAGCGGCACAGTTGTCTGCGGGCACGAGTGTATGTGACATAATCCGGCGTAGGTCGCATTCTTGTTTCTCGTCTGCACCTTGAACGGAGTGCCCGTGTTGTAGAGACGATTGAATATTTGCTGGTTGTTGTTCCAGATTTGCTGGTGTCGCAAATGCGCGTCATACGAGCCGTTGGTGTTGTCACCTCGTTGCAGAGCGTCGCGCGACAAATCAATGCCCTGTATGGTACCAGTCACGACCAGGTTGTTCAGTTGCACGTCTTTGAA
Organism: Prunus fruticosa; assembly: GCA_018703695.1. Lineage (NCBI taxonomy): Eukaryota > Viridiplantae > Streptophyta > Magnoliopsida > Rosales > Rosaceae > Prunus > Prunus fruticosa. The sequence goes on from JAHHUK010000029.1 coordinate 1,403, forward strand.
TCGCAGCGAGCTGTTGCCGAGCACGCGCAAACCATTCGGTCGGTTCTCATACAAAATTGAGTTGACAAACAAATTGACATCCACGTCGTTGATGATACCAGTTTGTATCTCGAGCGATTTCATAATTGTCACATCGTTGTTGAACTCCAAGTCGTCCTCGATCAGCTCGTCGCTCTGCAACAACAAATTAAACTTGAGCTCACCTTCCGACAGCCCGTCAATGCCAAAGCGTAGGCTCACTCGATCATTGAACTCCACGGCCCCTCTGAATGTTTTGGCGGCCAAAATCTGCTGGGGCGCGTCCACGAGCACCGAGTCTGAATAGAGACGACTTAGTTGGTGTCCATTGAGAGAGTTGGTTTTAAGATTTGCGCCAGGCAACACGTGCAAACGGTCCACCTCGATGTGGTTGTAAATAACTTGTGGGGCGTCATACTGAAGTGTGTTGGCTAATAAGTTGGTAACATTCAGGCCCTCGAATGTGCCCGCAATTAGTTCCCTGCCAACAACGAGCACATTTTCAATGTCCAAATGATCAAAGATCATGGGCGCGGTGATGATCTGTGGCCGATTGGCGTTGGCCACAAACACACTTGATAGCGCCAAATCGTTGATGCGGTCCGCGGTGAGACTGTCAATGTGCAAGTCGCCATAGAAATCCTTGTGGCCAGTTCGGCTCTCATTGATCACCTGGTTTATGGCCTTGGCTAGCGGGCCAATTTTGAGGTTGTTGAACGTTGAGCCCACTTGAACTGTCGAGTTAAATCGGACCCCGCTCGCCAGTTTCAATGTGCCCAAGACGCGCTGATCTCCGTGTCGCATCAGGAACGAATTTTCTGAGATTATTGAATCCGTTGATTGCGGCGCAGCGTAGAGATTTGAACACAACGGGCTGCTCGAATCGCAACCGATTGTACTGAGTTGCTGGCAATTGGGCAAGCCGACTAGCGAGGCCGCAAATGTCGTTCACTGGGATCCCGTTGATAAGCGATTCAATGTGAATCGGTGCGTTGTCTGCGAATCGAATGTCGCGGCTGCTCAAACGCACCTTCGAAAATCTAAATGGTTGGCCATCGTTTTTGGCCAAAAAGTACAATTGAGTCAAATTGAGATGCCCATTGATTGTTCCAATATTGCTTCGGCCCCCCAGATGCACTTCGTTAAATATCTTGTCGCCACTGACAATTTGATTTCCGCCGTCGTAGAGCAGCGCCAACTCAGGACGGCCCGTTTCAGTATTTGGAAACACTTGAATGCCATTGAAATCGCGCAAAACTTCGAGAGTTCTCACATTGAGATCTCCCTCGAACACAAACGGATTTTGCAACCTGTAGTCTTGATTACGCATCATGACATTCTCTGGCCTCAGGTAAACTCCATTGATTAGCCCATCAACAGACACATCACCGCCATAAGAAACGTGAACGTCGCCTGCAAACTCCATGGGCGCCGTCACGTTCTGGTACGAGTGCTTGAACATTGTGCTCGCCCATAGATTTTCAATGTTTATCGACGACAGCATTGAATTAGGCACGAATTCTACGGGCCCATTAATGATGAGCTCGTCCACCACAGTTGGCAATTCAAATTTGTTCTCCTTGTCGGCTAGAGCTATCGCGTCCAGGTGCCTGTCTAGATGCAACCCATTGAGAATTTCAATACGCGATGACGAATTGGACACCCGACGAGCCAAGTCAGTGTCGAGAACAACGTGATTAAACTTGAGGTTTGCGTAAATACTTTGATCACCATTGGAAGTGAGCGTGGTGCTTGGATCAACGGCGCCTCCATTCCAATTATCCACACGCAGATTGGCTGTCGAGTACAAACCTGCGTGGAAGTTCTTGTGGCCCAAGATGGGACCAGTCGACTGGCCGCGCCCAAAGACAATATCATCTATTCTGATTCCATTTAACGTGTCCAAAATTTTCGTCTGTCCTCTCAGCACAAGATGCTCAAATCTCACATCGTAACCAACGCGCATTGAGCGCCCAGTCAGCAGAGCCTGCTTTTGAATGTCACTAATGTCGCGATTATTCAAGAATCTTGTGCGTATCTCGCTCACCTGTGGACAAGCGGCCGCGCCCATGAACGGGATCGGCTGGAGTCGCGGGTTGAAGTTGTTCGAGTTCAAACATTCCAAGACTACCTTATCGAATCTGAGTGGCGTGAAAACCTCCTGGATTGTCCCGTCATCGACAAGAATCTGGTCAACTTGGCGCTTGAGCGAATCAATATTGGAGTGCGCACGCTCAATCTCATTGAATGTCACAGACGTGTTGACTAGGGCGCCCTCAACCTGCATCCGCTGTGCGCTGTGATCATCGATGCGTGTCACGTACAACAGATTGCTGATATGCAAATCGCCTTCAATTACTAGATCGCCATTGATTTCGATCGGGCGAGGTTGATCTATCCGAGGCAACGAGTCTATCTGACGTGCAGCATGATCGAATTTGTCCGACAAAATGTTGCTCAACTGTGCCTTGCACCAGCCCAGCAGATTCTGGCCTGTGTTGATTAAGTTCCGCTTCGTGTGACTAGAATCGGGACCAATAGACGCCGCTGCTTCAATATCGCCGTCATTCTGAATGCTACTGATGTGCTGCTCCACAGGTATCTCGTATAAATGTGCCTCTATTGTTTCAGTTTCGTTCTCTGTTGAGAAATCTTCAATACTTGCGTCTTCAGGTAGGGAGGTAAAGGCAAGAGCCGGTAATGACATGGCGCCGGCTTGTAGAATATCATCACCGAGTGTTCTCTTAGAATTACTATCGTTGATTTGAACCAGCGAAGGGGGCACATTGAACAAGTGAAGACCGTCCGTTTGGATGGTTCGCCTGTGCTTTGAGTAGAACGGTGGCATGGGTGAGTGTGGCCTCAGTTGGTTGCGAGCGGGTGCTGGCCCCGGCAGTGGGCTGAGATTTAGCCCATCGTATAGGAACAAACTGATTTGCTTTGACCAGCCTTCCATGAGTGCGATGACCACATAAGAGTCGCCCGTGCCATATGAGATTGTGTCCAACTTGGTGGCTCCCGGTACAGCCATAAAGTTGGTCTGTATAAATTTGTTGCCAAAGTACTTGTAAATAATCAAGCCATGATCGTTGATTGCCGAATCACCACCGGTTTGATTGTATCGATAGTACCGATTGTGCTCGTCCTCAGGTTTGTTCCTACCAACGATTGCGATGTAAAAGTCTCTCTGCAAAGAGGCCTTGTGAGTTACATAGAAAGAACTAGCGTCCAACGCAAGCCCTGTGATCAGATACTGATAGTGAACCCAATTGAGCGAGCCATCGGTATAGTCTAGCTTATAAATCAAGGAATTTGTATCGTGATTATGCGATTCCATTGCGACAATCAAGAACTCTTGGTCGTAAATGTGCATAGGCTGAATTTTGTTCACTCGTCCATCATAGGGCAGGTCAAGAATTTGATATTGATCGAAATAAGTGGAACGCCACGAATGTATTGAGATCATGGGCACTAGTCGAGGCAGTGGTTTTCTCATATTCTTGATCGACCCGTCGTGGGTCAAGTCATACGCATAGGGCTGGTTGGCTATTGCAAGATGCCAATTCCAATTGAGTTCAAGTTTCCAAATGGCCATAGTGCTCACTAGTTGTGTGTTAATCGTGTGCTTCTCATCCAGATACCTCCCAGAGGCATCGAGCGAGTACATTGAGGTTCCATTCAGTCGAGTCGGCACGGCCAGTAGTATGCGAAGAGTGCCTCTATCATCTACAAAACTGACTAACTGGTTGGTGTCGAACTCATCGACCTCCTTGGACCAAATGAGTTGCTGGTTGCCATACTGGATGACATCCAAACGGGGCCTCGAGTTAGCCTGCAACTGCAGACAGATAAAGTGCAGTGCACCTCTGTACTGGTAGTTTGTGTTGATCCTAATGGCCCTCGGGCACGGTGACCTCAAGCCATTCGGCCTTGGTCCGAGCGGAGATTGTTGTAGTTGCTGTGAGTTAGCCTCTAATATGAGTTGTGGACTTGGTGTTAAATAGGTCAACAGTAATAATGCTGCCATCAGGGCCATACCGAGGCCGGCCTTCTTTGGGTGGGCCGAGCCCGACATGTTGGATCAAAAGTTCTAATAATAAGTTAATTGCTAGATAGTTACAGGCCTAGAGAGGTTTGAATGGTGAACAAATTAACAATCAAAGTGGCATCCATCATGCAAGAGTGTCATCATGCTCAAAATGGGTCGGAGAGGACGAGATAACAAGTGAGGAGCTTCTCGTTTGCTCGCTTGCCAATCATCATTTTTTAAAGACGAGGAAGAAAGGAGCAAAAGAAACGCCCACGAGGCGCCTGTGATTGCTAAAGCGAACAATTGCTCTCGTCCTTGGCGAGAATGTTCGATTGCGAAATCCTTCACTGCGTCGCCCCTTCATCTGTGTGCGCCCGGGCGAACATCGGAAGCAAAAATCAAGGAGTGGCACGATGAGCGGCGAGTGAGAACAATTCGCGGGGCCCAAAAATTCAAATGTGTTGCAACGATTGCAAATGTTGTTGCCCTGCTTGTTTGTGTTTATTTGCCTCATGATTGCAATTTGCAAATTCATTCCGGACTGCTCGCTGCAATTGAAAGAAATCCTGCTTGCAAAAGCAGAGAAATTTATTAGCATTGGCCCAGTATCGCCTGCATCAAACCGCGCGCGCGCCCAAACGGCATTCAGCATGGCGTGCGGGGGCGTGTATCGGCCAGCGCAGAAAATCTCTATGCCTTCGCATCCCAAAATCTAACCTTGAGCCAGCCCGTTCAGCATCACCAGACCAATTGATTATTTGCTCACATTCGACCAGGCAACTCGAGCTGGAATACTTCACACGAGAGTGAAAGTAGCCCCGCAAGTTTGCTTATGTAACCGGCCCTTTTGTTGGCTCCCAAACGCCCAAGAAAACTGCTGCTGCTGCCAGAACTGAACGTTCCCACGCAATCAACTTTTGCTCATCCTGTTTTGTTGCGCGACGCTGTTCCAGGCGATCCGCTCGCCTGGTTCAAGCGTGCGTGCGTGCGTGCGTGCGTGCGCGCGTGTATGCCTGTGCGCCTGTGCTTATGCAAGCATCCAGTGCGCAGGCCGCGGCACAACCACCAGTTGCGCGCACACGGGGCCCACACACTCTCTTACCTGTGGCAGAGGAGGAGGAGGAGGAGGACTATTGCCGACTCGCGCCCGTAGCGCGCGGCGATGCGACAAGAGCAGCAGCAACAGCGGCCACGCAACGACACCACCGGTCCCGAATAAGTGAAAGCCGCCTGTTGAACGTGCTCGCTGGTTTCCTCTGCGCTCAAACCGTGCGGGTCATCGTGGGAACTGGGTTGTTGCGTCGGTGGCGGCGGCGGCAACGTCGTCGCCGTCGTTACCCAATCGCGCTCACCTTGATTTGTGTCCACATCCACAGCGTGCGTGCGTGCGTGCGTGCGTGCGAGCGAAAGTGCTGCCCTGGTGCAAACGCCAACGCGATGGAACTGAAGCTCGCGCGCGTTCTCACACTCGGTCAGCTTTCGGGTTAGTTGCGCCATATGGGCCAGACTGGCCACTGCAAACCCGACTGGTCCTTTACGCGCGCTGGACACTTACGCACACACACACATATACAAGCCTTGAGCGGGATGAACTCTCGTGGTGCTCGCGCGCTCGTGTGAATGTTTTAAAATCTGCGCAAATGGCGTAACCTCCGCCCGCCCGTTGCTTGTTGATAGTCGCTGTGCGACTTACGAAACGGGCGAAAGTGTGAGAGTTTCCTTAAATTCCAGCTTGTTGCATGATAAGGGGGCGGAGGGGGAAGGCGAGCGACCGGAACCGGAACTAGAGGGGGGCCACTAGTCAAAAGCTTGAGCAGCTGACAAGAGGGCAACTCCCATATTTGCACTCACCCGCTTGCTCTATGTGGTGTTGCATGATCGTTGGCGCGTCTCCAAGGTCAGCCGGTGGTGGGCGCCCTGTCTCAAAGCAACCGGAACAACTCGCACAGTTTCGGTTGGTGTCCTTCTTGGACTCGTGCAACAGTCTTTTGGAGACAAGAGCGACAATCTCTCGCGCTGCGTAAGCTAATTAGCCGTCAGTTGACTACCGAGGGGAGCTCACAAAATAGGGACAACTTTTTTGTCCGATGCGGGGAGAGAGAGAGAGAGAGAGAGAGAGAGAGGGGGGCTCTTCCCAACTGTCAAGTGCGGCCCACGCCCAGCAAGAATAGACGCGATTTACGCGCGCCTGCCGGTCTGTCTGCAACTTGCGAGACAGAGCGCGCACACGCACACCAGCATCAAGAGCGGCAACGCCGGCCCACTCAAAACGCGGCCAGGGCGCGCGCGGGCTCGCCTTCATCATCCCTCGGCAGCTTCATTTTGTTCGCTCCCCCCCCACCTTGTAAAGTTGCTGCGTCGCCGCGATCGTTGTGGTGCGCGCATCAACTTGTTGCACGCTGCGGGGATTTGTGTGCGTGTGCGCGCGCATTGGCCAAGCACAGGCAAAGGCGTGTGCGCGGCAGCAGCCGGGCGCACCATGTTCGCGCACAATTCGGCGTGCAGCAACAGCAGCATTACACTAGTTGTCCAGCGGAGAACGCGCGCACAGTCGCAGTTCAGACGAGCGAGCGAGCGAGCAAATCACGGTCGCCTGCCGTCGCCGTCGCCGCCGAACAGACTGGCCAACCAGCGCACGCGAGAGAAGAGAATCTTTACATTTTAATCGCACCACATCGCGGTGCAACAACGATTGCAATTTGTTGCACACGGCTGGCACAAACAACAAGAACCGCGCAAACAAGAAAACACGTGCAAGCACAACCCATAGAACAGTAAATCATATCACTACATCAACAACAAGTAATCAATGTCACTGGATGATCTCGTAAAAGTGGCCGCCTTGGGCGAAGGTTTAGGTTGCAATAACAGTAACATGGAATCCCTAATTAGTGACCTCAAGTATCAGTACGCCGCCTCGGCCTCGGTGGCTGTGTCTCAGGCAATGCTTTTGCAAGTCCTCAACAAATCAAGACAAATCGAGAGCAAGATGATCTCGTCGTCACGCGCCGGCGTCGATCAGACGACAAACGCCGCAGCAAATAACATCGGCAAGCTGGGCCGCGGCGCAAGTCGCCTGCTCGATCGGGTGGGCTCGCAAATCACTCACAACAATCACCAGCATACGCAGCCTGCTACTGATCAGCACACGCCACTTGATCTTTCAGTACGGTCGCCACCAGCCGCACAGCTAGATGCACATCATGAACACCATCACAATCATCGTCCAGCTCAACATAATAATCACAATCATTCATCCACAAGATCTCGCTCACAAAGCAAACAGCTCAAGAGACACCACAATCAGCAACAACAGCAACAACAACAACAACAACTACTACTACTACAACAACCTTTAGATATATTTAAGACTACAGCAAGACAGACTTCCACCAGTAGTAGGTCGAGCATTGATGTGGCCACAGCTCACCTGCTTCATCAGGCCAAACTAATCACAAGCTCAACAAGTCCAACCTCATCCGGCTCAACAATGTCCCCGAGTGGCCCCTCATTCTCAGCCGCGCCGAGTCCGAGTGCGCGCCTACTCCAAGACCCAAACAACAATAATACCGACTTAGCCGACAACGACGACCACGCAGCCTTTGCGCACCACCACAACGATGTGATCTCATCGACCAATGGCCGGCAGCGGCAGCGGCCAAGACAACAAGCCGGCTCGACCAAGGCGAGCGGCAAGAAGCAGAAGGGCGCCAAGTGTCATCTGTGCAATTTTTGCGGTCGCTCGTTTTCGCGCTCCGACATGCTCACGCGCCACTCGCGTCTTCATTCGGGCCTCAAACCCTATCAATGCGGCAAATGCTATCAAGTGTTCAGTCGTAGCGATCACTTGTCAACACACGAGCGAACTCACACGGGTAAGTTTATTTGTACTTGTGTAATTAACTGCTGAGAAGCTAAATCTAATTGCGTGTGCTTGAACAAGTTTCTAACACCTCAATCATATCCTGATCAAACATTTAATTGAACAGGCGAAAAACCGTACCAGTGCAACCATTGCGACTATAGCGCGTGCCGGCGCGACATGATCACGCGTCATATGCGAACTCACACGGGCGCAGGAGGTCAAGACGGCGGCGTGGCCGAGCTGGCGGCCACACGGCTCAAGCCCAGGCACAGGCGCGCGAGGAAAAGCGCGGCCGAATCCGAGGACTCAAGTGATAAACTGTTGCTGGCAGGCGAGGGCGGCGACGAGAAGGTGGAGGAGGAGGACGAACAAGTTTCAACTAACTTCGAGATGGGCCTAGCAGATTAATTTATTGACACAAGACAAGTAAAACAAATAACAGGATTCAATTAGGTATTATTAAAGTGAATTGGTCGCTCCCGGTTGTAATTATTTGGCATCAATCGTATTGAGTGACCACCACTAGTCTAGCTTGTTGACTGTTCATTGGATATTGCCCAACATCAAAACAGTTTGTTGGTTAGCAAGTCGCGCGACTCCCATGGAGCCAAGTGATTTGAAATTAAAGTCATCAGGCTCTTTTGCGACTCACGACCGCCGCTCGGGCGCGCAAGTTCGTGCTGTGATTTGCCTGGCCCGGCGACAGCTGAGCACCACCAGCCCCAGCCAGCTCGAGGGCAAAGCGGTTACATTGTCCAAGTAGAGCGCGCGCGCCCATTCACAAACGCGCTCACAGCCCGCCGCCTGGCCTGGCGAGACTCGAATCTAACCCTTTTGCGTTGACGATCGAAGGTGGCACAGCAGCGAGCCCGCCAGTTTGAGATGGGAAGTCAGTGCGCGCATACACACGGCCAACAACATTAGCCGGATCACCATAAACATCATCTGCAGCGGCGCCGGCCGGGCAGGCGGGCGGGCGGGCGGACGGGCGGACGAGCGAGTAAGCGAGCTATAAGCAGCGTGCGCCCGGGAGGCAACAGGTGTAACAACTCGTCCGTCCGCCCGCCCGCCCGCTTGGCCTGGCTGGCTGCTGCTAATTAATGAGCTCGCAACTGGATGAACGAGTTGAGAGCGTTCATTTGCCGCCGCCGCCGAGAGTTGTGCTCTCGCTTGTGTATGTATGCGTGTGCGCGCGCCCCCGTAGCATCGAGAGCTTCTGATGAGGCGGGCGCAATGAACTCGCGTTCACCAGACGCCGCACGATGCCTCTGCTGCTGCTGCTGCTGCTTACGCGGTGAGAAGAGTTAAAATGCGAGTGGGCAACCAACCCCCTCACGCGCGCACTCTTTACCTGCTAGTAAAGGGTTAAATATTTGACCAACCAACGCATTCATTCAGTGCGCGCGTTCATTCACCACCACCAACGCAACTTTGCCTCGTGCGAGAGGCAGGACGGGACGGGACGGGACGAGCCGAGTAAAGCTGATTCATGTTCTCGCCGTGAGCGAGCATAATCCACGGCGGCGGCCGGTGAGGAGGAGTAGGAGGAGGAGAATGACGACTCGGCAGCGACGACAAGTCTCTCCGGGCACGCGCGGCGGCAAGCACCCGAAGCGGAATGTGATAGCCAAATGCACGAACAACAAGAGGAGGGGGGCGCGCGCGCGCGAGTAAAGAAATGTTTGAGTAGGACTAGAGAGAAATTAAGCAAACGAGAGGATTGATGGCCATCAGCGTCGCGCTGGCCCGAACGAATCAGCGGACGAGACGTGATGCCGATGTCTGGCCTCGGGAACAAAATAAACGAGAGAAATTATTTGTTGCGCATTCGCATCGCAAACTTTTGCAAGCGAATGCGCACGAACGGGTAAACTCAACTCTTTGCTCTCTTAGACTTTAGCTTTGTATATAAATAACTGGCCACAAAACTTGAAGGCGAGTCTAAAAGTGGGCGCGCGAGATGCGGCCGAGTTCATTAATTCAGCAACTCGGCTCGACTTTTTGTTACACTTAAACTTTGTTGTGCTCTCGCGCCTTGCAACTTTGCTCTTCGCGCGCGCTAATCGAGATTCTGAACCCGTTCGCGCAATTCGCATGCAGACGAGCGTGAGTGGGAGAGACACAGCTCAGCACAGCGGCCAGTGGTCGTGTCGAGTTGCGCGTCGCAGGTGAAGGTCGTGAGTGGCGGCGGCGGCGGCGGCGGCAACCTGTTGCCTCGCGAAAAAAGAGTTGGCCTCAACCTTACAGAGGCAAAGGGCAAGCAAGAGGGCGGGCGAGTCAGTTGCGCGTTAAACAAACGCGCCCGTCGGATTGGGCTGGATTGTTGAACTTGCTCGCGCGAGTGCTTAATCTTGCGCTAATCTAAACGAGATGATGATGGCGGCCGCTCGCCGCCGCCGTCTGGCAAGCCCCTCGCCTCCTCCGCAATAAGACTGCGAATGCAACTGCAACAGAGGCAACCCCACCTGTCGTCCAGTGCGCGCGCGCGTGTGTGTGTGTGTGTGTGTAATCTTCCGCCTCCGTCGATTTGCCTCCTCCGCCTCCAACCCTTTCTGGCCTGGCCCAGCCGCCGGGATGAACTTTCCCGGGCGACAGAGGCAGGAGTTTAGTCTAAACTTTGCAGGACCACGCGAGCCGAGCCGGCCCGACTAGTGAGCAAACAACAACTGGCCAATCAACGAGCGTAGTGCTGCGCGCAGGCAGACACAAGCAGCAAAAATGAGCTCCCCGCCTTGAGTGCACACAAACTCGCCCGCATCGCCAGCGCCGCGCCGCGCCGAGTCCGGCCGACGTCCTGGCGTTCAACCCTCTCGAGCCGCCACCGCCGCCGCTCTGGCCACGCGAAAACAAGTTGCGAACGAACGTCCGCGTTCGCCGCGAGCGTCTCCCTCCCTCGCACAACTCATTACCCTTTTATTACATAGGAGGAGCGCAGACGGGCGGGCGGGCGAAAAGTGCAATGACGGCGAATCTGCGAGCGGTGCAAATTTCACATTTTAGATTTGTGCAGCATCGGCGAGTTTTTATTCGGCTCCCCGCCACCGCGAGCGTCGGCGAACCTGGGCGGCGGCCACTCACAAGCCTGGCCGCCCAGGTAAATCAGATTTCGGTCGCCCTCGCACGCGGGGCGCCACCTGCGTGCGCCCGGCCTGGCCCGGCCCGGCTCGGCCAGGCGACTCGCGTGCAAAAAGGCGTTTGTGTGCACTTGAGAGAGTGGTGGCTCTTCTGGTCGTGTTGCCGCCGTCGAATGCAGACAAGCGGGTAGACGTGCAAGCCCGTCGTTGCCACTCTTTTGTTGTGGCGTGCGCGCGGACGCGACGAGCGCGAAAATGTAGAGCCGTCGCCGCCGCGGCTTGCCAACTGCGACTGGCCAGACGGCAAGCGGGCGGTTGCAGAGAGTGGCGCTTGTTTCGCGCGCGTTCTATCTGCTCGCCATTCGCCTCGCATGAGTTGCGCGACTCTTCTCGTAACAATGAAGCAACGCGTCGAGCAAGCGGGCGGACGGACGGACGGACGGACGGACGGGCGAGAGCACACGCGCTGCCTGAGCACCGCTGTTGGACGATCACAATCGGCGAGCACCATCGCCGCCTTTGGTGGGGTGGCACTTGTGGCTCTCGTGCGCTCGACGAGCACGACGACGAGAGAGGGAGAGAGTTGGCTGTTGTTGCTGGAAAATCAGCAGAAGCAAGTGGCAGACACAACAAGTTGTGCGTCGCCGCCGCCGCCACCACATGGCCGGCGAGCGCTCGAATCGTCACACAATCGCGCAACACGGCGAGTGTTCGTGTGCGCCGCCACGGGCGATACAGCGCGCGTCGTTGTCGTCGTCGTCGTCGTTCGTGGCGCGCGAGAATAGCCCGAGAGAGAATAATGCAAATGCTGCAAGTCGCCGCCGTCGTGCCGTTGCCGTTGATGTTGCCCGGCGCCGCCCACAACGCGCCGCAAAAGTTGCGCGACGACGACGCTGGAGAGCTCCGGTGAGGGCGGAGGCGCGCAACGATCCACGCCCGCGCTCTTGCACACAAAAGGCAGCCAACCCACAGACTCATGGCCTCGTCACGCCTGTGCGCTTCGAGAGCTCGAGCCAGTGCAAGCGGCCGAGGGGAGGGGGGGGCGAGCAACAGGCAGCGGCGGCAGACTGGCCGGGCGAGAAATTGCCGTAAATTAAAACGACGACGACGACGACCATCGAGTGCCGCGAGAGAAAGACAGAGAAACAACTTGTGTTCTCCCTCCATCTCTCTTTTTTCTCTCTCTGGTCGCCGTTGCTAAATTTTCGGCAGGTTGTAAAAAGCGAGAGCTCCACTGCCTCCTCATCCCGATCCTCATCCTCCCACAAGTTGCTCACAACCTGCTGCATAACACAAACACTAACGCACTCGCCCGCACGCACACACACGCAAACACGGTGACCCCAAAAAATCTCGTTTCCCGTCGCGTGTACGGCCAACCTGGTACGGCAGGCCCGAATTGCTTCATTATTGATGATAACAAACTGCAGAGGGTCACCCCGGGCCCACTCTGCTGACAACAGGTGGAGCCGGTCATCGGTCGACATTATCGTTGGGGCTGCCCGGCGTGCTTGCTGCACTCTCACTCTCTGTGTTAGCTCACAGGGGCTTGCTTGCTTGCTTACGCTCTACCGTCAACAAGTGGACACGGCGGACGCCCGATGACAATGACCAGCGACTGTTGTGCATGTTTCCAGTGTGCGCGCGCCAAACAAAAAAAAAAAAACTTGCGCCCGCCTGGTTTACCAGTTAAACTGACCACCCGATGGAGCACCCAAACGATTCTCAAGTGGCTGCCTTCTCGTCTCGCGGGCCCGCCGCGAGTCCATAAAGTGGGAGTAGATTATTGGATTGGCACCAATTTGGTGGGGCCATTGTTCCAGAGGGTAACGCGCGAATCAAACGCACACAAGTGGAGCGAGCAAGCGTGCGCTTGTGGGAGGGACCAGGTCGGGTCGCAAACACAGCGCGGACAGAATTCCTTTCGCGTGGCCTTCACGAGCCAAGTTGGAGAAGAAGAAAAAGACTGTTGCCCTGTGTGCGTGCTTGTTCGTGTGCACGCCCGCCCGCGCGCGCGCTGCGCACAAGAAAAGCATCAAGTAAAGTCCATCAAGGGGACGAGTGCGCGCCGCATTGAAATCACCTCGCGGCGGCGGCGGTCCGCCCTCGTCGAATTTGCGATTGCCGGCGTTCACCGAGCGCAGGTAGGCCGGCCGGCCAGGTAGCGTGGCCTGATCTGTTGTTGTTGTTGTTGTTGTTGTGGGAGGAGGAAATTGTGTTACTTAATGCTGTTCGCCTGGCCTGGCCGCTCGTTGTCTGGGCCCACGACGCGGCTTCGTGTCGACGGCGGCGGTGGCGGCGGCAGACTTGAGAGAAGCCATTGCGATGCGAGCCAACTTGTTGCCGCGGCCGGGCGCCACGAACGCGCGCGAGAGTCATCACGTCAGCCTACCTGACGAGACGCCCGGCCATGGTCGTTATCGCGGCCCGTCGTCAACAGCGGCCAGGAGGGACTGCCGCCCTCGTCAGCGGCGCAAAGTGCAATCACTTGAGGGCGGACTCTCTGCCTCTCTCTCTCTCTCTCTCTCTTCTTTCCCTTGTACGCGCGCCGTGCCCGCCACACTAACGCTCGTGATTAAACTGGACTAGCACCTGAGGCGCGGCCACTCGGTTTGGCTCGGCTCGGGTCTTTGTGCGCCGCACTGCTCGCTCACTTACTCGTCTCTCTTTAGACAGGGCAGTTCGAACTCTCTTGGAATTCAAATCGCTTGAATAATGAGCGCCAGCGAGGCCAGCTCGAGCAAGAAGAAATATAATTTCATTTTTTCTTTCTCTCTCCCTCCGCCTGCTCCTCCTCCTCCTCCACCCCCGTCGGCCTCTCGCCGCCATCGCAGCCACTCGCCGCCCAGAGTTCAAATGCGTCCGAGATCGCCGGAGTGGCGCGGCGGCGAGAGGGAGGAGCCCAATTGTCTTTGTTTTGTTTATTTGCCGCCTCCAACTTTGAAACTCCAAGGGCGGCGTGAGGGCACAACCACCTCGCGCTTCTTGGAAGAAGCCAACTTTCACTTTCCGCGAGCTGAGGGCGCAACGCGATCGAGTTGGCAGCACGCGAGACATGGCCGCGGCCAATCGGAGATTCGCGGCGAGCGGCGACCACTTTGTGAGTGGCCGCGTCTGTGGGCGGTTAACTCACTCGGATTTGACTTTGAGTTGGCGTCGTGCTGGCGGCAGCGCCTCATCAGAAAGCAGATTTAGAATGAGAGGCGCGCACGAGGGGCGAAAGAATGCCCAACTCGTTCCCCTCGGCATTCCATTGCGTAATCCCTCGACAGCGGCGAAGTCCAGCTCGAGCCATTTGGGCTGGTGACTGGTCCACTGGACGGGACCATTTGGACGGGATGACGGCCAAATGGTTCATGTCAAAACGGTGGCGAGCCCGAACCAAACCCTTGGGACCTCCCCGGGCCTGAGGCTGTCCAGGCGCGGCTTTGGTTGTCCGAGTTAGTAAGTTAACGCGCGGTAACAGCGGTGGCCGCGCGATTCGTCGAGTCTACGAGCAACCACTGCGAGTGTGCCACGACCCTGCCTCGTAATGACCATCTTTTGTCGCACGCCCGCTCGCCCGCCAAGTACATTTGTTCGCTACTTCTAGCGCACGCAAGTCGGCATGCCATGCAATGAGTAAGGCAATCTAATCAATTTCAATTCATGGCGTCCTCGATCGGCGTCTCGCGCGATCGAGAACTCCCATATTCCGATGGGCGGCGGCCTGGACACTTGCGCGTGATATGCACGACTTTGATCACCCGCCAAGTGCATCTCATGACGGTTAGAACGAGTTCTGAGAGCCGCCCACTCGAGGCGAAAACTCACGAGGCGACCACTTGAGAACGAGGGGAGGGGGGGCGTGGGAGGACCCATTTGCTCGTCCTCGTCTTCCGTTGCGCTCCATTGCCGCTTGCGTGGCTGGCAACTTGTTTGCCAGCAAAAGCAATCTCCGCGGCTCATCGACTTCTTACAGCTGACTTGCTGTTTGAACAGATGACGGGCGAGCTCGGCGGATCTCTTATGCGAGTTGATGACGCTAAAAGAGCTAAGCCAGTGCTTGGCTTATGCATAAAATGTCATACGGGGGCGCATCCGTTCTAGCCGAGCGGATTCACTATCGAGCGGGAGGCGCCGGAGATGATAAAATAACTCGCCAAGGCGAGCGCACCAGAAGAGGCCGAACATTGTGACTCAACTTTCTAACTCGTTTACTTGCTATGACGGCCGCGATAACGCTCGACTGGCGATGGCGCTGGTCCTCTGTACCGCCAATGCTGACTGCATGCCACACGAGCAGAGAGGCCATGGCGTGTCCGTACGAGGAAGGCGTTGTTCAAGCTGAGTTAGCGCGCTGGAGCACCGCCACCAGCTCGTGCGCCCCCGAAAGGGAAAGTCGCCCAAGTGAAGTAAGAGCGCCTCTTGCGCGTCCGCTTGCGTAACTTCCGCTGCGCTTTGGCACATACATCTTCTGGTGAATGCGGCAGTTGCCGCCACTGGTTCGCGCTAACTCTGTGCGTACGAGAGACCAACGCCCCAACGAGATTCTCGCGCGCACGTTGCTCTCATTAGTGCGCGCTTCGTGACTATATTCGAGGCGGACCAGGCGCAGTATATAACGCAAAAATGCACAACTCGTGCAAGCGATCTGCTACCCATCACTTGCACGAGCTGTGTGACTGCAATGGGCCAGCAGCACGCGCAAGCGAAGCAACGCGCGCTAATGAAACACTGGCTCGCCCAACACAATCTGGTGTTTCATCTCTCGGACGAGTCGGCGGTGCGCGCGTTTGGCACATCCAGCAAATGTTCGATATTGCACAGGGAAAACAAAAACAACGTTAGGCTGAGGCACGGCACAGCACAAAGTTCTTCCCACCCCGTGTGGTCGCTATAGCCACATACACACGATATACAAGGGCGCTGATAAACGCTCGCGTATTTGATCTGGTTCGAACTATGAGAGAATACTTCCCGCAACTCGTTTATCGATACATAAAATATCCACTATTTACCCATCCCCATCATTAGATTGCCTGAGTAGTGCAAAATAGCAATTGCACTATATCGTCAGATGCGCCAACAAATATTATAGCACGACCCAAGTTGTAGGAGTAGACGGCGCACAGAAGGAAATCCAGATTGTCCACTCCACTATATCCCGCTCAACTAAAAAAAAAAAAATTAGCTCAGGACAAAACAATGATAATTAACAATAGACAAGAAGACAAGACAGGAAGCACTGAAAAAAGCATACTTTCAACAGCATAGGGAACAAACTCCAGGCATAATAAGCAAACGGCAATCTCTACGAGCTCATCAGTCATCGCTCGAGCACTTTTGTCCACGAGGCTCGTCTATTCTGAGAAGAAAAGATCTGAGCCAAGAGGGCCAAAGAGGGTTCGTGCGGCATCAATCAAGGGCACGAGGGGCCGAACGGACGAACAAAGAAAATTGTATTATTTTTTTATGAAAACTGACTGACCGTCGGACAAGAGCACTTCTCGTCCGGGTCCCATCTAATCTAATAATTCAACACGCTTTCATTCGCATTCGAGGAGGTAAAGGTCTCTTACTTGCTCGCAGCGTAAGAATCTCCAAAGATGAGTGGACACCAGCAGACTATTTACACAATCCACGAGTCGCAATTGAACAATAGCGGCGGCGGCGGCATCCAGCAGCAGCAGCAGCAGCAACAACAACAAACTGCTGGCAATGGACACAGGAACAGCCAATCTGACGTTTTGATTGATACATCATCCATTCCAATGACCCATCAGCAAACCATGCCCCCGATGCAACATCAACATTTGCAACCGACGCAAGCAAATCAACCATTTGATACCATCACAAGTCAGCCCGGGGGTGGCGGGGGCCAATCGACGGGCTCTGCGCGCGTCGCACCGGAGAACCAGAGCGTAGTTTACAGTGTGCATCCAGTGTTTAGTATGCTCGACAATCATGACGCCCTGCTTGTGCGCCAGCGTGCCGATCCAACCTCTACCTGCTGCGGCTTTGAGTCGGTCAACACGTACACTGTGCGCGCAAAAGATGGATCGCCCATCTTGAAGGCAATCGAAAGTGAGTATCAACCATGAAATATCTCTATTGTTCGTTTGTATTATTTTGAGCCAGCGAATTGATATGCCTCAAGTAGTGTAGATTTGACGGCAGCGTGTTGCGCGTGTTGCTCATTTGTGTCAAGGTGAATCAGGGGCCTCTTGTTTGATTTTGTGCTCAATTTGATGTGACATCATTCGCCTGACACGTGAACATGTGTGCCATGCGTCCGAACATTCAGACTAACACATATCAAATTCCATAAAACACACACACACACACACACACACACACACACACACACACACACACACACACACACACACAGACTCAAACTGTTGCGAGCGATGCTGTTTCGAGACAAATCGCGGCTACAACTTGTCCCTGGTGCATGGGGATGAGATTGTTGCTCGTATTAGGAAACCATATCGAGTTTCAAGATTCTGTTGCTACTCAAATGCGGTCAGGATTGAATCGCCCGAGGACAATCCCATCGGTATGATCAGACAAATGTTTACCTTTTCGGGCACCCGCGATACGCAATCTACGATTGCCAGCAGCCACCCAACACGCCCAGTTTCTGTCTCGAATCGACCTCGTGCCGTTTCTGTTGTACACCCTTCTTGTGCACGTGCATCTGTGGCAACAAAGAGTTTAAGATTGTTAGCACTGAAACAAGAGATGAGGTAGGAACAATCTCGCGTCGCTGGTCCAAGTCGTCGATCACCGAGGACAATCTGCAGGAGTTGGGCGATAATGCGGTGGCCAACAATGACAATGATCCATTCGGTGGCAATGCCGAGGGCGACGGTGCCAGCAGGCCTCCGAGGGGTGGCGGCAGTCAATCGTTCGGTGTTCAGTTCACGGAGAACCTTGAGGCCAGACATAAGGTTTTGCTCCTGTCGGCTTGCTTTATGATGGACATCTTTTACTTTGAGAACGACAGGCGCCGAAGAAAGCTAGCAAATTGCTAAGAGCGGACCACATTGTCGCATTTAAACGCACAAGTGATTAACCAGGAGGAACTAGCGATGCAATAACTTGATATCTAATCATGGACCGGTACCATGCAACACAATGTGTCAGATCACAAATCTTGTCTCATGAGCCGTAAGTTTCAGCAACCGTATTCAGGATTCGGGAACTATCTCGTTCAACACGACTCACGTAGGGCCTGGAAGACGATCGATTATCCCGAAACCATACGATTGCTGATCGGATCTTAGAGTTGAAACGACAGGGCCTGCAATAGTTTGATAGAGCACACACACATACACACACACACACACAACCACGTATATGATATATACACTATTTGTAATATACACTTGAAACTTGAACCAAGAGCGCACTCAAACAATGGTAGAATCAATATGGATACGCGCGACGAGGACCAGCCGCGTTAGGAGATGTCATAGTTCGTCAGAGAAACAATCAGCTGTGGCGACGCATTTCGCGAGCACTTTATTATGCACGCGCACCAACTATTGCACCGTAAACTCGATGACATCCACTTTGCGTACAGGTCTCGTGACTAATGTAATGATGTATCTTGATAGAATAACGACGGGAGAAAAATCGGTAGAGCCGCGATCACTGGAGAAGGCGAACTTGGACACGGGATGGGGCGACTCGCTATCGAGGGCGACCTGACTCGACATGATTCGGCCAAAAACCTGTGACTGCGAAGTTCACCGCAGTTGTCTTTGATCACACTCATATGTAAATATGGATATTTTATTGGAAATTGGTGCCACGAAGTGTGGTCGGCCACAGCCAAACCAGTAGGATAGAAGAGACACAGAAGAGGAGATATTTATTTACTTGCAAGAAAACGACGAATCTAGTCCCACCAACCTTATGCTCAAACAGACAGGAAAGAAGATTACAAGATTCCATGGGATGAGGTCCCGGATCATAATTAGAGATTAATCATCGACACGCACGACTAAATACAATATCCAAAGGATTAATGGTTACAAAACGAGCATGTCGCAACCTATCGTCTGCTATCCAAGCCAACACACAACCAACTAGCCATAACTTTGCTCAAGCTGGCTCAGCATCCGCCAGACCAAACCAGAAATGAATAAACTTTTTTCTTCTGTCAAAAGCCATACCTTTGTGTTCTTCAACTTGCCGTTAGATGGCGCCTAGTGCCGACTTTCGAGTTTAATTTATCGCATGGCTGTGGCCCACCAGGTGATTGGAGCCAGATGCAGGTGCGCCCCCTGGCGTTGAGTGCGACAAGCGGCGTTAGTTAGTGGCAATCTTTCTTTGTTTTCGGTGGCTCACGCAAACTCGAGTTAATTTAGATAATCGTCGATAAATGTCAGACATTTCGATGTCGCGCCACAACTGTGCAGGATAATCTCCTAGGCAACCAACGAGCGATGCGGTCCGCTCTCGTGCGTATGGCGCGCGTACTGGCACTAAGAGTGGCACAGAGATGAAATATGTCGCTTGCGGTCTGGTGGCCACCGCCGCGAGTGACGTGTGAGCGCCATTGTTTTATCGAACCAACCCGGTCATATCTCACGAGCAGGCCAAACGGTTCTCGAGTACGAGTTGGCCGTTTGAACTCGACTCGTGTGACTTATGCCAGTCGTGTTTACCTCCGGCGCCCGTGTGTGAATATTTAATTCTTTTTCTCTCTCCTCTCTCTCTCTCTCTCCCTCTCCCTCGAACTCAAGTTCGCCATGATCGAGTGCGACACTTGGCTTCGCCTGACACGAGGCTCTTCACTGGCCTGCGCGCTCGCATGAGATTGCATGATCTCACCGACTGTTATCGCCGATGGCAATTAGCGGGGCCGGGCCAGCGAATGGTGTGCTGCGATGGTCGCGCATGTAGCTCGGCAAAGAAACAGAAACGAACGGGCGACTGATGCTTCGCGCACAAGCCCGAAGTCAAATTAGTCTTTAATACGATGCGAAAATCGAGCACACTACCGACGAGCTCATTTTGCGGTTATTTTGGCACGGGAGTTCGCCTGGGCGAATGGGCAAAGTTGAAGAGTCAGAGGGAGAACTTCAAAAAAGCTAGCGACAAGAAATTATCTACTCCATTTAACTTTGGCATATCATCGGGCCGAGCCAAGGAGCTCGAGCAGGAGCCAGCCCACGAGTGTGCGAGATAATGATCGCGGCCGAGGGCACTGGAGAGGGAGCTCCCGCGCGATACTGGCAGCTTGTTTGTTGATTTAGTTATTGGAAAGTCGCTAGGCCCGCGCGGCCCCGAAGATCATTATGGAATTTCGATGCGGAGTTAGTGAGCGCCTCTGCCTTCTCTCGCCTCCGCGCGCAAATATTGATCCGTTTTTTGCCTTGCGCCGCAGCCCCAGCAAAAGTCGACATGCATCACCTAGACAACGGGCGGCAAGGCGAGGCGGTGCTGAAAGAACGCGGACAACTCGTGTGCCACAAGCGAGAGGTTCGAGCTTGCGAGCGGAAAGAACTTGATCCGAATCGCGTGAGAGTTTCACGTCAAGCCATATTTTGTTTCACGGCGCGCTTGAATCAATCGGGCGAGCGGGAGTTGGAGCGGGGAGACTGTTGCTCAGTAGCGCGCGGCGCGCTAGAGGCCCAGCGAGAGGGAGCACAAGAAAGTGTGAGCGCCACGCTGTGCGAGTGTACACAAATATGTTTTCGCATTTGATTCACATTGTCTAGTGTGTGTGTGTGTGTGTGTGTGTGTGTGTGTGTGTGTGTGTGTGTGTGTGTGTGTGTGCGAGTAACTTGGGCGGGACCAGAATTAGTTCGCACAGACCAATGACCAACTTGACGATCCGAATCGTGTCCGGCTAAGGCCAATCACGCGAATTGATTTGGCCCGACGAATAGACACGCCCCGCGCAATCAAGCTAATCAATGGAATCGGGCGGCGCCAATATTCATCGCTGTCTCTCTCTCTCTCTCTCCCTCGTTAAAACTAAACTGCTAATTTGCGGCTACCCGACGCGGCCGATAGTCGTCAATCTTCGGCTAGCCACACTTGACATCTGCATCGCCACTCTCGTCCGCTCGCCAGATGTGTCCGAAGTTGACGAGGTAGCGAGCGACTGTTGCGCGCGTAATTTTCTCTCGCCGCACTGCTTGGGGCTCATCGCGTGCGGGATAGTCTCCATGCGGCGGCGGCGGCGGCGGCAAGCCTGCGCTGGTCTTGATTGCGCATGAGCAAATCTCGCTCTAGCCGGCGCTCTAGACCAATTTGCGACTCTTTTACGCGCGCACAACACTGGCAGTCGTGATTCCAATTCAGAGTTTAAGAAAAAGAAGAAGCGCCCGGCAATCTTCTTCTGACTAAATTAAATAGCAACTATTTATTACTGATATTTATTCATTTATTCATTATGCTCCTTCAATCGACAACGAATAAACAGTGCGAGCCGCCGGGTGCCGGCGCACAAACTCGCCTGGAGCCGCCACCAAGTCAAGCTAACTCATCAACCTCGTCGAGCCCGCTGCTCGTGCCCTCACCTGTGAACGAAGTCCCAACAAGTTCTTGTCCGTCTCGGCAGACGAGCGCGCACGAATCTGCGCAAGTCCAAGACCGAAACAATGCGTCTCACGTCGCAAGCCGATTTGAGGTTCGCCTGCTGGTGCGACGCCGCGAGGCGGGCGCCCTGATCGGCAAGCGGGGCGCAAACATCAAGCGACTGCGCGAGACCTTTTCCAAGACGACATTCAACATTCCCGACACCGGGAACGGGCCCGAGCGGGTTGTGTGCATTGTGGCCGACAGCCTCGCCGGTCTCGAGGCCATTCTCGCCGATCTGGCCCAATTGTTCCTGGAGAAATCCTGTCAGCTAACAAAGTTCCAGTCGCATGCGACACCCGGCACGCGGCGCACTCAAGACCACGACCAGATTGAGCTCAAACAGCTGATAAATTCATCCACACGCGGGCCTGCTGATCGGCATGGGCGGCCAATCGATAAGAAAGTTGCGCAATGTGAGTGCCCCCTTTTCCATTAGTTTTATTTCGTTCATCCAAAATCCACATTTCCAAGTTCACTCAAAGTTGTCCCGCCAGACACCAGCCAACTAACGACCAACATCCCAATCGTCTCTTCGCGCGCAGGATTCCAAGGCCGCGATCAAGATTTACGAAATGTGCTGTCCCCAATCGAACGAGCGTGTGTGCGCCATCAAAGCGAAGCCACCTGTTGTGGTCGGCGGCCATTAAAATGATCCAAGAGATTATTGACGCGGCCCCGGCTGCGCTCAAGGCCAGCGTCGTGTATAAGCCATACGATGCGTTGAATTACGACTTGAGTTTGATCAACAAATACGGCGGCTACGCACCCGACGATTTGGGCTCGCTGGAGCTCATGCATCTGGCGGCAGCTCAATCTGCGAGTGAGCACGCGCCGATCCGTCACCAGTTTCCACTCGCCGGTCTCGATTTGCACCACCTGATCGATTCGAACCCCGATCGACGACTGTACAGCAAGAGCACGCCCGCGAGAACCAGTTACGTTCGTCCGCGAGCCCCGATGTATCCCGGCGGCGCGAGGGCGACGACGGCGATACTCGCATCGCACCAAGCCGGTCAGTCCCCGATGGAATTAGCGCACTGCTGGGCGCGCTAAATCATGACATGCTGTCTGGCCACCTGGAGCGGCTACCCGCGCCACTCGCTCGGGACCTCACCCAGCGCCACCACCACGCGCCGAGATATCACCCGTATCTACCCTCAGCGTCATCATCGCAGCTAATAGATTATGCCGCTCGTTTAAGCACCACCTGCAAGAGCACGAGCGTTTGCTCAGTCGCGCAACATCTCCAAATGTTATCCGCTCACCAGCATCAGCTTTTGCGGGCACCCGGCGGTGATAGTGGTTGCTTCTGCTGCTCGCACAGTCAACACCAGCACAATTACGCCCAGCAACAGCAACCGTCTAGCAATTCTGTCAGCAGCTCTTGCTCATGCGCATCCGCGAGCTGCCAGATAAACACCAGCCCAAGAGATCCAAAAAACAACTGGCGGACAAGCGGCGATGGGCAGCCGCAGAAGTTAGCTGACGAACGCCAACCACCGGCGTTGCCACCGTCGGCTGCACATGAAGAACAAACGGCGCTGGGGGCCCAGCAGCCAGGTTGAGGAATTAGGCCACACGTGGTTGCTGTTGGTGCCGGCGTGGGCGCCGCTGTTGCGCGCGCAATCTTCGTGTCCAAACTTCATTAGGCTCTCTCTCTCTCTCTCTCTCTTTCTGGCCGACTGTCTGCTGCTCGCGTGCGTGCCAGACCGAGAACTCAAGCACAAATTTGTTAAGAATAAATTTTGCAGCTAGCAATCGGGCAATCGATTTGGTCGAGTGTCCCAGCGCGCGCGCGTTAAACGCCCATTCGTGACTCGAACATTATGCATGAAGCGGGTGCCGCTGGTTGAACCACCACCGGCCGCCACTGTTGATAACTGTCGATGCAATATGTTTTTCCACTTCGCTCAGCCAATCTTCCAACAACTCCTCCTCGTCGTGAGTCTTGGTTGGCAAGGTTACCCGTTCGGCTCGTGCTTCTGTTTTCTGTGTTTGTTATTGCCCGGCCAGCTCTCACTCGCTCTCAGGAGTCAAATTCAAACAACCGCCGCTCTCTCTCTCTCTCTCTCTCTCTCTCTCTCTCTCTCTCCCTCTCCCCTCCTCTCCACCCCCTCACTTGGGGCGCGCGCTTGATTGGCTCGCAAATGTCGTGAGCTGAGTTCATCAGGCTCGACCTAGATACCTGATCTGTTCCTTGCAAACGCCGATCCTGGCTGCTCGCTACCTTGTTCGTGTGTATACGAGTGCGTGCGTTTCAATGGTTCCGGCGTGGCTATAGCGACACCCGATCGTCGTCGGCGCCGGCGGCCCGGCCGTTCAACTTTCTTCGAGAGAAACTTTTTTGAATATTTTAAATAGACGACCACTCGAGAATTGTTCGCAGTTGATCTCCATCGGCAGTTGAGAGCAGATCAAAATGAAATCATTTGCAAATGTCGAGAACACAAACTCACTAACGAGTAGTATTCGACTCCCTCACATCACCTACGTAAACTATCATCAAGACATTGATAGGTGGGCAATGGCACCCTCAATCAATCAACATTTGTAACTAGTCCCAACTTAACTGTCAATCATATGGAAGACTAGATTAGTTTTTGTTCAAATGAACGCACAGTGCACCCACTCGCGTTTAACTTGTAATATTCATAACAAAAAACATCCTGTCTTCCTTATGATGAGCGCAGTCGATCAACGAATGCTAAAATCAAGTTTATATCATTCAGTGGTAAAAATTCATCATACACATTATACATCTAATAAGATTCAGATGGGCCCGCCATCGAGCATGGGTAGTTATGCGTCATCTTATGTAATGTAATAAGTTAACCAGAATATATATTATCGCCGTCGGGTTACTAGTGAGCCCTAATTTAGCGACATGCACGCAGTGAGTTCACCTCAATGTGTTGCTTCCTCTCGTTGTCAGAGAGCCATTGTTCGAGTTCGCTCGCCGACTCTCCTCCAAACGCTGCCGGATACGCTTGATGCAGCGCAATCGTTCAACCCAATTTGATACATAGGGCTCCTTGCTGAAGAAACCCTCGCACTGGCGCCGCTCGAAAATCTTAGAGGCCAGATTCAGGTGGACAGCCATCTGGCGCGCGTACAGAGCAGCCCCGAGATTGGAATGTGTTCGCGTTTCGATTTCGCCAACGATAGATCGCAGGTCGGGCAACACATCAACCTCCACAGTGTTAGTGTCGTCATCTAGCGGGTTTATAATCACACAAGCCTTGATAAACTGGCCGGTGCCCTTGATGGTTGACAGTTTGAATTGTTCGCCGCTGTCGTTGAACACAATGCACACGTGATCATTACCAATGTGACGGTTCTTATTATTACACTGGGGGTCATTTTCGCGGCCTGGCATGAACGTTGCCACATGAAAGATAACCTGTGTGACGTTGTCTTTCCAAAAGTACGCATACTTTCCGTCCTCACCCTTGACGTCGAGACCGCCAATGAAAAAGATCTCTGGATCGATATCCTCGAGTATGATACAATTGCCAACATGACTCAAAAACTCGTAGTACCTCGGCGAGCCAAATTGATTCGAGAGTATAGCTGCTCGGTTGTCCACTTGATTGCGGGCTACATAGATTACTCCAACTTTGTGTGTCTCATATGGTGTTATATGGTCGAAATTGCTCAAGGCTATGTCGAATTTCTTGTCCTTGGGCAAAGGAACAGGATCACGTGTGCTACATGTGTGACTGTAGGGCGGGCTTGATTCGTTTCGGATTGCCGAGCTCGTTGCAGTTGTGCTGTTACTGTTCGAGCCAGATATCGTTGAAGCTATAGAAGAGAAAGCTGAGGATAGCGCTGACATCGTCTCAGTGGGCACATCTACTGCGCTACCGTTTGTAACAACCTGCGAGCCATCGTCGGTGGTGATTGACAACGATGAAAAGAGCGACATAATGTCGTTACCAAAGTTGAGCGAGCTTGTGTAAACCTGTTGATTAAACATAGGTAGCGCACCAACAGTATTCTGTAGTCGGCCGACCCAGCTCGTGTTGCCTGTCGGCCGGCGCACCAGGATCTCGGCCCAGCCATTGTTAGATTTGCCTGCAGTGATGGTGATCAACGAGTTCCCATTCAACCAAGTTTGACTTGTGCTCCTATCTATGAGCATCTCAGTTAAACGGTTCTTGGGCGCAATTGCCAGATACTGCCCATGAGTGTAGCGCGATAATAGATCTGCGAAGGTCTCCATGAGCTCTTCGTTCAGTTGTAATGATGATTGATGATTCTGACCTGTAAGGATCCCGTGCTGATTGCGATAACAATTCTCAGCGTTCAAACTCGAACTGCGTTTACGCTGGTCCACCGGCGATAACGACGCGGGACAAGAGTATGTGATGGGTGGTGTTTGTGATATTATGGGACTTGATGTTTGCGAATGAAGGCCCGGCGTCGGTGTTGGAACTGTATTCTCTTTAAATGGTTGTATCACATTTGACTGTAAACTCTTCTTGACTTGCTCAACAAATGCGCAGCGTAGCGATGGACGACAATTGAGGTACCACATCGCGATGACACGGAATGCCAGGCAAGTTATGTAATCAGTGAATCTGAATGGATTTGTGTATGGCAGAGCAATTGAGAATATAAATTTGTATTCATCCTGGGAAAAGTTCTCATACAGCTTGGGGAATAATATCAAGTACGACAGAAACTCGAGTACGCTGGGGCCTAGGGTTACTGTGGGTGAAAATCTTCTCAAATGATCCAGCACAATGGGTACAAATTTTGTCATCTCCGAGCTGCCTTGAAGTTCGATCAAGCAGGTTGTAAAGAGCGGTACAATTGGATGACGACTGACTGATCGGATAGAGTCCTCAAACACAGATAGCATCATCTTTATGCTCTTGTGATCTAACAACCTCCTGTAAATGAGTAGCGAGGTGAGACTTCTTAGACAGTATTTGAGATGATCTGACTTGATGTTCTGGCGATTCGTGTTGCGATTGGCAAGGATAAGATTGCTTAGAGCAACACACAGTTGATTGATACGCTCATCATCGGCTGTGGCAACTAGTGGCTTGTTGGCCAGGAGACCAGGCAATCCTTTCAGGACAGCTTCTAGGGTCTCGCGATCTGTCTCTTGATTCATGCACTCGATAATCCCGACAAACATGGTATCCAAATTGACACATCGTGATTCGATTGGACAGTTTGGATGTATGGCATTTGGTACAAATATATTCTGGTAGTGATGCTGTGACGGCTGATGGGGAGGGATTTGGTTTGGTTGCTGATTATTGTTGCTGTTGTTATTGTTGTGACTCGTCGGCAGCGATTGATTTGTATTAATTGGAGGAAAGTTCATCACAATTTGACCGTCAGCACTAGGGGACAAGGGAACCGCTTGCTGATTGTTGTGTGGATCTTGAGCTCTCTGTTTCTTGACGCACAATATAAACGGAGAGTAGGTGATATGATTGAGTGGTTTGTTTGAACCTGCTACACCAAGGTGCCCATGCCTATTACATCTCAAGTTTAGTAGCAACGATAATATCTCCTTCCTTATGAGAGGTAACTCAGCCGGTGTCGGGCCCTGGAGTGGGTGTTTAAAGGTTAAATTAAGATAGCTCACTAATATATCCAAAATGTTGACAGCAGGGTCGATCGGTAAACGATGGAGCTTTGTTATGAATAATCTATTCAAATTCGTCACGATTGCTCGGCTGTCTATAAGCTCTCGATTACTGAAAATATACACGATACCGTTGTTAAGTTCCTCACTCCTCTGTCTAAATGGCCGAGTCAGCATTCTCCTTAGGATAGCTGAGACAGCATTACAGTGTTTGTAGGAGGTACAATTGGCCCCTAAGTCGTTGAGCAGGTGGATGAGGGATCGCCGCAATGGAGAACTGGCCTCTCGATCAACATCGTTGAAATTGGGCAATATGATCTTGTTCATAAGCTCTTCGCCATAGATCACGTGATATTTGTTGAATAATAATCGGATGGCGTCCACAACTTTGACTCGAACAGCCTCGTTTTCCTCCAATTTGTAGTACTTCTCAGCTAACGCAGCCCATTCTACGATCCATTTATCCTCGAGCACAGTTACGGCTTCAGCCTGACGAGCTAGTAGCTCGGTGATTTGTAACTCCCCATCACTCATAATTACAGTCAATATATCCGCAATTTCTCTATCCTTTAATAAATACCGATACTCTTGTGTCGTGCGCTTATACACTTCGGGCCAACACGTGCATATGGAAACTATTCAGCTAATATTCTACACTAGAGCATGAGATCTGCGGCACTTGCTCTAGTAGAGGTCAAGAGTCATGATGCGGCTGACTCGATTGTTGGAAGGTGGGTTGATGATCTTTGTGAGCTTAGGTGAGTTCATCAATCATAATTAATATCTAAGAGATAGGCATGTCAGAAAATGATAGCCTTGTCCCTCGCTATATTGCGCTATAGATTTAAGCAGTCTGATGTCTGTTGATAGACTCAGCTATTCATGCAACTTGGAGCATGATGACTCCGGCTGTAAACGAACCGTCTGCCAGCCCGATCGATTCTAGCCCCGGGACTAGTGTTGTGGGTAGATCAATAGCGCAGTTGAGTGTCAATATGAGAGGTGGGTGGTGTCGATAATATCTACCAATGATCGTCAGGTGTTATCCAATCGGGGTGATGAAGAAGACAAGGATCGCGATGATGACGATCTGGTGCCTCTTTGTCTCATTTCTCGCCTTGTTCTTTCTCTATCGCTCCTTCTTTGTTTGTTCTTTCGTCTCGAGAGAATGAAAGAGACGGAGGGGAAGGCAAATTTAGACCATGGCTTACAGCAGTTGAGCCCGTCACGAGTTTTTCCCCTACAGAAAGTGCATGTGCGAATGAGATCTGCCTCGTGCACACTCATGACTGTTCGACAATCTGCCTTATCCTGTGGCTTCAAAGTTTCACGCGCAAACTTGAAAGGAACACGGGTAACCTGGCTATCGGCAGGAAACCTCTGCTCTTTTTTTATCAGAATTGGTCAACTCAAATTTTCTTGAAGTCTTCACCTAAGGGTGCTCCAATCTCTGCTCAACCTCGAACTTATCTCGCCCGTCTAATGTTATGACAGTTTATTAACTCACAGAATTCCAAGTAAAGAATTGATCTCAAAATGGTACGGGTAGTACAGTCAAACAGATTTTCGTATTCAACAAGTCAACTAGCCGATCAATATTATCATATCTACAACACTCGCCTGAGATGTGCACGTGATGCACTTATCGAGAAAGCACGATCAAGATGGATCGAAGTTCAGAATGTCCCTCTCGAGCAACTAAATGCATCGCTCGGGGACACGGATGTATTTGTTATCGGAACCCTTTTTAAGTCAATGCCAAAGCAGAAATCCATTTTAAGAGAGCTAGAGGGTGATGAGGAGGTCAATGACGATCCCACTATCAACTATACTAGCGAAGAAGATAGCCTGATTTTGCACGAAACCGATGAGAATGTTCAGCTAGTTGGCGATATTGATGTGAAGTCGCATGTAACTGGGATACCAGTGGCCTTGCTTGGTCATCAAATCAACGGTGGAGCAAAGTTTCATGTTAGTGATATTTGTTACTCAGGTCCCAACTTGAGTGTCTACAAAGGGCCTACAACTCCATGCACGAATGGACACTTGAACAGATCTCATCACCAGTGTCTACTGATAGTCTCAGGCTTGGAGTTTGAGCTACTGGCTGATGAGGCCAAGATCTCAAGTTTGCAGAAGTTGAGAAACTTTGTCAATGGGCGTACCCACGAGTGCGGCGATATCAATGGATACAGCGAATCCAAAGTGGTCAAGATAATAGTGGCCGGCAACTCAATCGCGCCTGGCTACACAAAGGAGGGAAAAGCAGCCGAGATCATAACAAGATTTGATCGATTCCTACATGATTTGGCTCAGAGTGGTGCCGAAGTCACGCTTATGCCCGGCAAGAATGATCCGTCGTCCTTTTTAATACCCCAGCAACCGTTCCACCCAAAGATCTTGCCAATATCTGGGGCGCTTACAAATGTTCATCCGACAACTAACCCGTGCACATTAGAGGTTGACCAGTACCTACTGTTAGGGACCTCAGGTGAGAATGTTGACGCTATCCGACAACATAGCAATATCGAGGATAGTACGACTGTCTTGAAGAACACATTGGAATGGGGTCATATTGCACCGTCGGCACCCGATAACCTAAGCTGTTTACCCTTCAAGGACCGAGATCCACTCGTGTTGGACTTTGTGCCCGATGTCTACTTTGCAGGAAACCAGCCAGAGTTCGCGGTGACCACCTACTATAGTGAGACAAAATCAAAGATTCAATTTGTGTCCGTCCCGAGTTTCGCCAAAACACACAGCTGTGTGCTCGTCGATCTTTCCGACTTAGAGATCACGTGCCTCACATTATGAAGCCATCTTGTTGGAGTTGCGCCAGCATGAACGCCAAGTATGGTCGACACCGAGAAATGCGAAAAGGTCCAGACCATGGTTCATCCTCGTGGTCTGTGGGAACAGTAGCAGATGGGGATCGCTTTTGCTCGCAGTATCGCTTTCATATTCCCGTACAACCAGAACGCTCGTGGCTCGGAGGTCCGGGGGAACATGGGTTTTCGCCAACGCCGAATGGCACTCTGAGAGTCAGAAATACATTGCGCTTGAGCGAGTGGATGCAATGAACGTTGTTTCCCACTTCCACATTTCCGAATGAGGAAAATCCATAGGACTGTTCTGCGTGCTCTTTGTTTGGACCCGGAGAGCCAACGCACCATCTGATGTGTGCGTGTGTGTGAGTATGCCTAAACCGGCGACGACTAGACTCCGCGCTTTCATGAGTTCATTTCGTAAATAAATAGCCATACCAAATAAGATAAAATATTGTATGTCTTCCTCAGTGCTATATTGTGATCACTATTGTGCACCACCGATGAAATCCTTATCATCAACATCAAATAGCTAGTTAGGCAACATAAGTAACTTAATGAGTTCAAGTTATTGTTATGTGATACATAAGCAAAGTCACCAGCTCATCTAATGAACATTTGGCGGTTATTATTGCGCAACTCATTCTAGGATATTCAACTAAAGTTCATGGCCAGTCTCAGATCTAATATCACTATAGAGCATGTATGAAGCACTTTCAATCAATCTTGGGACAGATGCGGTCGCATCAACATCGACAGCAGCTTCGGTTGATACGCCATACAGCGATTCGTTAGAATCGTTGACTTCCACACCCGACACCTCCAATACCACTTCGCCTTCGACCTCGATGTTAGAATCAACATCACTAGGGTCAGAACCAAAGTCTCCTATAGCCATGCCGCATTGCCCAAATTATCCAATTACATTGCCCAATGACCCAATCTTAAAACCCAATCTTGAAGCGACAAATCATCATGACGACCAAGATGTTGACTGTCCCCCTACAAAGAGACAAAAAGTCCCGGTCGAGGAGATGCTAACTTCTCTGAAGACTATGGACCCTCCGGCCCAGTTTGAGCTCTGGCGTCTAATGCTTCAATCTCATCCGTTCGATCTCGATCAGCTTAACATACTTAAAACCACCATCAAAAATAGACTAAAGTTTGATATTGTATCAAGCGTTCCATGTGAGATTGCGGCGTATATAATGAGTTTTTTGAGCCCGAAAGATCTCTGTCAAGCTGCACAAACTTGCAGATCTTGGCGAAGTATTTGTGACGACAATCGACTCTGGCGTGAGAAATGCTCCAAGGAGGGTCTAATCAACGATCAACAAATACTGAGTGTCATCATGGAGAAACATATCGCTCAGAAGAATACAATTCAAGAGAAATTTGCATCTGAGTACACATCCGCCACTGTGCCCAAAAACCACTGGAAATCTGCCTTTTCTCGGCACATCAATATCCTTCGAAACTGGCACACACGAGATTTCCCTATCACGGCACCAGTTCCTGCACCGCGCCCACGACAAACTGCATGGCGTACTCGCCCTAGGCCAACTATATTAGAGGCCAGGATGGTTGTCCGAGCGCAGCATGCACAACCTCAGCAGCCAATATCACAGCAAGAGGCAGCGCGAGCGCGACCATCACCTCACCTGCATCTTATTCGGCCAGTTCCTAACCGATCCGACCAACTATTATCACTGCCAGATCCGCTTCAACTCCAAGACTGGGTATTACTACAACCGAAATCTCAACAGCAGCCCGAACAACAACAGCAGCCAAAGCTCCAGCTACAAGCTCAGCCCCAAGCCCTAGCACTAGCACAAATTGGACAGCCAATGATGGTGCTGCGACCTAGACCGAGATTATCAGGTTCAGATTACGTACTTCATCTACAACATGCGCCTAGATCACAGCAGAATGATCATGTCGAGGTCAAGCTCGAACCTAATCAACAAGCACCTCAAGTTCAGCCAGCCACACACGAAGTAAAAGCGCCTTTGGACGAGTCAGTGCAGCATGTGCAAGCAGAGCAATCTGCACTAGACGCACATCCGGATCATCATGAGGCCCAGCTAGCAGAATCACAGGAACAGGCCAGTTCAAACAGCTCCGAATCTATTGATATTGAAAACAATGAGAGACGAGACTTGATGACGCTACAATGCCACGAGGATTCAGTGATCACATGTTTACAGTACAATCCTAAAACAAAAATCATCGTCAGCGGTAGTGATGATTCAACGCTGAAAGTATGGTGCAGTGAAACAGGTAGATGCTTGTCAACTTTGGAGGGCCACAACGGCGGTGTTTGGGCCTCTCAATTGTCACCTGACGATATAGTTGTTAGTGGATCAACTGATAGGACTTTGAGAGTATGGGAAGCTCGCACGGGCAAGTTGATACACACTTTACACGGTCATACATCGACAGTTCGTTGTTTGGCCCTTTGTGGTGATAAGGTAGTATCGGGGTCGAGAGATACAACACTCAGATTGTGGGATATAAAGCGAGGTAGATGTATTAATGTGTTCTTGGGTCACACGTCTGCGGTTAGGTGTGTCGAATTCAAGGGTGATAGAATTGTAAGTGGTGCCTACGACTATCTGGTTATGGTTTGGGATGCTACCACTGGTGAGATGATCCACTCATTGGAATGTCATGGAAATAGGATATACTCTCTACAATACGACGGCAAGATAATAGCTAGCGGCTCGCTCGATGCGACCATCTGTATCTGGGATGCAGAAACCGGGCAATTGCGTCATCGTCTCGAGGGACACACAAGTCTAACTAGTAAGATGCAGTTGAAAGGCAACATACTTGTATCGGCAAATGCTGACAAATTATGTAAGATTTGGGACGTGGAAACGGGTAAATGCTTGAAAACTTTGGGTGGAATGCACACTAGTGCTGTCACCTCTGTCTATATTGACAATTGGCACGTGGTAACCTCTAGCGACGATGGCACAGTGAAATTGTGGGACATCAACACGGGTAAATATCTCAGAGACCTCGTAGTGCTACCCACAGCTTCGGACAACGGCGTTGTTTGGAGGATTAGAGCCTCATATACTAAACTAATCTGTGCCGTTGGAAATAGGAACAATACGCAAACGGATGATACTCGCCTACTCATATTGGACTTTCAATAATGATAATTAGAGATTAAATAACATGATTTCAGTCCAGCCATTGTCAGATGTGCTCGCAGTGATGGTGATCTATAAACTTCCATTCAACCAAGTTGACTTGTGCTTGCACATATGAACATTTTATTTTAGCGATTCTTGAACGCAATGATTAAATATTGGCTGTGATGTTGATGCTGCAACAAATTTGCAAACGTTCTCATAAGCCATTCGTTGAGATGCAATGCTGATCGGTGATACTTTTCTATGAGGATTCCCTTCATTCTCTAATGGTTACGTAATTGCAGGGTCTGGTCTGGGTATGATAGGCATGGCAGCCCCGGCACGTGCCAGACGGTCGGCAGGGTTCTCTTTGGATGGCACATAGGAGAATTTAATATTCATATCTAGCATAATATTGCGAAGGATCAGGAATAGGTCGCTGTTAGCCACCGGTTTTTGCCAACCTGTGTGCTCCCAGTTTGGCATCCAAGTTTCAACGGCGTTCTTTACATAATGGCTATCAGTGAAAATGTGAACATTGCGATATCCCAGGTCCTTAGCTTGCTTTATTCCTCGTGTAGCAGCTGCGATCTCGGCGCATTGGTTTGTTTGACGCCCTTCGTAAGGCTCACTGATGTTGTTGTCCTGAATGTATGGCCAGAATACACCGATACCCGCTTTTGCGCCATATCGACCATTTCGACTGCACGCACCGTCGGTGTAGATGATCACCGGGCTCACAACACTGGTTTCACCCAGGCTGCATGTGCTAACGCCATTCGAGAATTTGGCCAACTTGGCCGCCTGAAATTTGAGACCATTCTTCACCTGAGTTGCAACTTTATCCATCAAATGGTGGTTGGAATAATAGATTATTGCCTATGTGAGTTGTGGTCAATACATTTATAAGAAGTAAGAGCAGACTGCGGTGGCAGATGAGCAAATTGAACACTGCCAAAGCTGAAAATTCAGAGGTTGCGATGCAATGTGCGCGACCACATGACTGGTTGCAAAAGCGATACCTGCATCTGTATTGTTAAGCCAACAATTTACATTATTGAATTTCACGAGCAATCTAGCACATATTGGCCGACCCTATTTACACAATTGCATATTAGACAATCAAATAACATGCCTGTTACCAACATTAGAGATACTTCACATTTTCAGGCCTCCCTTGCTGGCGCTGGGGCTAAGTTAGTCGTTGTGGACTTCACAGCCAAATGGTGTGGACCATGTCGGCAGATTGC
The DNA here is from genome assembly GCA_018703695.1 of Prunus fruticosa. Taxonomy (NCBI): domain Eukaryota; kingdom Viridiplantae; phylum Streptophyta; class Magnoliopsida; order Rosales; family Rosaceae; genus Prunus; species Prunus fruticosa. The sequence goes on from JAHHUK010000029.1 coordinate 35,797, forward strand.
GCCTATCTACGAAAGACTCAGCACCAAGTACCCGCAGGTTGTGTTCTTGAAAGTTGATGTGGACGACTGTGATCAAGTAGCAGCCGCCAATAATGTGAGCGCTATGCCAACATTTGTATTCTTCAGAGCCCAAACGAAAGTAGCTCGCATCCAAGGCGCCAACCCGACAGCCTTAGAGTCCAAGATAGCAGAATTAGCAGGCCAGGATACCAGTGATTCATCATATGGACCTCATGTGGATCTAGCGCCGTTCGTAAGCAAGTCTGGCTGCGAATGTCTCAACGAGAGCGATGACCATCCGCTTGCTCATTGTTTAGATGCCAACCAGCACACTTACCTGGAGTCTGATTGTGATGAGCAACTTATCATAACTTTTTCGTTCTCACAGCCCATCAAATTGCACTCCATGAAGATAAGAGCTCCCGAGGAGTATGGACCGAAGACACTCAAGTTCTTCATGAATCAACCTAGCTCTTTGGATTTCGATAAAGCAGAATCTGCTGAACCGATACAACAAGTTGATTTGTCGTCTGGTGACCTTGTCGATGATGCAAAACCCTTTGAGCTTAGATATGTCAAGTTCCAGAACGTTAACAGTCTGACCATATTCGTCAAGGACAATCAAACCGGTAAAGAGACAACACGCATCAACCAATTGATCTTGATTGGCTCACCAGTAGCGGCAACCAATATGAATGAGTTTAAGCGCATAGGTGGAAAGCAAGGGGAATCACACTAATGAGGAATCAATTTTGATTGTTGTCGCCAACATCGCTTGTGTCACTTTATTATCGTATAGAAAAAAACAATGAACTCCCTTATTGAAGGTAGCCTGGCTGTCACATTTTTCGTTTTCGTATCCTGGCAAAGCAGCCGACAACTAATATTCAACTCGATAGAAAGAATTATATAAATTTACATCTGAGATCATCACACCAATGGCAGAACCGTGCCAGCCTCCATGGAATGGATCATGGGTGTACGTATACTGCTGTATAACTTTATTGCTTGTTATTGTTGCTTTCACCGGCATGATGAACTCCACCTTCAACAAGAGTGGGACAACAAAACGGCGAGTATATTCAAACAGGCTCTAGATCCCGGTTATTAACACGAGCAACTTGGCCTGCTACTACCCTGATTATTGTTGCCATTTAGTCGTGCAGTTGACGGGCTGGACGCCTTGTGTTGAACTCCGCATTCGGCTGAATTCAAATCAAGACTACCATCTTGAATGTTTTGATGGATCTTCTTGGCGGTCTCGAAGAAGGCATCCTCAACGTTCTCGCCGGTTTTGGCTGAGGCCTCGATGAACATAAGTCCATTCTCTTCGGCAAATTGTTTTGCCTCTTCGTGAGTGACGTCGCGCTGACTCTCGAGATCGCTCTTGTTTCCGATCAAATATATGATTGTGTTGGGATTTGTGAGATTTCTTGCATCGGTCAACCATGAAGATAGATGGTTGTAGGTAGAGCGACGCGTTATATCATAAACCATGAGGGCACCAGCAGCCCCACGATAATAACTACGAGTAACGGCTCTGAAACGCTCCTGACCAGCAGTGTCCCATATTTGTAGCTTAATTTTTTGTCCGGAGACTTCAATTATTCTCGTACCAAACTCGACTCCAATTGTGTGAGGACAATCAGCCATGAACTTTTTTTCGGTGAATTGATGCAACAAACATGACTTACCAACTCCCATATCGCCGATGATAATGTATTTGAATATGTAACTATAGTTAAAAGGTTTGAGGGTCGGGTGGGAGTCACCACTGCTACTTACAGCAGTGCTATTGGTGGTGGTGGTGGTTTGTTGCGTAGCATTACTGGTTTCTTGGTCCGTCATCTTGACTTATTTTTAGGGATAAGGACAAATGTGTGCCTACCGGTTTCGAATCAAATAATAATAATAATAATAATAATAATAATAATAATAGTCAGACACTTGTTTGTGAGTGTTATTCAATAAGCTTTATTCGATGTTTACATCGCTGATGACTTTTAACGCTGTTGTCCTGCCAGCAGCTGCACTCCCAATTCGACACTTATTGGAATTTCCACTGCGAGAGCCTAGAAGAACGCAAACTTACGCGTGCTTTGCGCGCGATATTCAAAGCCATCCTATCTATTGAGCACTTATCGTTTCATTAATACGTTTAGTGCTATTGATTGCGGATCGTCCCTTAATCCAACGTTCCTGTCTATCCTCGGGTAGGTTCATGCTACTCTGTTGTGGCTGGGAGAAATGATGAAATGGCATGAATTGTGCCTGTCGATCGAGAACTTCCAACTATTACGCAACAAGCGGTCGGTCTATTGCGTCTAATACCCATATAATGTTCACCTGATCTCCGATACTCATTTAGAAATACTTCTGTCTCAAGTCAAGATTAGTTTCGAATTGATTATGGGTTATTGAAACTGGGACACATTCGTAAGTGCAGGCAGCAAGTTTCCGCGAACAATCCATTAGCCTCTTGTGGGTTTCCTCCCAGGCTTGACCTAGCCCCTGAACTCATTTGGAGAGTAAAGGACAAGTCAATCTCGTCTTTGCCCTTGCCAGATGGGGAGAGAGAGAGCGCGTATTTAGAAGATGCTGCGCTATTTCTCTAGATTTGGCCAGCCAGCCGCCCCTTCACGCTCGAATCGCACCTCAGGCGACATTGTTCTCGCATGCATCCCTTGCACAATGGTTGTAAGAGTGAGGCAAGTAAGGGTTTTGCCGAGCAAATCAAAAGAGGAGAGAGACTACAAAGCTCATTTCAATTTATGCTCGAGTTTGGCTATGTGCGAGCCGTGTAGTCGGACGAGCATGTAGACAGACGGGCGGGCGTTTTACACGCGCATGGGTAATTGTTGCACTTGCGTAACGCACAATGGAGCAACATGGAGTCGGTTGGTCGGAACTTAATAAATCCAGGCGAGGTCTGGAGTTAACTTAATCTGATGATTAGAGTTACCACAAGCGAGCGGGGCCCCACTCACATAACGTTGATTGTTCTCCTCCTCGTCGCACACACGCTGTGATGACACACACATAGACCTCCGTGCTGGCGAAACCTACGTGTGATGATGTCCGTCTGCACGAGAGTGTACTCGCACGAGCCCAGGTGTTTGCGTGTGCGTTAGTGAGCGCTAGATAACTCGCTCGGCGCTTAATTCTTAAAATTCAAGTGCACCCATCGAGATCGAGTACGCGAGCGATTGCTCAGTCGGCTCATGCGACGACACACGCTCATGAGACATACATTCTTGCATTGGGGTGCAGGTAAATGATACGGCCAATCTGCAGCACTCTCATTGCGCGCTGCACCGCACTAGACTGCAACGGGCGACGGGGTTAATTTGATCTCAACGCAAGGCTTGCTTTGGAGGCTTCACGCATAGTGCAATCAACTAGTGAGGGCACGAGAGCTAGGCGCGCCAATCTCTTTTGGCTGCCTAGAAGTGCCGACCACTGCGCCGCAGGGCCCGTGTACGTGTGCATCGCAAGTCACTTAAGACGGCGTCGTCGGGTGAATTATTAATGCTCGATTTGATTACTCTCCTCCGCTTGCTCCTCTTAACACGGAGAGACTGAGGACAAGGCACATTCTTTGGCGGCCGCACCTGGATGGATGCCTAGCCGGCTATGTCACCGAGTATGCGCGCGCATGTCTGCACTGAGAAAGAGAGGGACTCGCTGTCGTTCGTTTTCAGTAGCGACTCTCGACTTATGTAACTCGAGAGTGGCCCGCGAGCAAACAAATACCTCACCTTTGTAGGCTTGTGCCTCTACTCTCGCTGGCAACGGCAGTGCGCCTTACGCTCGTCTCATTTGCAACAGGCCAAGTGCAATACCATCGCGTCGGTTGGCACAAAAGAACGTGCGGCTTCTCTCCTTCGCGTCTTCTCATTCTTTGCACAGACTCGCGCTCGCGTGAGAAGCGTGCGAGTGCGAATGTGTAGACTGCGCACACTCGCAAAAGGAGTGGGAGAGAGAGAGAGGAGAGAGAGAGAGAGAGAGAGAGAGAGAGAGAGAGAGAGAGAGAGAGAGAGAGAGAGAGAGAGAGAGAGAGAGAGAGAGAGAGAGAAGCGAATTGATTGACGAACATTGGCCAGACACGTCTAGGTTGGTACCCGGTTGACGTCAAGCGAGCCAAGAGCGTGCTCTCTCATTAAACGCGCGCGCTCTAGTGGAGAGCAAATTTTCTTTCTTTTTTACTAACTTCCCCACTGCCTTTCGTCCGCCGCGTTCATCGTCGGGATATCATCCCGCCCGGCCCTTTTTCAAGCTCGCAGCCCCCACTCAGCCGGCTCATGTAATCCTCTCGCGGCTCGGCAGTCAACGGCGGCGTTGCCATGATGAAAGTCAAAGCAATCACAATTAGATGAAGATTGTTGTTGTTTTCTGGCTCTAAGCAAGCCGGGCGAGTGCGAGCTCGAGCGCGTTGTTAGTGGAGGACAGGCGAGAGGACTTAGCGCGTGGGCCTAGCTGCCGTTAGCGGGCAGAGGCCGCGGCGACACATTCATCATCGTTTACTATCGTTGTTCTCGCTGAAGCTGATGCTACTTCAGTGCCCGTCATGTTACCGTGCCAAGTTTAGTACTCATTCTTTGGACCAGATAGCGCAACGAGAGCTGCCTATTCCCATCTCTTTCTCCCTCGCGCGCTCGCAGGCACGCTCGACGTTGAGATTTATGAGTGGGAGCGCGCCTGGTAAAGTGAAGTGAGTGAGGCACGGAGATTATGAGGCTGGTACAAGAAGGAGAGGGAGGAGCTGGGTCTTCATTGTTGTCAATCTCGTAAGTGTGACTTGCCCCACTGCATTGATCCACGGTGATCATCATCGCGATCTATAGATTACTTGCTCGCTAGTCCAAAATCACGCGCCAAGAGAAATGTCTGAAGAGAAATGTGCGTCTCACTTGGGCACGCACTGGCATGCGCCCTCTTTGTTTGCGCCAATTAGCTACCAAGTGCACTCGCCTGAATCTCATTGTCATCGCCATGTTTCCTTTCTCGTCCTTAGCTACTGGTTACCGCCGCCGCCGCCCCTCTCGCCCTATTGACGTGCGAGTACAACAATCAATCTGAGCAGAGCGATGAGCGGCCGCTATCGAGCAGATCAATCGATTGATCGGATGACGAGAGCCATCAAGAAGCTCGAGAGTCTCGGAGGAGTGCAAGATCTAGCGCCCGATGTGCGTCAATAGAGTCAACCGGATTATCTGATATCGGGATGAACTTGGCACGCGCGTCAATCGCATGCGCATGTTTGTTTGCAGCGCGAGTAGGCGTTCAAGTGTTGCGCAATCGCTTGCAACAAGTGCATTCGACCGAGTCACGCGTTTGAATTATGTTAGTTCTGAGGTCACTTCTAAGAAATGGGCGCCCAATACTTCAAACCTAACCAGAAACATGTGGACTTCCAAGGAAGCGAAACAATGGTAACCTCTGGGACTTGGTTGGTATGCCACCCACATCTACCGTGTCTCGTCCGACGCTAGCGACCGCTGACCTAGCGCCTCAACTCGCCCCTATCCGCGCAAATATGATTCATTCCAGCGAGTTGAGCACTCAAAACAAAGGCGCGCGCGTCCCCAGCATAACTTGTGCGACTATTCAATGTCCTGTAGAGGTGCACAGGAGATAATGAGGGGGCTCAGGAGCGCAAGTTTACCTCTGCGCCCTCTAGCTCGTCCACCATGATCTAACAGCAAGTTCCCGGGCCAAACTCTGGGCCCGAAACAATTTGAGAGCGCCAGGCCCGGGCAGCCATTGCAAAATATTCCCTTTGTCGAGAGCCCGCATCTCGTCGGCTTTGGATAGACCGACAGGCAGACAGTGGGGGTAGGGGGGGGGATCGGTCTTGCCAAAGAGCGCGCGCACGAGAGTTAGAGTGCCAGCTTTGCCTCTATCGGCTCGGCGGCCCGTAACACAGAGGCAGCGGTGCCGTGCGCGCGCTCTGGGCAAGGAGGAAAAGACAAACACACACTCGCTAGTCTTTGTATGCTTACGGGGTGGGCGGCTGTTGTACGGCATGCGATCTAGCCGGCGGGCGTAGCGGAGCTTTACTTTTCCCCCTTGAACTTGCTCATAACGTGTGCGCCCGGCCCATGTTGATTATCACACGCTCGGACACCCTGCGTGCCCGCGCAGAGGCGTGTCGAACTTTCAAAATGCAGTTGGAGCTGAAACTCCGTTCACGCCTCTTATCGCATGCGACCCGGGGTGAACATGCGTGCCGATTTGTGCTGTCAGTGGTAGGCGCATGCAGCAGCAGCAGCACGGCGGCGGTGCGGGAGCTTGCTGGCAAACAGGAGCGCACGTTACGAAAATGCACGAACGATTGCAGAGAAAATGTGCAATGCCAAAATGTGAGTGGAGCGTGTGTGTTTGCGTACAGTATGGCCCAGTCGCTTCGTCATTAACCTTTGAAGCGGCATCGAGTTTACTAGTTGACGACGACTCGGCGAAGACAAGCGAGAGCGGATTGTGTGGTTTAGAGAGAAGACGAGACCAGAACAGCAAAGAGAGATTGTAGAGTTTGAAGAGAAGAGAAGAGAAACGAGGGAACGAACACGACTTTAGATCATAGATTAATAATAGACTCCATCATACAGCAATATCAAGCCGCTATTTATTATCCCCACCCAATAATATTATAATCTAGGACCACCATGGATCTCGCCTACACAAAATCGTGGCGAGAGGTGGTGGATTATTTCAATTCTGATCTAGAATTTGGTCTGTCAGATGAACAAATTAAACGATTGAACGATAAATATGGGCCCAATGAGCTACCAGCCGAGGAGGGCAAACCATTGTGGCAACTAATATTGGCCCAATTCGATGATTTATTAGTGAAAATTTTATTATTAGCAGCAATCATCTCATTTGTATTAGCATTTTTCGAGGAGAACGAAAATTCAATCACTGCTTTTGTTGAACCATTTGTAATATTATTGATCCTAATTGCAAATGCCGTCGTCGGCATATGGCAAGAAAAGAATGCTGAGGATGCCATCGAGGCCCTAAAAGAGTATGAGCCCGAGATGGGCAAGGTTATACGCAAGAACAAGCACGGCGTTCAACGAATTAGGGCGCGAGATATTGTCCCTGGTGACATCGTTGAGGTGTCCATTGGTGACAAGGTTCCAGCCGATATTAGACTAATCAAAATTCATTCTACAACACTACGTGTGGATCAATCTATTCTAACTGGTGAATCTGTTTCAATCATCAAACATTGCGAACCAGTGCCAGATCCACGTGCAGTCAATCAAGACAAGAAGAACATCCTGTTCTCGGGCACCAACATTGCCAGCGGCAAAGCGGTTGGTATTGTAATAGGCACCGGCTTGTCAACTGAAATTGGTAAAATTCGCACAGAGATGACAGAAACGGAGGAGGTCAAGACGCCCCTTCAGCAGAAATTGGATGAATTTGGTGAACAATTGTCTAAAGTCATATCTGTGATTTGTGTCGCCGTCTGGGCCATCAACATTGGCCATTTCAATGATCCCGCCCACGGTGGCTCCTGGCTCAAGGGTGCCATTTATTATTTCAAGATTGCTGTTGCGTTGGCCGTCGCGGCTATCCCAGAGGGTCTACCCGCCGTCATCACCACTTGTTTGGCTCTCGGAACTCGCCGTATGGCGCGCAAGAACGCAATCGTTCGCTCGTTGCCGTCTGTCGAAACTCTCGGTTGTACCTCAGTTATCTGCTCAGACAAAACCGGAACCCTCACAACGAATCAAATGTCTGTCTCAAGATTGTTTATCATGGACAGCGCCAGCGGGAACAATGTTGCTCTCAACGAATTTGAGGTGACTGGTTCAACCTACGAGCCCATCGGAGAGGTCTTCATGAATGGGCGACCCGTGAATACCGCTCAATATGATGCCCTTCACGAGCTATCGACCCTTTGTGTTCTATGTAACGACTCAAGTATTGACTTCAACGAGTACAAGGGTGTCTTTGAGAAGGTCGGTGAAGCAACTGAGACCGCGCTTGTCGTTTTGGCTGAGAAGCTGAACCCATTCAAGTACGCAAGAAACTCCTTGTCGAAGAGAGACGCGGCCCTGACTGTCAATCACAATGTGCAGGCACAATGGCGCAAGGACTGCACACTAGAATTCTCAAGAGATCGTAAATCTATGAGTGTCTACTGCACACCTAAAAGTAGCGACAACAAGCTCGGACCAGGACCCAAGATGTTCTGTAAGGGTGCTCCAGAAGGTGTTCTCGATAGGTGTACTCACGTTCGTATCCGCGACCAAAAGGTTCCATTGACTCAAGGAATCAAGAATAAGATTTTGGAGACTATTCGTACCTACGGTACCGGCCGTGACACTCTCAGATGTCTAGCTTTAGCCACACTTGATGAGCCACCAAGGATGGAGGACATGGACTTGACCGAGTCAAGCAAATTTGTCAACTATGAAACAAACCTGACCTTTGTCGGTTGTGTCGGTATGCTGGACCCACCTCGAGCTGAAGTATTTGACTCAATTATGCGTTGCCGAGCGGCTGGTATTCGTGTCATCGTGATTACAGGAGACAACAAGGCTACCGCCGAGGCCATTTGCAGACGTATCGGTGTGTTTACAGAGGACGAGGATACATCCAAGATGTCTTTCTCGGGCCGAGAATTCGACGACTTGCCTGTCTACCAGCAACGCGAGGCTGTTCGTCATGCCCGTCTATTTTCACGAGTGGAGCCATCTCACAAGTCTAAGATTGTTGAGTTCTTACAAGCTGATGGTGAGATTTCAGCTATGACTGGTGATGGTGTCAACGATGCGCCAGCCTTGAAGAAAGCAGAGATAGGTATTGCTATGGGATCAGGTACAGCTGTGGCCAAATCAGCCGCCGAGATGGTCTTGGCAGATGACAACTTCTCGAGTATTGTGTCAGCCGTCGAAGAGGGTCGTGCTATTTACAACAACATGAAACAGTTCATTAGATATCTCATTTCATCCAACATCGGTGAGGTGGTCAGTATTTTCGTGACAGCCGCGTTGGGTCTCCCAGAGGCTCTCATCCCAGTGCAGCTATTGTGGGTCAACCTTGTGACCGATGGTTTGCCGGCCACAGCTCTCGGTTTCAATCCGCCTGACTTGGACATTATGCAGCGTCCCCCTCGCCGAGCCAACGAGCCACTCATCACTGGATGGCTATTCTTCCGATATCTGGCCGTTGGTGTCTACGTTGGTTGTGCCACTGTCGGCGCTGCTGCCTGGTGGTTCATATACGCCGAGAACGGACCTCAATTAAGCTACTACCAGCTCACTCATCATCTACAATGCATCTCAAACCCAGAAGATTTTGTCGGCATCGATTGCTCAGTATTCCATGATCCTCATCCAATGACGATGGCCCTCTCAGTTTTGGTAACAATTGAGATGTTGAATGCATTGAACAGTTTGTCCGAGAATCAATCCCTATTGGTTATGCCGCCATGGACTAACCCGTGGCTTATCTCAGCAATGGCCCTGTCGATGACACTACACTTTGTCGTCCTCTACGTCGACATCCTCTCAACTGTATTTAGTGTCTGCCCACTGAGTGTCTTCGAATGGTATACCGTCCTGAAGATATCAATACCAGTTCTACTGCTGGACGAGGTGCTCAAATATATTGCTAGAAACTTTGTGGACACGCCGGTCATGCCCGTAACTAAGAAGAGCAAGTCCGACTAAGCTGGTGATGATGATTAGATACAGGACAGGAGCAATCGAGAAGAATGATGATTATGAGATAGATATATGTATACATGCAAGCACATACATACATACACAAAACAAGTTCACACACTAGAGCAAACTCAACACCTGCTCGCCTTTTCTCCCTCTCAACCCATCAGGAACGGGTGCTAAACAAAAACAGGGTAGAACAGCAATCAGCAGAACAAAGAAGAAGAGGAAGAAGCTGAAGACGAAGCGAGAAGCTCTAGGGCCATTAGAAGATCCCAGGCCAGAGAGATCTCACTGTCAAGCAATAAGCGCATGAGGCGGGAGAGCGAAACAAGATGAAGAATGAAGATGAAACCTCTAGAATTGTAGCAATCAATTAAATACAAACAAGTGTACAAACTCTGTATGCCAATCTATTTTCGATTGGTCATTAAACAACTCATCGAATTTGCGTACGCGGACACAAGCAGTTTCACAGCTATCACACTTCATCATCCCCCATCGATTCGTCCGGGTTATCGATAGTTTCGTCGTACTTGCATTCTATTGTCGATTCTGGATTGCCGTGGTCAACATGCCTGACAGAATCCAATAATTGCTGTATGAGTAGCTGTATTCGATTGAAGTCGACAACAGATATGGGCGAATCTGTGGACCCAGGCCTGCAGCCGTTTGTTTTGCCCCCCTTGAGCGCGCCAACCACGAACGCTTTGGTCCCATCTGTTTCGCATTCATCGTAGCACACAATGGGGCTGCCACTATCGCCTTTGCAACCTGCGCCCGTCTCGGTGGCAATATAACATGATTTGTTGTCGTCGACCCAATCCGAGCACGTGCGTTTAATTATCAAATTGCGCAAGTGGTCAGGTTTTTCCTTTTCGTTGTTGATCCAGCCGAGACCGGCGACAACGCAGTTGGTCTGGTTGGCATGACGAACGTGGTGCAGCATGCAAGCGGGCGCGATATTATTGGGCACATACTCGATTGGCTTGGCAAGTCTCAAGATGGCAAGGTCGAAGCGTGGCTTGATCGTGTCATTGTAATTGATTCGATCCCTATGGTGACACCACTTGTCGACTCGCACTTTTGTGCCGCCCTCGCCGTCAGCTCTGTTGGTTCCCAGCGTCACGTTGATCGCATCTCTATCGAGCACACAATGGGCCGCCGTGATCACTAGGTCGTTATGGATCAAAGTACCGCCGCAATTTGCAAATCTCGCCGTTCCCTCCTTCTCGAAGGATATTCTCAGTCGAGCATAGAAGGGAAACTCGCCCTCTTCGGCCGCCGAGCCGTCGGCAATTCGCGAGTGACCACCGTGATATCCTCTCGCCCCGCCCTTGCACCCGAAGGCACTTTGTTCTCGTTGCCAGGGGAGAAAGTTAGCATCGCCACATAGATCAGGATTGTAGGCATCTATGTTGATTGAGCTATACTGGTCACTTGGTTGAGCCCAGAAATGTGATTCGATGGCAGCATGACTATAATAAATGTGAATATCCAAAAATAAAGAACAAGCCAGTAGTATTAGACTGGCCCATCCAATAGGCCGCATGGTTGTGTGCCCACCTGGGCTATTTCCAAATTTAAGATATCTCGGGCACAAATACAATGAGATAGTGGCCTAGTCTCATCAAAGGAGATCAATCAATAAGTAGAAGAAGGCCGACTTTTGCGCACCTAGAAAGTTGAGCGAACGACTGGAGTTCACAATGAGCACAATAAACACCACGCTCGCCTATATCAAATTACGCGCTAAGAGACGTGACTTTTCAAATAGTGCATACTTTTATTATTATCTTGTAAAAAAACATTTCGGCCACATCAAAATGCGATCCACAACAGCTAACAAACTCTAACATTAAACTCTATTTGCTATCACATAAATCGAGTCCCGGAACCAACCATCAGGTGCACGGGGACTCGAGCGAGATCGGATGATGCGCATCATTTGTGGGATTGTAATGATTGCTTGTTGGCGCACCATTTTCGCTGATGACAGGCGGATGCGACGAGGATGCGCACTCCATGTTACATAGGGACGAGTCAACGCCAATGCCACTGCTACTGCTGCTGCTCTCTATCACCGACTGGGCAGGACCCGCAAGTCCGATTGAGGCACTATTTACTCCCGTCGACGGGTAGCCAGTTAGTCGATGCTCTTGTTGCTGCTGACCAGAGAGCAACGCCGTTTGCTCTGGGGCGTGATTGGCACTCAATTGATCGCCATGAAACGGTTGCCCGCTGCTGTTGTTGCCATAAATATTAGGACATCGGCCCGGCTGCGAGTACTGCTGCTGCTGCTGCTGCTGCTGCTGGCGGGATTGTTGCTCATGATACTGCTGGCTGATGAGCTGCTGAATGCACGCATCTATTGTGCCTTGGCCGTAAACATCGTTACACGTGTAACCGGCCGCAGGTTGTACTGGATCCGCTGTGTGCTGGTGCTGGTGCTGTAGGTAGCCTGCCGGTATTGCATAATTTGTGGCTGGGCCGCCGTCACTCTGGTTTGCTGTGGCCGCCGTGGTCCAGCTAGTCTCAAGACTCTTCGGACCCGATTGGTCATCCGGATACTGACAGTTGGCGAACCCGCTCGCGGCGAGACCATAAGTGCCGCCATCCGTCTGCTGATTGTAAATCTCGGCTGGCTGTCCCCGAGGCCCTGTGGTGTTGCCATACGCGGGCCCCAGTGTTGCCTGGTCGGTAGACAAGCGCGCGCGGCTTAAGGTGGTTGCAATATGGCGCTGGTGTTGCTGCGACATCATTTGGTGGTTTCGGGCGCCCTTGAAGTTCAGCGTGGCGGCAGCTGTCGCGAGGGGCGGGATTAAGTTGAAGTCTTTCATCGAGACCGACTGACTGAACGACTGGCCGGTTGCACCCTTTGGGTTGAGAGTTGCACTAATTAGCTGCTGTCGCGCGGCCTGTTCTTGCTGCATGTAAGCCGAGTCGCGCTGGCAATAGTGATGATGGTAGGGCTCGGGCGGCGTGTCACTGGGGGGCGGTGGCGTTCGAGTCGAGGACGGCGAACGATCATCAATGAGCTCGCTGTGCCTCTGGTGGTGCACCTGCTGCTGCTGCTGTTGGTCGCACAAGAATCGGGGCGAGCTGGCCTTGTTGAGACTGCGCGACCAGCCTTGCAAGATGGACTTGGAGTGGTCGCCGCCGCCGCCGCCGCCGCCGTTGGTTGTGCCACTACAAACACTCTGCATGCCGTCCATTGACATGCGCCGGTCGCCGCGCTTGAAGTTGCCCGCGGTTAGTCGGAAGTAGCAAAAGGTTGTGCTTATGATGAGGCACACGAAGCAGAGCAGAGTGAGCGCTAGTGGTGCCAATTGGCTGAGAGTCACAGGTGTCTGTGGGGACGAGGAGGTGCCGCCCAGGTGCCCACTGCCCGGCTCGAGCGCAAACGAGGGCAACTGTTGCTCGCCCGTCTCAATAGGCTGGCCGCGCTGGTCGAGCCTGTAAACGCCCTCGCGGCGCGTGTAGCCACTGCGCGAGCCATTGACGCCCGCGGTTACAAACTCGTACTGGGCCGTCGTGTGGCCCGCCGCGTTGTGTGCTACAATCTCTAGCTCATAGCCAGTGCTTGGCGCCAGATTCTTGAGCGGAAACTCCGTTTGTTGCTCGTGATCATTGTCGTTGCCGTCGCCGCCGCCGCCGCCGCCGACCAGATAAAGTTGTGAGCTAGTGTGTCCACCTTCTCTCACGGATGACTGATGGGCGTGACCGATATTGTGCTGTTGCTGGTTGATTGCATGCAGCAGACTTGCGGGCACGCTCGTGCTGACGGGCCACGCGACAGAAAACGATGGCAATTTAGTCGTGGACGCGTTGCCATGTGAGCTCGGGTCCGAGTGCGAGATGGTGGCCGCCGCGACGGGTTGCGGCAGTTGCTTGTAGCGTACGCTCACATGGCTCAGAGGGCAGCCGCCCGTGGACCAGCTTGCCAAATTTAGAAGCACTTCCTGGGCACCGATGCGCGCAAATAAGCTGTTCTTGTTGGCGGGCGCCAGGGGAGGCTCGCCTAGCGTCCGGGTGGTGACGACCGCCGAGGGCTCGCTCTTGCCAACGCTGTTGCGCGTGGTCATGTAGAGCTCGTGAATGCTGCCGCACTCGAGCTGGTCCAGCGTGTACACGAACTGCTGATAATGTTGTTGCTGCTGCTGCTGTTGGTTTTGGTTTTGGTTTTGGTTTTGGTGCGCAAACAGGCTGGTGCCGCTAGATTTGCCGTCGCCACTCTCACCCGTTGACATGAGGTGAGAGTTTTCATCTGAATTGGCGAACAACACTAAATTCTGCTGGTGGTGCTGCGCGTTTATCACCGAGTGCTGTAGCATCACCTGCTGACTTGTGATTGTGCGCTCGACAAACGGACCTGGCTCGCTGAATATGGGCGCATAATTGGAGTCCGTTATCATGGGCGGCAGGAGATGGCGACTTGACGAGTTGGCGACGTCCATTCGTCGGCTTGGCGGCAAAAACTGGTGGCCAATCGCGGGCGGGGGTGGCACCCGACGATAAAAGAGCGAGTACTGGTTTGCCGGGCTGACAAAGTTGCCAAGCATGGACCAGGCAATTGTGATCGATTGGGTGCTGGTCGATTGGATCCTGAGCACGGGCGCGCTCGGCGGCACGTCATCGAGTGTCTTGACCGAGATGGCGTGCGATTGGGGCCCAGCGCCGCGGCTATTGATCGCCTGGATCCAGACCAGGTAGGTTGTCGATCGCTGCAAGTTGGTGAGGTGGGCCACCAATTCGCGCTGTTGCAGCGCGAGCAGCTGACGCAGATGCTGCCTTAGGGCGTACGGAGACGAGCCCGGAATTGGCGCACTAATCGAGCTTTTGTTAGTGTAATTCACCTGATTCGAGTCACCTGCACGAGCCGAGGCCGCCTGTTTCGTGTCGCCCCCACCGCCATCGGCCGAGTTTGAAACTTGCTTCTTGGCGTCCGCGTCGAGTATGATCGACTGCATCAAAGTGGGCGGGCTCCACTCGACCGACTTGTTTAGCTCAAATGTCGAGTCGATGGGCCGATAGCCAATTTGAAAGCGATTCAGTTGGCCGTTCCAGGAGCGCCGATCGGGCGGCAACCAGGTGAGCTTGATCGAGTTGGGGCCCGTCGCGGCCGCCGAAATCTTGAGCGCACTTCCGCTCGGTGGCGCCTCCTCGGTCTTTGCGCGAATCCATTCGCTGAACTCGCCCAGACCAATCTTGTTCACGCCAGCCAGGCGCATTCGGTAGACGCAATAGGGGCTCAAATCCTTGATCATCAGGTTGGTGGCCGTCTGCTCCACGGTCAACTCGACGAGTGTCCGATCAATGGCCTCGTCGGCCGTGGTGATCGAGAGATCGCCTAGCGATGAGCCGAGACTATTGAGCGCCTCGAGGGCGGCCTTAATGCTGTTTGTCTGCTGGTGCTGATTATTTGCCGCCTGTTTATCTTGCTGCTCGGCGGCCTGTTTTGCATCTTGATCGCCGCCCTCGCCAGGTCCAAACAGGTTTTTGTACAGGCGCATGGGCGAAAAGTCACTGGCGCCCGAGTTGGTGGCCATTGTTGTAGGCGACCAGGCCGGGTCGGAGGCGGAGGCGGAGACGGACGAAGAGGGCTGGGCATTGCCGCGCGCGACCGACATAAGCAAATCATCGAGCGGATCGTCTGATTGATACTGCACCAGGTAGGATGTAACGGGCGAGTTGCCGGTGAAACCAAGCTGCCAGCGGAGTGATATTGTCTGTGACGTCACATTGGTCACCTTCAGCTCGG
This sequence comes from Prunus fruticosa, assembly GCA_018703695.1. NCBI lineage: Eukaryota > Viridiplantae > Streptophyta > Magnoliopsida > Rosales > Rosaceae > Prunus > Prunus fruticosa. The sequence goes on from JAHHUK010000029.1 coordinate 51,241, forward strand.
CTACTCTGTCGGGCACGTCCTGTACGAGCAGATTCACAATCATCTTGTCCTGGCCGTGCTTGTTGCTCGCCCGGCACGTGTAATGGCCCGTGTCGGCTCGCGTGGCTTTTGCAATAATTAGCGACGACTCGCTCCGGTTGGCTGCCAATAAGTCATCTTGAGTATGTGTTGGGGATAATGATGCGATTGTAGTTCCCTCGCCATTTTGCGTTGAACTCTTCGAGTTGGACGGAGTTTCAGTGTCAATTCTGCAAATAAAACAGAATAAAACGGAATAAAACAAGCGAGCACGCGTGCACACGTATTGCGCGTTGTTTACGATTGAGAATATAAATATTAGTATTGGCGAATGGATGAATGAGAGTGATATTAGAGAGGCAGTGGCGACACATCTTATTGTGTTCAATACTCACATAAATTTCTTGTCTGTTTTATCTATTGGTTTGCCCTCCTTGTCGAGCCAGGTCAACGTGAGCGGTGGCTCGCCCTGGGCCACGCAACTCATTTGGGCGCGCTCCTCGATTCTCGCCTCGATCAGCTTGTACTTGGTGCTGATTCGTGCGGGCTCTATTGGTTTGGGAAAACGGTGTGTGAATGAGAGTTCAATTTAGAAACTAGTGGTTGAGACAAAATATAGAAATCAAAAGCGTAGTAAACAAAAGTGTTTACTCGGTTGGTCAACATTGCTCGGCTAGAGTCGAGATTAGTCCACCGGGTGAGACACTTGATCGCGTGAGTCTCCATTTGACCCTTGAACATCTGCATCTAGAGGATTGAACCTCGGCGTGCACTAGTCAAGTGACAGCAATGTAACGGCAAACAAAAACACTTACCATGAACTGTTATCTTAATCAATTTGGTCACCTCGGGCCTAAAGCCGTTCTTGGCCGAGCACATGTAAAAGCCCTGCTCGCGTTGGGTCACATTGTTGATTGCCAGCGAGCCATTTGACAGGATTGTGTATCGCAGATTCTCATAAATAGGCACAAAATCCCACTGTTTACCATTGTTGGATTCTATTCGGGCACGTTTGTTGATCGTAGCGAGAGGGTTAGCAAAGAGTTAGTCAAGTGCGATAGATCGAGGTAGGCGCAAGTGGGGCTGGGAATCGCATTTGGGATTGAGTTAGAACTCGGATGGCAAATTGAACAACGACAACGGGGCACAATTTGCCCTCTCTTGTGAAGGGCCAACAAAAGAGAGAAAGCGATCGGTGGAGAAAATATGCTTTTTCCATTTCCGGCCAGGTGCTGTCGCCCGCCCGCCCGCCCGCCCGCCTGCCCGCTCGCCTGCCCGCTCGCCACTCAACTTGAAGTCAGAGGCATTCGGCGCCTCACCTGGTGCACCCCGTCTGTGAGATCGCGATAAAATTCACTTGCGCCCTCCTCGTGCCGAATGTACGCGCTCGGCACAAATTCAATTGTCAGCAAGCCGTCCGTGCTTGCCAGTGCAAGGATTCATGTAATCAAGTTGATCGATTGATTTGCATTGTTTTCTCACTCACATTCGCGCACGGCCTCGCCTCGCACGTGAGATTGTCGAACGGAGATAAATGGCATGCGCGCGCCTGTACAGGCCAGTGTGAAACCTCTGCCATTCTCCTTTGTCGCGAAAGCTGGCACCTCCTCCTCCTCATCTACTTTCTCCTCCTTGGCGGTGTCACTCGAATTGAAGTCTCAGCTCGCACACACGTGCAGGCGTAGGCACGCGCCAGCTGCCAACTGGCTCGCTTGCTCGCACACAAAGCCTCGATGCGCGCACTAGCGCACCAGCTCCGCGCCTCGATTTCGGCACCCCGCGCGAGGGAGGGTTTTTTTGGAAAGTCGCTCGAGATTGATTCTCAACCTGGCGACACTGCAACGCTAACTTGGCCAACCCGAAGACTGCCTGTGTGCTGAATCTAATTTCATTAAGCAGTTCTGCAGGGGGGGGGGGGGCGGGGCGGGGCGCAAAAGGTGCTCTGCTCACAAGTGTGTCGCTGCCTTTCAACGCCCCGACGGAGACTTATTTTGGAGCGAAAACGCGCATTTGCACCGTGCGGTCAAACCGCGAGGCGTGTGCACTAATCCGTTGTACGCGAACCGTACACTCGAGCCGAAGTCCAATGCAAATCCAATCAGGCGCGATCTTGCGCGTGATGCCGATATTCGCTCATGAGCTCTCAATCTGTCGCCGACACAAGATCGGCCCCCGAGTTCTAATGATAATTAAAAAATCTCAAGCGCCAGCTTGGCGGTGCTCAAGATTCCAATGAAAACAACTGCAACGAGCGTGTGCCGTTCGTTGTCGAGCGTCCGCTTGTAGCCCACGGGCGGCAAGAGCTTTTCTCGTCTCGAAACTATAAAATCCAAATGATCGGATTAAACTTGCGGGCGAGACACTTGTTAATGTGTCGTCGGCCCAGAGCGTTGAGCTTTCTTGAGCCCGGGCAACACATTTGAGGCGAAAGATCGATAGACAAATGGCTCTAACTGGCGGCAGATAATGGCACTCACTGGGCGCCACTTTGCGCGCTCAAACAACTCGCCAGGGCAACGAAAACGACAACGACGACTCTAATGAATTGCGCTAGGCGCGTTTCGTTCGTCAAGATTGTGCCCCGCGTACGCTCGGGTGCAAAATCAACTCGCGCAAGCTGTGCCAAGTTCGTGGCGCGCAAATTTGTTTGCGCGCACAAGTGGCAAAATTCGCGCTCAGCCAGCAGACGGCGGCTCGTGGCATGTGAAGCGCCCGATTGATTAATTGGCCGGCGTCTTTTCGTTTGAGCTGTTAGGGTGAACTTGCGATCCATGAGCGCGCACCGCAATCTCAGCTCAGCGGCCAATCTCTCAAAATCACAATTTAGACGCGCCAGGACGGGCCGGCTCAGCACAACTCAGTTCAGCCAAGCCCAGCCGTGTTGATGATCGCCAGTCTAGCCCCTTTTGCTTGTGATGGCGCCAGAATAATGAGCTCGCGCGGCTTGGCGCTGGCTGGCCGGTTCGCAAAATAATAATAAAAATAATAGTGTCAGGCCGCCGTCGTTGAGTCGGCTCGGCTGAAATTCAAATGGGCAGCCGGGCGGACTTTATCAGCCGAGCTGGGCAGCAAGACCGAGCGTGGGGCCGAGCAAGCGGCCGCTGTTGGACGAGAGCGGAAGTGGCGCCAGATGCGCGATAACTCGCCGGGCTCGCCCAGCCGGCAAAGCGTTTCGAGTCAAATTTGAAACTACCACGCCGCTCGCTGTTAGCCTCGCGGCTGGTTGGCTGGCGGGCTACCAGTCGAGCGCGTAGTCGCATCTGGCGCACCACTTTCATCACGAGCAACGAAACTCGTTGTTGCGCGCGCAAACACACGCACAGCACTGGCTTTTGATTGAGTCGAGCAGCTCAAAAACTGTAGGCAGCCAGTTTGGGCCTCCACCGATCTCTAGGTGACACTCGCGGCCGGGCGGGTTCGCTTGCGACAGCAATCGAGCCCCAACGCTGCTGCTGGCCCTCGGTTTGAATGCTCGCTGGCCGCACGCTTGATCTGCATCACAAGTGCTATTCTGGCACCACACGCTCGAGTGGGGGTTCGGGCAAGCAATAGAGGGGCGCACAAACACACGCGCGCACAAGGGACAAGAGCAGCGCGGCTGAGAACCGCCGCCGGGCACAAACGCGCCCGCCAGTCGTGTTCGGCGGTAGGCGCGCGCTCATCCAAACTTTAATCCAATTTCTTACATAGCAACGAGCAAGCTCGAGCTTTGACATTAGCATGCTAACGAGATCTGTTTGCCTCGCGCGCGTGCGTCCGCCCGCTCGCCGCGTTTCGATGCCGCGAGCAGTTGTTCTTGGCGGGCTGGCGGCCGCTCGCCCGCCCGCTCGCTCGATGACCGCTTGCCGTTTGCGACTCATTTACTCGCGACGATGCCACTCACCCGCACCCGCACACACACACACACACACACACACACACACAGTGAACAAGGAGGCGCACTGGCTTGCATTTGCATTCGATCAATTCGACTGGACAGTTTCAATTGTTGTGTTCTGTATTTTTGTGTCCGCTCGCACGCCAGTTCGACTGATGATGATGATGATGCGATCCCTGAACAAAACTCGCCACGGCCGATCCAATTTCTCATAAGTCCGGCTGATCTTCGATAGGCCGCGCGCGGACTGGGGAAATTTGGCGCCAGATTTCAAATCATCGCCATCATCATCTCGTCGTCTAAGCTGCTCACAGTTGCAGCTGACAAGTCCAATAATCAGAACGTTAATGGCGCGCCGTCGTCCACTAGTCTAGGCGTGTTGCTCTTTTTTCCTTTTGGCCCTACGGAGTGGCCTACAGGAGGGCCTCTCTCTCTCTCTCTCTCTCTCTCTCTCTCTCTCTCTCTCTCTCTCTCTCTCTCTCTCTCTCTCGCTTGCCTGGGAAAGTAGCGCACACTTGAGAGAGCGAGAGGGACGCACCAGAAGGGCCGCATAGGCGTGGAGGCGGCCGATGCGCGCGGCCAACAATAAGCAAATGAAATAAACTAAATCTCTGCTCAATGGCCTGCGCCTAACGACTGAGAGTTGAGCCAAGTGGGCCCGCCGGATCATTACTCTCGCTCTCTCCCTCCCTCGCCATTGGCTCGCCAAAGAGAGAGTCTTATTATTGGCCGCGTTCGCGTTGGCAAGCTGGCAGTTTCATCAAGCGCGAGGGGCGCGCAGTTCATCACAAGTTTGAATAAAAGCGGCAGCATCCCATTGCCGGGCCTGATCTCGTTATTATCGTCCCTCCTCGGGCATAGTCTGACGAAGTCGAGCCGGGCCCGCTAGCCTGAAGTCCTGAACTGAAAAACAACGACGCTTGGCATTGTCCAGGCCCGAGACGCCAGAAAGGCAGTGATTCGTGAAGATGAAATTGGTCTTTGGCGCTCGTTGACAAAATGACTCGGCCCGTCCAAAGTGAATGGCCATGCGCGCGCAATTTGCCTAGCGAGTGTGCCGAGCCGGGGGGATCAGGGAAGCCAATTTATGGACGCACGCGCTTGCTCGCACTCACTCACTTGCGCGTTAATATAATCAAATCAAGTCAAGAGCTAGGCGGACAGGCCGAGTGGACACTAAATAATATATATTTCATGTGAAAACTACTGCGCCGTCTTTTCCCCGTCTGGAAGTGCCCCTGCTGGACGCACGCGACTGGCGGCGCCCTTTAGCTTACGCTGCTCGCGAAATCTCATTATATTGAAGTCTGTCGTCGTCTTCACTGCTCGCTCGGCTCACAAAGCGCGACACAAATGAAGGCGCCAAACTGGCACATTACCCGGGCGCTCCCAAGTAGTGAGCTGGACACTTGCCGACAGGGGCAAGACACAAGCACACTCGAACTCGTTGGGGCGCCGCCGAGATTTTGCGCCGTCTTGGGCGCGTTTGTGCGCGCGACCAGCATGCGGCCGCCGCCCGAAGCGCAAACACACGCCAACACGTGATACAAATTTTTTAGTAGGTTTTTATCGACTGGCGATTTCGCCGATGGCCGCCAGTCGGTTGCGCTCAGTTCGAAGGCTAAATGAGCGGCCCGCGAGAGTCATTGGCGCGCTAGCACCCGCGCCGTGTTGGGAAATGGCCTTTTGGCTCGCCTAATTTAGGCAGCCGAGCCTTGGGCTTTAAAATGTCGCACACGGCGAGTGCGAGAAGAGCGCCACTGCGAGCGGCAGCTAGAATCAATCATTCGGCCAACGCGAGAGGGGCGGGGCTATATTCAAGTGGGCGTGAACTAGGGACTTACCTCTGGCGCGTAGCCAGCTTATTGCGGGTCGCGGCTGGCCCGAGGCGGCGCACTCGATCACAGTGGACTGGCCGCTCACCAAATCGGCGTCTTTGGGCTCGACCGTGAACGTGGGCGGGGCTGTTTTTGAGTCCGATTGTGTTCCGGTTGGAGTTCAAGCGTGCGAGCGAGCGAGTAAATTAAAAGTTTCCGTTGTGTGTGTGTGTGTGTTTGTGTTTGTGTGTCGCCGCCGTCATCGTGGTCAGTGCGGGTAGAGTGTGTTAGTTTGTGGTCGATCGAGAGGCGGCACGCGCGAGCTCGCACTCGGAGGGGGGGGGGGGGTAAAGGGGGCGCAGGAGAGGGTTTTTAATAAAATTTCCAACTTTGGATTGCGCCGAGCTGTTTCCGAGAAGGTCTCAGAAGGTAATCTCAGCTGGAGACTCGACTAAATCGACACTCACCATTGATGACCAGCTGCGAGCTGTGCGCCACACGCGCGGCCTCGTTCTGCGCCGAGCAAGTATAGCGGCCCGAGTGTTTTAGCTCTAGCGGCTCGATGGATAGAATCGAGTAGTCGTCCGCTTGGCGAATTCGTATGGCCGAGTCCCAGAGTTGCGCGCTCGGCGATTGAATTTGTTTTGCTGGCGCTGCATCGTCGGCGACAGCGGGCGCATCTGCGCCGTCCAAATCGGCAGATTTCAACTTGTCGCTATCGCCAATTAGCACGTACTCGGACTTTTCGCCCAAGTGGATGCCCGCGTGCGCCGACAGGGCAAACTTGTCGGCCAATTGTTGCCGATGCAGCTGCGCAAGAGATGCGACAAGCGACGACGGCGAGGAGGAGGAGAAATTGTTGGACGACAGAGATTGTTGAGCACTTGAAAGGCCACGCCCGCTCGGGCTCGCGGACGCGCCCCCTCCACTTGGCCCGCTCGGGTCTATGATCTGATTGTCGCGTAACCATACGAAAGACACGGGTTGCTGGCCCTCGAGCGCCGAGCAGGTGATTAGCACCTTCATGCCCACCTGCGCGTCGGCGGGGAACTCGAACGGAGCCAAACGGGGCGGCAAGAGGAGTTTTAGCTGAAATTGGTGCGACTTTGCGGGTGGGCCCCGCTGGTCGGCCGCTGCTGCGAGCATGTCGCCCGCACGACCGTTCGTGAGCGCGCACTCGTAAGTGCCCTCGTCGCGTCTCAGCTGAGCTTGCAAAATGGTCAAGCTGCTCGAGTTGCCCGATTGGCCGAGGCGGACGCGGGTCGAGTTCATTTGGCTCAGCGGAAGGCCGTCTGAATTTAAGCGGGCGGTTTCGTTCGTAGTTGTTTGTTTTATTTTCATAAGGCGAGGCGAAGCGATTCTCGTGTTAGTGGTGTGATTTGCATTTGGATTAGCCGCGCGCGCGCGTGTGCGTGTGTTTGTGTGTCTAATCTGGCAACTTGCGCTAAGCTTACCTTTGCGCCATGTGATCGTGCGCCCATCGGTGGAGCCGGCACTTGCGGCCACGAGCAACTCGCTCGCTAATGGACACTGGAACTCAATTGTTTGCCCGCTGACCGCAACTATTCGTGTCAGATCAAGCGCGGGCTCCTTTTGGTCGCGCTCAACTCGAGCTCCTGTTGTTGGTTGGTTTGCGTAATGATTTGAGTCGATTTAAGGCCAGAGATTGGAGTCAGTTAGTCAGGTGGTCGGTCGAGTTGGGAGTGCAAGCTCGCGCGTGTCATTTGCGCAACCAGTCGCATGGATTAGCGTGGTTATTTTTGCGGGGGGGGGGCGGGAGGCGGGAGGAGGACAGAAGGCGAGGCGATTTTCAAAGACGTAGGACGCCAGGCGGCTCATTTGGGCGCATATCGCCGTCGGGCAAAGAGAGATGTCGCTCGTTTGTTTTCGCATACTCTTGCGAGCCGGGAATTCAAAATCCAGAGCGCCTTACATGAGAATTTATTTATTCTAAATTGGGCCCCTACTCGACTCGGCGAGGCCAAAAAGTACACGCGCGCACTTGCATTTTGGGCGAGTTATTTACGAGCGAGCTCCTTGTTCGGCTTCCTCGAGCTGCTGCTCGCGGCAGGTTCCGAGAGGAGTTAGAAAAAGAGGCCGATTTGTTGGGCAAAAGTAGCGCGAGTGGTGCACAAATCGATCGATTGGCATCCCTGCGCGGCGCGGTGGCAAAAAGAAGTTTGCTCGCTTGAAGGCACACCAAGTCGAGCGCGCACAACTCTTTTCAGCGACGGCTGTCCAAGTTTGGTGACTTGGCGCGCGCGTCTTGGCCGCCGATCCGCCTCGCAAAAGATGAAAACATTTTTCTGTCTTTACATTTCTTCTCGGGCGCGAGTTTGGTTTGGGTCGACTCGCTTGAGAGCAAGCAAGTGAGCCGACGACCCCCGAGCAACGACCAAAGCTCGAGTAAAACAAATAAACTTCACACGCGATGGGAGCAAGCGAAACGCGAATCGATTTGCTAGACGGGCGCGAGCGAGCATTTCGAATTGGCTTCTAGAAAAACTCGCCGCGGCCAGTCCGTGGCGGTCAAACACAAACAAGCCTGGCGAGACCTTCGAGCCGTGGCAAGCTCGCTCGCTCTGGTTAGTCCCAGGGGTGTTTCTGCCCGCCCGACAGCCAGCGCGACTCATCAAATCAGCTGGACACAATTGAAATTGGCTTTTATATGTCGCCGCTGCTCGGTGGGCGGGCGCTCGCTTATCTGGCCGGTCGCACAAGCACCGATCGCGCGCAGACGAGACTTTATTTGCATTGAGGTTCGCCCGTTTGCGCGCTAAGCCTCTCGCACTGGCTCGAGCGCTCATCTAACCAGCGCGCTGGGCCCAATGCAAATCGCGCTCACACGCACACACACACACACACACACACACACACACACACACACACACACACACACTTACGCTTGCGCTTGCGCAAATTCCCCACTCGGCTCGTTTGCAAAACTCGCTTGATCGGGGCCGCTTAGGCAGATTAAACTTTTTTTCAAGCTTGGCAACTGAAACAACTCGCTGGCTTGTTGCTGTTGTTCAACTGTCCGCCAAGTGCACATGCGAACGCGCGCAGGCAAAACGTTTATAATTCAATTACAAGGCGCGAGAGCGAGCGAGTATTACTCCGGGCCGGAAGTTCGGGGTGGGTGCATGGCGCGCACCGGGCGAGTAAGCGCGCTTTAAAGTGGCATAGTGGAATCTGTTCAGTGACAGGAGAGATAAAGAACCATCAATAGGCCTCGGGCCGCAAGTCTGTGGGTGGCGCAAACACTCGCTGAATTGGCTCGGAGTCGTAATTCGTCTCGACCCTAAAGCGAGGGCGAGTTTGAAAATTGAATTTGCCAGCTTGTTTCGCCTCGGCACGCGCGCTGGAATCGGAATGACCTTTTGTCGGGCCAACGAGAAGTCCCTAATGAGCAATAAAGGCGCTTCGTACCAGATTTGACCTCCTCGCGCGCCTCATTGATATCGGGCACCAGTGAGATCTGCCCCCGGTTGTCTTTGTCGTCGTCGTTTTGTTGGCCCTCTCTCTCTCTCTCTCTCTCTCTCTCTCTCTCTCTCTCTCTCTCTCTCTCTCTCTCTCTAGTTAGCCGACTTCTCAAATGCATTCACAAGCATGCGGCCCACAAACATGCGCGTCATGCGAGAATCACCGCAAGTCGCTTGTTTGGCTTGCCATTGTTGCGGCTTACGGGCCGCGCGCTGTGAGTGGGCCCAATTGAATCCCAGAGAGCTGAGGTTTAAATGCGTCCGAGTCGCTCATGACGCCCGTGAGGGCCCTGGGCGGCAGCCAATCAAATCCGTCCCGCGTGTGCTTGCATGTAATTTCAGCCCGGGCGAGCAATCACTGAGAGAATGTAGAACAGGTGGCAGCTCATTTGCCTGTATGCGCGCGTTTGCTGAACACGCGCCACATGGCAATCCACTACTTGCCATGCGGCTTGGCCAATTACACCTCTCACGATGACTGATTATTGGCTAGGCTTGTTGTTGTTGTTGTCTGGGCACGAACAAGAACACAGACAAATGAACTCCGAGTGCGACTCGCTGGATGAAATTGAATTCTGGCCCGGATAAGCTGGCGCGTGTCTACCCCTTCGACTTGGCGCGAGCGAGCCAAACTCGCCGCGTGTTGGGGCAGCCAGCGTTTAGCCTTCACGAGCAATTAAACAACTTCAATTGTTACAACTTTTAACTCAATTACATTTATTAAGCTCACACACACACACGTATACTGAACACTGTAGACCAGAGACTAAAGAGCAAGTCGCGTGCTCTTTGGCGTCCAGCTTTTGTTTCGTTTCTAACTGAGTTCAGGCGCACGCGCGAGGGGCCGATTTGTTGGGCTTGCCATTTAATTGTCGCCTTGCCACGGCCAGTGAGTTGAGTTCACTTGCTCTGGCGCACGGTCAAGATGCGCCGAGCAGCAGTGAGCTGGCCCAAATATAACTTACAGGCGACGTGAGTGGCACGCGTCGAGCTGAGTTGAAAATAAGAGTCGCACGCGGCGGCCTAATTGAATGGTCACTAGTCTCTTCTCGTCCCCGCCCGAGCGGCTTTTAACTGGCCCGAGCAAGGGGAGGGCCAAGTGCTTTATGGTTTGCTCGAGGGGGAGCGAACAGGCGAGTGGAGGGAACGAGCCAAGTGGCCAAGATCATTATCTGCGGCCGGCCGCTTATACTTGCCACTGCGAGCGGCCGCGTAATTGAACGAGCGCGGCCGCACTCTCTCGCTACGCACAGCAGCGGGCCGCCGCCAGTGGCACGAATCGATCGGACGTGATGCGCGCGCAGTGTTGCAACTTTTCGCTCGTGTATCTCTTTTATTTTTTTCGCTCCTCAACGCGCGTACGTGATTCAACAACAGCCTTATTCTGGTGCTGATGCTGCTCCTGATGTGGCCTTTACCTCGTCCAATTGTTGTTGTTGTTGTTGTTGTTGTTGCGGCCAAAATTACGACAACAAGAGAACAACATTTTTGACACTGACGAGCACGAGCGCGCGTGCACAACCCACCGTTTGTTAGATGCAATCAAGTGGAGTTGAGTCGCGAGTCTCCCGTGACGCGAGCTAGTCGCCGGGGCCAATCAGACCTGGACGCGTGCATCTCGCTCGGGGCGAGTTTGTTTTATTCTTTGTTTTGTTTGAAAATAATCAGCCCCTCTGCGCCGGCTCTCTCGTACGTGACCCCCGAGGAGAGTAAATCGAGGGGCGTCGCAAACAAGTTGCTTACTTGGCACACTTTCGAGTCTCGTGAGCTCAATTCTCTTGCACGTTCTCATAGGGAGCCGAGAGCAGCTCAACAGTTGCCAATTTGCATAAGTTGCGCGCCATCACAACCACAAAAGTGAGAGAGAGAGAGAAAGCGAAAGAAAACCATGACAACTGATAGCCCAACCAGCCGACACAATTGCAAGTGGCCGCTCGATAATTAAGTTTCGCATCAGGCGGCCGATGCCGATTGTTTTGCTCGCTAGCTGGCAGTTGACTTTGTTGTTGCTGCTGCTCGGGTGGCCGCAAAAGTTTTAGCTCGCGCGCTCGCTCTTAATTGGGGCCCAAGCTCTCGAGAGTTATCTCGCCTGTCTCGCCGGCTGGCAGGCGGGCAGGCGAGCAGGCCAGCGGGCGGGCGCACAGGTCAGTTAGCCAGCCAGAAGCAGTGGCATTTGTTTTGGGCGCGCACGAGCTGCTGCTCATGATTTATGGCTCGCTGCGAGTCAAACGGCGTGCGCGCGTTGTGTTTTATTTCAACTCTCGTGCGCGCGAATTTTCGTCTCTCTGCTAGCGCTCGCAAGGCCAACACAGAGCGCACGTGCACTTGTTCCGGGCGCACGATGATGATCTTTCGTCATCAGTCGCACGAGGTCGCAAAAGTGTGAGCTCGAGCAGACGGCTTGCCGCCTGTCAAGTGAGCGAGTTGTGCTGCTGCTGCTGCTGCTGTTTCTGCTAGCCAGCCAATCGGAACTGCTCATGCAGATTTGCCCAGCCATTTACCAGTTGTGCGGGCCAGAAGCAAGCGAGCCAAATTTAGAGAGCCGAAAGCGAACACAATGAGCGCGCGACGGCGGCGGCCACTTGATTGCGCAATTGCACTTTGCGCACGTTACATCACCAGCGCACACTAACAGTCGCGCCTGGTTCCCCTGCAATCTGCAATGTTCACGCTCCGGGTGCGCGACTCGCAGTGGCCGCTTCTTCTCAAGATGCTTACTAGACGCCGCTGGCCTGCTCGATCATTAATCATAATAATTAATATTCACTCTTATGCTCTTTGTGTGCGCGTGCGCGTGTGTCGGCCGTCCGGACGGGACGCCGCTTTGGTTGGCCCGAGAATTTGTTAGGTCTCGACTTTCGTGTTCGCGGCAACTAAGAAAGAGAGAGAGAGAGAGAGAGAGAGAGAGAGAGAGAGAGAGAGAGAGAGAGAGAGAGAGAGAGAGAGAGAGAGAGAGAGAGAGAGAGAGAGAGAGACTCAACGCGGGGTGTGAAAAATATCTAAAAAGCAAATTGTGCTCGCAACAACACAAATCGAGCCCTCATCACTTTATGTGTGGCGCGAGCCAGCAATTCGAGAGCGAGCGATCGCTTCTAGAGAGGCCATTGTTTTGCATTGGACGGGCGGGCACAAACGAGAGATTTTGGGCCAGACCGACATTTAACGCTCGATCATCGGGCGGCGCGGAAAGCCAGGCGTCGCTTGCGAGGAGTCTGCCGGCGAGATTTCACAAGCCGAAGATCTCGCGCGCACTTGATTAATTGGCTGCGAACGGCGTGCGCGCTCGACGAGTGAGTTGGGAGTGCGGGAACACAGGCGATCAGAGCAAGAGCTCGCCGGCTTGATGAGCTGCTGCTGCTGCTGTTGCTACTGCTTGTGCGCCGAGCAACTTGATGAGCGGCTGCACCGAGGAAAAAAACGCGAGGTGCGCGCGTGTTGCGAGCGGGAATAGATCACTCGCACAGATTTGCGCACTCGGAAGATGCGCGTTCGACGATAAGCAGGCCGCCCGCGTGCGTTCGTGTACTCATAGCTTTTTCACTCGCGCTCGTGTTGCTTAACCACTCGAGCAAGACAACAAAAAACAACGACGAGATCGGGACTGGTGATTTGCTCAAAACAGATGCCAGATGAGGAGAAAAAAAAACAATCTTCGTCCGAGCTCGAGACGAGGAGACTTTTCAATGCGCGACGCCCCGGGAAGACAAAGCAAACAAGTCGCCCGCCAAACTGGAATTGGAATTCGAGTTCAGAGAGTTAGATCTCTCATTCGCGTTTTGTCGGACCGGAGAAAGGCCGAGCGAGACGAGCGGGCTAATCGTCGTGTTGGCGCGCGACTCTAGACGACACCCCGAGCGACGGGCGTCTTGGCCCGAGAGCGAGGCCCGAGTCAGCCGATCGGGCGATGAGTCGGGCCCATCAATCATCAAGTCAGCTGGCCGTTTCCGAGACACGGGGGAGGGGCCACTCACCCGCTCGCTTGCCAACCCTTATGATGAACTGCAAACTGAGGAGTTTCCTCCGCTTTCTCTCTTTTTCGCCCTCGCTCGCCGGTGTCTCGAGCTGCAGCGACCGGTGGCTGGAGGCCAGTTCGGGAGCCAGAGAATGAAGTGGCTGCTGCTGATGATGATGATGATGAAATGCAAGCTGCTAATCTGGACTCTCGGCCGGATTGGGTCTGCGCGTGTGGGCTAGCGAGCGAGTGAAATTCGATAGAAGTTAAGCGGCGGCCATCTGCTGGTTCGCTCGCCACAGTTGCGCACATCGCACAAGAACCCGAGAGCGGCTCTAATTTCAATCTCCTTATCGCATGCCCACTCGCCGCCGGCCTGATTGTTTGCGAGATTGCCTGACCCCGAGCGAGAGGAGAGAGGCCCCGCTTGATGGGCCCGCGCGGACCGTTTGCTGCTCGCCCTGATTGAAATTCTAAATTAGACGCGCTCGAGTGGCCCGGCGCGTCTCGAACTTAAAAGCTCAACTTTTCAAAACGATCTCGAGATGATCGGCAGAAGCGCGAGTTTCTGGCGTCCAAAGCTGGCCGAAGGGGGACAAATTCATTTTTCGCCCCACAAGCTCTACGAGATTCTACGCTGAGCGTCCCGCCGCCTTCTCGCCTCATCAACTGCCCAATGGCGATGGGCAGCTATCGAAAGCGCGTGATAAGAGCGCCGGGTGGTGGTGGTGGTGGTGGTGGTGGGGATCTGGCAAGCGAGCGAGCGAGATAAACCCGATCGATTGCGCTCGCCGCGGCCTAATCCATCTGATTTTCTGCACTCACGAGGACGAGCTGACTTTGAGGTCGCCCGCTTGCTTGGGCTCGCGCGGCAACAATGGCCGCCGACCAGTCACAACAATCGATGCGAGTCACTGGCCCGAGAGAAAGTGACCAGTCGGTCGGGAGATCAGAGGCGTTAGCAGAGTCAAATTAGCGGTCGCAAGTTTGGCTTGTGATCTCCGGCTCGCTTGCGCACGAGAGAGAGAGAGAGAGAGAGAGAGAGAGAGAGAGAGAGAGAGAGAGAGAGAGAGAGAGAAAGTGATGAATTGGCATCGCCAGCGGAGGCGGTGAAATTTCATCATCATCGGCCAGTTCATTGGATTTCACACGTTTGACTTGGTCGCTCGCTGAGCGCGTCTTGGCCGCCAGCTGAGCTCGCCGGAGTCCATCCAACGCCTCACTTCACACGCGTGCACACACGCACACGGCGATCGGCCTCATCGGGCAGCGGTGGCGAACCACAAACAAGATCGACACGAGCGACCAGCAGAGGCTAGTGCACATTCGGCCCTCTCTTTTCACCTCATCTGCGCGCACGAGAGCAAGGCCCTCGGCCGGACGCTTTTGCTTTTGCCAAAAACTAATCCACGCCGTCGGCGCACATCTTGGCGCGCGCGGTCGCTGGGACTCAATCAGCTCAGTCGGATACGCGTGCACGCGAGCCAGTGACCGCAACTTATAGCGACTTTTGCGACTTGTCGTTGAGGCTGCCCGAGATCGAGGCGCAAGAGTCTATCTCTTGCGCTTGTGTTTGCACTCGGGCGAGCCTGCATCGGCCAGCGCCAGCCGAGGCGTGCGCTAGATGCGCCCGCGTTGGATTTGTGTGCAGCGGCGAGTTGGCGCGCTCTGATTGCGATTAATCTTTCGTTTGCATTGTCTTCTGGAGCAGTATCCAGGCGGGCTAGCACGAATTTTCTGTTTGTGTTGGCGAGCTGGTCGAACGAACTCGCTTACCAGTCGGACCAAATCAAATCAAACTGACAGAGAGTGAGCCAACCAGTGGGCGCAAATTTGGTTCTGTGTGTTCATGTTTGCAGCAGCTCACGGATCGGGCCTGGCGGCCGATGTCGCTGCCAGTCGAACGCCGCGCAGACGAGGAACGGACGCAAAGTGAAAATGAGCACACGCTCGCTGGTGGGACTTTATTTGCCAGCAGAGAGTTGTTCTGTAACTTGATGCGAGAGCTTTGGCCGAATGGGCGAGTGGCCAACTCGGACATTGAAAGCAGATGTTTTCGATTAGCCGCCAGTCGAGCGAGTTAACCAGCCTAAAGGCCAGAAGAACAGTTATTTCGCGTTATTTTGCACCCGAAAGTGCGCAGCGATCGAGTTGGTTGCCACTTTCCGGTGTGGGCGGCACGAGCAAGATCGTGATTTGCGGCACATCGAGAGGCTCGATCGTTTGGCCAAGGTGATTTGCATCCCACGCGCGCGAGCTCAATCATTTTTTCGCCTCTGCTGGCACGCCCCCTCGCGCATATTCATACTTACGCGCAAGTCGGCGCGAGCACAGCACACGCGCGCGCACACACACACAAAAGAGCGCGTTAGCGTGCGCCAATGGTGCACTACGGCCCTGTGTCAACTCGATCGTCTTGCAATGGTGGGCCACCGTTCAGTCTAAACTCTCAATAGTATCGCGCGACGACGAAAATGACGTTGATGATGATGATTCTCTGCAGTGGGCCAGCCAGCTAGTCAGCTAGTAGGCTAGAGACCAACGAGAGGCGAGATAAAATAGCCCGTGCCAGTTTGGATGCAGATGAAAGGACTTCCGGTGGCGTCCAGAACTCGGCGGCCTGCACGCAGTGCCACCGAATTGGCGGCCAGGCCGCAGAGGCGCCAAACTGGCGGTTTGGGAGCTCGCGCTCAACAATGGCAAATTTTCCATCTTTTGTTGTCGCCGTCGAGCAAGCGAGCAAGCAAGCAAGCGCGCGTCGTTTTTGGTGAAAACTCGTTTTTGAGGCGCGCAAGTCCATCAGCGCGGCCGCTGCTCTCTCGCCGCCCGGAGGAGACAAAACAACAATTTTCTCTCGGTTGGGCCTGGCCGCCCCCCCACACACACACACACACACACACACGAGCTAGCTGTTGGTGATGATTATTTTTGTGTGCGCTCCGGGCTGGCGCGAGAGCAGCAATTTGCTCGCGCCCTCGCCGGGTGCCAAACAGGCGAGACCGAGCCGAGATAACGCACGCCTGCCGAGACTCTCGCTCTTTTCCGCCCAATCTGATTGACGTCTCTCCTGCTCCTTTTCCCCGTTGTCGTCGTCGTCGCCTAGTGGCTCTTTGAGACGATTCAGTGCAGAGATTCGAGCTGGCCGGCGACCCTGACAAGGATGGGGCTCGACTGATTTTGCGCGCGCTCGTTGATCGATTTCAGAGCACAGGCATCGAGCTTAAGCGCTAGAGTATGCTGAACAGAAAGCTCAAGGTAGAACGAGGAGGAAAATTGAAAAATAGTTTCGAATTTTCAGTTTTGAATAAAGGCAAGCGAGCTAGCGAGCGAACGAATAAGCGAGTGAATTCCTGGGGCAGACACTTTGCGCAATCACCTCACCTCGTGCGCAAGTTAAGTCGCACGTGCATAACTTGAACTCGAATTGAAGACCCAGCGCGGCCAGGCAGAGGCGAGATTCGCCCAAACGATGAGCCGGCGCGATGAAATTCAATCTTTTTCTGATTCACTGAACTCGATGATGCCCCGATTTCCCTTCATGTGTGAGCGCGCACCGTCTCGATCATCTTCTTACAGATCAGACAAATCTTCGGCGCCTTCGAGCTCGAGCGCGAGACGCGGTGCGAGGAAGAAAGAACAAGAGCAGAAGGTAGTGTGATTGAAAAACAAGCCGTCCTCAAGTGAAAGGTAGCAGGTGGCCTCTCGCGAGCATGAGATAGAATTCGGCCATTTGGAAATGTGAGCGTCGCTATCGGCGGGCTCGTGTCAACTGACCGGAAGCGATTGAAAGCCAAGTGAGTCGAGGCGAGCGCTCGGGTTTTTTCTCTCGTATGGCAAATGTGCGTGCAGTTTCTATAGGACTCGGACGATAGGGGCCAAAGATTGAAAATGTTGGATTGTCTGCCGGCCAGTTGGTGGTTGTGTTCCGAAAGCTCGAGTTGCAATTGTCTTTCGACGTGACGACCAAGGCGGGAAACAACGAGCCAGACGGGCGCATGAGGCCGACTTATTGTCGTTTAGTTTCGTCGCACGAGCACAAGCAGGCAGGCGGCCGGCATCCCGACTGGCCAAGAGAGCCAGCGAAGTAGAAAGAGGAAAGGCGAATTCAATAGATGCATTCGAGTGTGAAGAAATTTCAATTAGCTTCCCATTTTGGGCCCGACAAGAGGCCGCCAGCGGCCCAAACATTCTTCTCTAGGTTGTTATGGTTGTGCCGCCTGATTGTAACAACAGTTGCAGCACCAGCAAAAGTGATTACATCGGAGAGATCTTGCTTGTGCCTCGTTTCGACTCTTGCACAGGTCGCCCTGGCCTCGCGAACAGTGCGTGTGAGATGCGCATTGGCCGACACACACTTGCGACTTAGAAGACATAAGACGCCGATTGCGATGATATTTCAGGCGAGATCACAAGAGGGAGTGTCCGAATAAGTCTGGCAGCCCTTGTCCGAGTCAACAGCACGTTGCACAGCCATCATGTTGCGCACCTCATTGACTTTCTATGAGTCTTGAGATCACTACGGGTAGACACTACACAAAGTCGATGAGATCTCTACACAAAGTGTATGAGATCTCTACTCGAAATGCAATGTCTCGTCAACCATTAGACGGATTTCAGTGATTTTTTCTGCAAAATGACGGACAGAGGATCCTGGGCACCCATATTGGGGCCCCGAGCCGGACCTGGGGGCTCCCCTGGTCACTATTTCGAAATTTCAAAATATACATCTCAAATGTTTGGATATTGGATGTGCATTCCAAAAAATCTCACATTTTTACCTCCAGAAATTTGGGCGCTAGCGCCCTTCCCGTTGGCCGATTTTGTCGACTTAATATCGTGATTTAATCCGTTAACGCGGGCCGGGTGCATGTGTCATGACGCCAGCAGTGTAGCACTTTGCATTCTCGACATATTGCAACAAGTTTGAAAAGAATCGCATAACTTTTGACCCGGTGGTGCTAGAATAACCATTTTGCAGGCCACGTACGCGCTATCGCAGCGCGAGTGCAAACCGGATGCTCAGAATCGCGAAAAGCGCGTTCTTGGGTGCAAAACTCGCATCTAGCGCGCGATTTTCATGCGATTTTCTGCAGTATCTCCAGAACTGCAAATGCTATCGACTAGTCGATGCCACTAGTGTATAGCTGGACTGATTTCGGGTCGAATGGACTCCTCGATGTCGAAATTGGCCCATGGGAAGGTACCGAAAATGCAAAATTTTTAGTTCGAGTCGGTCTATGGGAAATCCTGTACTAATTTTTCACGCAAAATCCAACATATTGACATTTTACAAAAAAATTTTCTGAACTTTGGCCGACATTTGTACATGATTTTCCATAGGGCCGATCTTTGGTCCCTGAACGTTTTGGGCGATTTTGGAGGGGCCCCAAAAATTTTCGTCGCCCGACTTGAGATCATGGGTCACCTGAGGTGTCTCGCGTCTCATCGAGCATCACAGATATTGGTCAGCTGACAAAAAATTTTGGGGCCCCTCCAAAATCGCCCAAAACGTTCAGGGACCAAAGATCGGCCCTATGGAAAATCATGTACAAATGTCGGCCAAAGTTCAGAAAATTTTTTCGTAAAATGTCAATATGTTGGATTTTGCGTGAAAAATTAGTACAGGATTTCCCATAGACCGACTCGAACTAAAAATTTTGCATTTTCGGTGCCTTCCCATGGGCCAATTTCGACATCGAGGAGTCCATTCGACCCGAAATCAGTCCAGCTATACACTCGTGGCATCGACTAGTCGATAGCATTTGCAGTTCTGGAGATACTGCAGAAAATCGCATGAAAATCGCGCGCTAGATGCGAGTTTTGCACCCAAGAACGCGCTTTTCGCGATTCTGAGCATCCGGTTTGCACTCGCGCTGCGATAACGCGTACGTGGCCTGCAAAATGGTTATTCTAGCACCACCGGGTCAAAAGTTATGCGATTCTTATCAAACTTGTTGCAATATGTCGAGAATGCAAAGTGCTACACTGCTGGCGTCATGACACATGCACCCGGCCCGCGTTAACGGATTAAATCACGTATTAAGTCGACAAAATCGGCCAACGGGAAGGGCGCTAGCGCCCAAATTTCTGGAGGTAAAAATGTGAATTTTTTGGAATGCACATCCAATATCCAAACATTTGAGATGTATATTTTGAAATTTCGAAATAGTGACCAGGGGAGCCGCCAGACCACCTCGGGGCCCCAATATGGGTGCCCAGGATCCTCTGTCCGTCATTTTGCAGAAAAAATCACTGAAATCCGTCTAATGGTTGACGAGACATTGCATTTCGAGTAGAGATCTCATACACTTTGTGTAGAGAGCCTACCCGTAGAGATTCTACAGATCTCGTTGTGATTTCTTCAGCTAGTTGATTCTGTGGGCGAGATGTCTAAATTTCTGAGTAAGAGCCTGCTCGCACTCAGATGGCCGAGGGTCTCTTCGGTCCCATCCAGAGGTACGCAGCTCAAATGCGACTGACGAGACGAGAGCACGTAGGCCCACGCGAATAAGAGGAGATAAATCAATCCAAGTGAAACGAGACGATTTTCATCCGGCAGTCGGGCAGGCGGGCTAGCGTGCAGACGTTCCGACTGAGGCTCGAGCCGAAGAGAGCGCGAACAAGAACAATAACTTGTCTCGCCGCCTCATCGGCTTTTGTCAGCGGCGCACAAGCCTTCCTGTCGCCGCTTGAGAGCGAGCGTGAGACAAATTCAAAAGAAATCACGCGCAGAGAGGCGAGCGACCCAGGAGAGGGCCATTGTTTTGAGACTTGTGCGCAGCCTGAGAGTCACCTGGGCTTTGCGAACGAGCGAGCGCCTAGTGCGCACTCGACTACAGACTATGTCTGTGGCAAGAGGGGGCCAAAAATAAGATAAATCCTCGAGATTGAATTGCAAATACACGCCTGCTCGCCTCTCTTTGTCGTTGGCAGTTATTTTGCATGACAACGAGCAAGCAGACCGAACGTCTTGCTGTAGAGAACTCCCTCGCCCTCCCGAGTCAGGGGGCCTAGGAAAGAGTTAACTGAATAAAACTTTGAGCAGCAGTCGCGCTCACTAGACGACGAATACGCCTGCACTCTTGCTGGGACCGCTTATTCTCCTCGCTTCTTCGTTCCCGAGGCGTTCCCTTTTCGAGTCCATGCGAACGCAGCGAGATGATCCCGAGCTGGCCGCTAGACAGGGACCAGTGCGCGCCCAGTCAGTGAGTTGGAATCTCGACTGGCCTCGAGCGAGTTCGCGAGGCATTGGTTTGTTTGGCCCCGTTGTTGGCCAGCCGCACGACTTGGAGGCGCGCTCAAACAAGCGGCTCGAGGCGTACGGTCATTTGTAGTGGTCGGCCAGTTGCTCGCCCCGAAGACCAGGCCACTTGTTCTCCTCGCCGCGGCAAGCGAGCTGGCGCGAAATGGACTGGTTGCTGTTAATGACAGTTGGGCGCGCTTCATCTTGTAGCTGTGCGCGAGCCACGCACGCCTCCTCCTGCTTGACTGATGAAAACTTGCGCACATGAACTAGAGCGATAGCGATGAACTAGGGCGAAAGCGGTCGAAAGTTGTGCGTCGGCTTAAAACTTCTCAAAATGATTCGCGCGCGCTCCATCATGGGCTCATCTCTGGCGCGTGTCTCGAGACGCCTCTCGCTGGCGGCCACTCGATGGCTCTTGGGCTCGCCTGCAAGTGGTCGTCGAGTCGGGGCCTAGAAACAACAAGACACGAGGAACAAGCAAAAACAACAACACGACCGTCCTCTGAGGCGCACGAGCAAGCGAGCGAGTCTCTGACATGGCGTCCCGTCAGTTGTTCTATTCTGTGCTCGGTGCTCGCGCCAGTGCAACAAACCAGAAACAAGTGGCCACGCGGGCGCGAGAGTCCATTTTACGCTTGACCATTTGCATGGTCACGCGCTTTTGAGCGCGAACAAAACAGGCCGAGCGAGCGACTTGGCAAAGTGCAAGGAGCTCGCGCGCGCGTACGAGAACAATTGAGTGCGCACCCGTTCGTGCTTCTCGCACTAAAGACTCTAGCGCGGGCGCGCACTTGCTCGTCGCCAGCTGGACTGGGCCCGACCGCTCGTTTCATCATTATGATTATTATCCCGCACGGCCGCCGACCTAAGTGAGCCCACTCGTTTAGGTCGCGCGGCGGCCAACAATAACACGAGTTGGTTCTTCTTCATTTTAAATTATCGCCAAGAGAGGCCGACCAACTTGGTGCGAGCGCGACTCCAACCCATCCGGTCCATATGGCTCGCTCGCTCGCTCGCTCGCTCCCTCACTCACTCACTTGCTCACTTGCTCACTTGCTCCAGATGAGATGAGATGAGATTGGCGGATCGCGCGCTGGTGCTAGTTAGATATGGCAAGTCGCAGTAAGCGGCGTGTCACCCGCGACGCCCAAACGACGACGACGGCCGAGTTCAAGCCAATCAGTCAAAGAGTTTGTCCGCGCCAGAAGCCGCGCGAGTGCGAGCTCGTGTGTGTGCAATCAACGGGCGCTTGATGACGCGCAGCGAATATGCGCGCGAGCCCAGTGAGCGCAGAGCGTAATTGCACACTCTCGCTCGTACTCTCTTGCTGCGACCAGTGCGCGTTGATTAGTCGCGCCACTCGCCTTTACTGCCACCGAGCACGAGAGTCCGCCGTCTGAACTCGATCCCTCCTTCTGGCCTTTGTTTTCTTTGACCTCAAAGGAGAGCGCACGGGGGCGGTCCTCTCGGGCCGCCTGGAGTGGCCCGGCCGGGGGAAAAAAAGCCGAATGAACTGGCATGCGAATCAATTACACGAGCAAGCTACTCGCACGGGCGGCCGTCGCACAAGCGGCTGAGGGGCTTAAAGCAGGCCCGTCGATTCGACCGCACCAAATTTGTCCGCGCATTTCCTGCCGTGGGGCTACTTCGGCTTGCACCCGGGCAATAAATAACTCAACAACCTGGCCTAACTCGAGTTATGCAAGAACTACCAAGCGGGTCTCTGTGGTTCTTCCTAGGGGGCCCTGAATTCAGGCTCTCGCCAGCCATCGGGCCAAACTAATAATGATCGACTCCGGCCGAGATCTCGGATGGCCTGCTAACGCCCACTTGCGAGCTGATGAGCAAATCAACGGCGGCCGAGCGTGTCCAGCGCGAACAAATCAAAGGTGTGCGCTCGCCTGTCGATGACGGGCCTCGATTTGCGCCCGCTCGACTTCTCATGCAGTAGGCCAAGACGACCGACCGCACGCGACACGCGAGAGCCGCAAACTTGTTTGCTTGCGGCAATTGATTCTCCCAACGAGCAAGCGAGCGACTGCAAGTTTGGCCCCCCGATGAAACTAATATGCGCGCTCGGATCGCCACACAACGACCACAACGAGTGAACGCGCGAGGCTGCATCAGCCGAGGACGACGACGACGACGACGACGACTAACTTCCAACTTCCGTCTCGCGAGCTAATACGCGCAAGCAGGCGGCCGAGCGGAAGTCGACCGGGCTGCCAGATAAACAAATGAGCCTCGGTTGCTTGTCGCATGCGGTCGGCGGTGTTTGTGAGACTCGCGCGCGCGCGCCTTTGTCTCAAAACCTGCCTCTTTCGTTCGTGCCGTCAACTTCGGTTCGCTCAGCAGCCTAATGGTCCGAGCGCGTTGTGTCGCCCCTCGTGACGAGCAGACGAACGCAGCTTTCGGGCACAAGACGCCGCCGAGCCAGACACAAATCTAGACAAAGGGGGCGTGAGCGGGCACAGCAAACGGGCGCCGATCGGCGGTCGCGCTCACCTGAAGGCCGTCGACACAGATGAAATCGGGTAAACCCCGCGGGCCTCGCGATGGTGCGCCTCGGGGCAGTTTGCATAGTCTCGCAGTTGGGGATCATCAGCGCGCTATGTGCGGCTCGCGAAATTTGCGCGTCAATGGCAAGGCCAGCCAACAACAAGCAGAGCAGAGCAGAGCAGATTGAACTTACCTTTTGAACTTTTGGCCAGGTTGTCGAGCGGCTCGGGACTGCGCCCATTAATCAGGGCATTTCGTGGCGGCCGGCCAAGGCTTGCGGTCACCGTTGTGAGCGCAACGCAACAAATCAGGCCGGCAATAATCAGCGGGATTTGAATTTGCTCTAGTGGCCACTTCCGCCTTTTCTCTGTCTGCCGTGTGGCGTCGTTTGCTGGTGGCAGTGGCGAGTGGCAAGCAAGCTTGTTGGCTCCTCTTCTGCTAAGACCACTGCGGCTAATTGATTTGTCGTTAGTTTGCTCTTGTTGCTGTCGCTGCTGTTCGATTGCCATTCTTTTCGGGCAGCGGCGGAGGCGGCGACTTCCATGCGACGCTGGCTTCAGTTTCGCTCGCTTTCTCCATGACAATAAGTCATGCGCCGCCCAGCAACCACTACGACAACAATGAAAACAAACACCGCTGGCTTCTCTCGGGCCACTCGCCTCTAGTGTTCTGTCGGCTCGATTGGCCTCCGCCGCTAACAAGCTTGCCGTCAATGATGAATCGCGCAAACAATGACTCGGACAAATGGCGTGCGGCGCTGCTACGAGTTGTTGGCCGTAATTAGCGATTATGGCCACTGCCTGTGGCATTAATGATCGCCTGCCACTTGACCGGCGGCGATCAAGAGTGGCCATCGCGCAATCTCGACAGGCTTGACCGCGAGCGTGTCTCTCGTTTGCTTGTGTGCGCGTCTGAGTCTAAGATTAGCTCGAGAATATATTTCGTTTTATTCGGTCGGGTTCACTTGGCGCGTTTTGCAGTTGGTCGGCTCACCTCACCTCGGCCCTGTTAACTCGATGTGATTATGTAAATCTGATTCTGAACTTCTATGGCGTAATCAGACGCCAAACTTAACACACACACACACAGACACACATACTCGCATAAACACACGCGCGAACAAATTGCGCACGAACGAGCAGCTCAAACAACAATCCACTTCCGAAATTTGAGCCGATGATTTTTGAAAACTTGCAAGTGGACATGCAAGCGAGCACGCGCTACTTCTGGCGCAGCACGCGCAAGCGCCAAATGCTCATGCGCACTCGATCGTGTGCACTCGATGCGAAAATCGCATCCGCACGCCACGGGCACCAGCGCCGCCTGGCGACGCGTTCCTGCAGGACGCGCAAAACTGCTAGCGCGCGGATTGAGTCTGTGAGATCGAGCCTCGAGCAACGCGCGACTTGCCTGTCGGGCGAAAAGAGCCGATTCATCGACAATGCTGCACTCGCTCACTCGCTTGCACCTCTCTACCTGCTAATTCGGCTCATTGGCTCGCTGATTTTGTTCGCTTGTTGCTCTCATCTACTTCCTGGTCATATCGCTTGTCGCTTTCTGCTTAATCATCAGGTCCACTCGCTTGCAAACTTCCCCTTTCTCTCAAATATATATAACATCTCGCCGCCGGTCACAAACCAATCAGAAGCTCTTGGTCTCTCCAATTGGATTGGCCATATTAATTAGATTGCAATATCGCACTTGCCAGACTCTCAAGACCTTGGAAACTCAACCCGAATCACGTGAGAAAAAAAAACTCGCTCACTTGGGGAGAAAATGACCACAAGCCGCGAGGCCAGCCGGCGGTTGGCCACCATCGGCCCACTTCATTCAAGCCACCTGTACTCTCAATCTTTCGCCCTAATTATTGTGATCCTCCTTCAAGTTGTCGCTCTGTCATCAAGCACACAGCCCAAACTGGTCAGCATCTCGAGCGCGGGCATCAACGTGCCCAAGAGGCCGGGCATCATCGCGGGCCTGAACCAGCTCCAGTTGAACGCGCGCAACTCAAAACATTCTGCAAGCAACTCGAGCGTCGGCCTCCTCGCGGCGCTCAGCCCATTGGCCCTGCTGGGCGGCCGAGCCAAGCAGGCTAATGTGGCAGCGAACGCGACCACCAGCTCGCCGCTCTATCTCGATCGGCACCAGCAAGAGCTGCTCGCGGCCAATCCCACAATTCAAATTGCCTCGACAAGCTCGAATCTACTCACCCGATCGGATGTCTCCTCCTCCTCCTCCTTGTCCTCGTCCGGCGGCGCGACATCTGGCACCAACTCGCAAGCCAATCAAATGGATGGACACCAACCCGGCACAGGCAGTCAGCTATCGCTTAGCAAATTCAATGCACAAGCCAACTCGCAGCAGCAGCCGGCGCTGGTTGACGCCCATCAAGCGGCGCAAGTTGCGCAACAGCAGCAATCATATCGCGGCTACTCGCTAATTGAATTAGAAGTCAAGAGCGAGCACGATCGTCGTTACGTCCAGGAGCTTTATGGAAATTTGAGCGCTGCGCTTAATGAGCAAGCGCAGCGGCCCAACTCGTTCACAGTGTCGCCATATGTCGACATTGACTTTTGGTCGTTCAAGTGCGCGCTGAACGATCAAATCGACATTATGGTCTCGCCCAAGTCGCGCGCGTTTATTCTCAATCAACTTGCGCGGGCGCGCGTCAAGCATCGCGTCAAGATCGACGACATCCAGACAAAGTTGGACGCGCAGCAGGCAATCGCGACCGCGCCGACATTGGCCGGCCCGACCGGAAATGGCGAATTAAGCGGGCGGCAATCTGCATTCAATCAAGCGGCGCAATCGAGCGACGAGACGCACGTCAAGCCGAAACAGTTTGAGGCCGGAAGTGAGCAGCAACTCAACGGGCGCCAGCAGAGGCCCGACCCGTTCGCGGGCACGGCCAACATGAACGACTCGCTGTTTTTCGAGAACTACCAGCGCATTGCCGACATCAACCAGTATCTCGAGTCGGTGGTGGCGCGCGCCCGCGACGTTGCCCGCGTCCAGGTGATTGGACGCTCCTCGCAGGGCCGCTACTTGCGCGTCCTCCGGCTCGGCTACGAGCAAAGCGATTTGGATGGCTCGACGGGGCCGCTTATCGGGGGGCGTGCCGATAAGAATGCGCACGAGATGTACCAAGGGGGCGTGTCAAACTTACAAGACAACGACGCGGCGGAGCTGCTCACGGCCAAACAGCAACCTGTCGTGCAGAATGCCACGACAATTGTTGAGCAATTCTTGACACGCCAACAGGCGACTAAAAAGCTCGGCTCGATTTGGCTCGACGGCGGCACGCACGCGCGCGAATGGATCTCGCCGGCCACTGTGCTCTACATATCCTTCCGACTAGCTGACAACCACGCCCGGTGCCAGCGTTTCTTCGATCATCTGCAAATGGTGGTGACGCAACAGGCGGCGCTGTCGGCCAGGTCGGATCGCAGCGCTGTCGGCCAGCACCACCAGTCGGCGCAACCGCTCGACGCCGATTTGCTCCAGGGCATCAACGAGATCAACACGTCGCTTCTAACGGGGCAGCCCCAGCTCAAGCAGCGAGCGCGCACAGAGCTCGAGCAAAAACTTGAGCTGCTCGCGAAGCGCCCACAGGAGGTGGCCAGCGAGCACGCGTGCGATTTGGATCTCGAGCAATTGTTGCGCAAGTATACCTTTTACATAATGCCCGTGCTCAATCCGGACGGCTACGAGTACAGTCACACACACAATCGGCTCTGGCGCAAGACCCGCTCGACAAGTAGCCATCCCATTTACAGGCACTTTTGTCTCGGCGCCGACCCGAATCGCAACTACGACGCGCGCCACGGGAGCACCGGCTCGAGCTCGCACCCGTGCAGTCAGACTTATGGCGGCACGACGCCGTTCACCGAACCGGAAACCCGGCACCAATCAAACTTTGTCTACTCGCACAGGGACACGCTTAAGATGTTCATCTCGTTCCACTCGTACAGTCAGATGATTTTGTTGCCCTTCAGTCACTCGAAACAGCTCGCGCCCGATCACAAGGATCTCGAGTCGGTTGGCCAGGCGGCCGTGAAGGCCATCGAGCGCACACACGGCACTCAATATCGGGTGGGCCCGTCGGCATCGATACTCTACACGGCCTCGGGCACCGCCTCCGATTGGGCCTACGAGAAGGCGGGCATCAAGTACTCTTACACAATTGAGTTGCGCGACACCGGCACGTACGGCTTCCTACTGCCGCGACAGCAAATCATTCCCACCGGCGAGGAGACGTTCAACGGGCTGCTGGCCATGATTGGCCAAATGGAGACGAACGACAACCTGTTGTCGTCCAAATCGCTACAAGTGCTCTCGGACGACCAGGCGGCCAACTCGACATTTGACTCGTCGTCGACGGCGGGCTTCGTGCATGCGCCCGATCTCGATCAGCTGAGGCCCTTCGGACGGTTCCGTCCGAGGCCCGCACAATTGGAGAACGCACTCGACGGGTCGGACACGTGGGCCACGCCCCAGCCCAAGCCGCCGGGCGTTCGCAACCTAGGCGCGGCAGCGTCAGCTTCGTTGTCGTCATCAGCCAATCGCGTCATAGAGGACGAAGTGGTCTCGATGTCAGGCGAGGAACCCGACGCAGGTCTCGCTTTCGAGGGCGAGGGCGAACTTATGGAGCCGACCAACAACCTGTCAGTTGAGAGCACACTCGCGGGCCAGTCCTCGGACGCAGCCGCAGAGTCGGCGACCAAGCTGATGGGCCACATCTATGCGCATTCGCACGCCGGCTCGCACACGGCCCACACGCTGTTGGACGATCGCACCGTCTCTGAACTTCTTGGCAGGCAAATGTCGACAGCGGGCTCGAGCCAGGCGGCCGCAGCGGCCCGACAGCGCCTCGCTCTCAACCGACTGAACTGGTCGGCCAACGGGCGGAGTCTCATCAATAGTCCGCCGGTGCCCGTGCGCACTCCATCCGGTCCACTCCGGCGTGAGACTTCCAGAGCGAGCGCTTGATTGAGACACACTATAATTACCTTTAGGTAGTCGTATATAAAATTGCGTGCAGTGCTCTCTCGACACAAATTTTGCAAAATTTTTCGTTTTATTGATTAAAAATTTTTATTGTTTATAAAATAAGAATTAAATAAATATATCTCGAGATAAGTTAGGTAAAGAGTGCGAGAGTGAGGATTCTTATATTGTGTGTGTATTAGATAGAAAGGACGGCTGTGATGAAGCAGTCACAGTGAGCGCAGCACACTACGCCCCTTGCAGTATAAAAGCACTGCCTACACAATAAACGGGTCATCCGCCCTACACCACGCGTATCAAACACCCAAAACTCTCGAGTCAACTTGAGTACAAACTTCGGTAGCAGAGCGTGTGTAAGTCAGATCTACAGTGCCTGACAATATTGTCCCAATAGTTGGATTGATGCTATTTGGAGGTATCTCTTGATGGTCTTTAGGCTACCTAACTTGATTTTTGTGCTGAACGTGATACTTTGGGGCCTTGTGCGACTATTTTGATGACTCTCATGCTTCTTCGAGCTCTCGTGTGTATGTTTGGCCGCCATCTTGTGGTCTCGCGCATTGGGACAATTTTGGCAGAGTGTAATTTGATCAAACCCAATCTCATGATGAGGCACCCAGGCGACCCTCCCTTTTCATATTTGTATATATTCTATTTGGTCATCATGTGTATAATTGATACCCTAGATATAGTTTTATATTGTAGCTCTTACAACTCACTGCCACAACCACCTCACAAGCGCCCTCCG
The DNA here is from genome assembly GCA_018703695.1 of Prunus fruticosa. Taxonomy (NCBI): domain Eukaryota; kingdom Viridiplantae; phylum Streptophyta; class Magnoliopsida; order Rosales; family Rosaceae; genus Prunus; species Prunus fruticosa. The sequence goes on from JAHHUK010000029.1 coordinate 79,887, forward strand.
GATACCTCTCGAGGTCATGAGGAAAGTCCAGAAAGGTGTCTTACTCAATGTATCTAATCTATTAAACGAGGGCAAATCTATTAGAGAAGTTGCTGACGAGCTTCATATCGGTAAATCAACAGTTCAGAGGTACAGTAAAAGCTTTGAGCTACCCGAAAGCAGGCCGAAACCAGGTAGACCTCAAAAACTTACACCCAGAGAAAAGCGCGAGTGCTCGCGGATAATCGTATCAGGTGAATCCAAAACAAGTGTTGATGTCGCAAAAGAGCTCAATCTCAGCAGAGAGGATCCTGTGAGTGCCAGAACAGTTGCTCGTGCCTTGCTAGAAGCCAATTTTACAGCCAAAAAGAAGATCAAAAGACCAAAATTATCGGCGAAAAATATCAGCGCAAGGTATCGTTGGGCACTCAAATATGAGCATTGGACAGTTGAGGATTGGAAAACAGTCATATTCTCCGACGAGACAAAGATGTGTCTCTACGAAAGTGATGGTATTGTCTGGGCTTGGGTCCCGAAGAGTCAAGAACTTTCACAAGCACAAATCATACCGACGGTAAAGTTTGGCGGCGGGTGCGTCATGGTTCATGGTCTCATGTCTTGGTGGGGGGGTCGGTTTGATGCAACGGATCATCGGTAATATGGACAAAGAACAATATATTAGAATTCTGACTAATGGTTTACTACCCCTACTTGATGCTATTGCGATCACACCAGGCGCACCAACTCGAGACCAAATTCTATTCCAACAGGACAATGACCCAAAGCACACATCAGGGGCAGTCAAGAACTTTTTTCAGCAGCACAACATTCGGGTACTGGATTGGCCAAGCCAGTCACCCGATATGAACATTATAGAGCATCTGTGGAGAAATATCAAGAGAAGAAAGGCCCAACGCAAAGACCCACCCAAGGGTGTCAATGAGAACTGGCAAGTGAGTCTCGAGGAGTGGAACAAAACGACTGTAGAGGAGTGCCAACGACTATATCAGAGCTTGCCCGACCGAGTGAGAGCATTGAAGGTAGCAAAAGGTAGAAATACGAGGTATTAACTATGATTTCAATGCGATGACAAAATTCTATAAGGTGCACGACAAAATTGTCCCAATGCAGTGAGCCGAGCCAAAGTAATAATATCAAGTGTGATACACAAGTTTCAGTATCAAAAATTGTACAAAGCGCGAGCCCGAGAGTCACTACAAGCGTGTGCAAAATAAATTCTCACATCTAGTTCACCATCCGAGCGAATTCAACCTATTCATATCGATCATCTAATTATTGGGACAATATTGTCAGGCACTGTATTCGATTGTGTTAGCAACATTATAGCCTACATAATTAAAAATCAAGCAATGGATTCACCATCACAGACATCGTTCGAGGGCGCCCTCTCAAGATCGCTGGCTAAAATTATCGACTCATTCAGCCAGAACATAACATTCGCACCAATGATGAACACCAAGCCTCCTGAGTTCACTGGAGAACGCTGTCAAAGCATAACCGACTGGATAGAGGAATTTGAGCAGATCACATTAAACCTACCAGATGAGCATAAGAAGAAGATGTTGAGTTGCGCTTTCACGAAGTCGGCCTGTGCTTTGTTCAAGGATGAACTACACACGCGAGCAAAAATATATTCATGATGCTCTACGCGCACTGTGATGATTGTGGCGTCTCAGCGCGCTCGCCGCACACACACATCGTAAACTCACGTCGTACACACACGCCCCCTTACGAGCGGCTATATATATTGTACTCGCTTCCCAATAAACAGACACATTCCCTGCCCAGCACTGTGACGCCCTGCCTCACAGGCAGCGACAGCGCGCATATGAAAACGCCCACGGTGCGCTGTGTTGTGGTGGCATGCGACACCGTATGCGAGCGAACTCGCATATAAAAGAGTGTTGAGATCGTAATAAAGTTAGTTGCCCCCGTGCACCGAAATATCAACAGTATCATCCTTGTGATTGCCGATGCTTATGGGCCCAACCCAGTCACGGCATCACAGCACTCTCCCCATACACATCCCTCGTGCCCCACGACATCTCACCCAGTACAATCTTTTGGTAGCAGAGTGGTGTGAGTTTCGTTCTACATCAGTAACATCAAGTTAAGTCATCAAATCAAATCAAAATTCAAGCCGGTATAGCCTAGCTCAAACAGCATTTCAACATATATCAACCCAACAACAGGTCACAATCATTCGACACATCGTTCTACGAGGAAGCGATGACAAAAACCATCACCAGTGTCATGGATGGTCTCGCACAAAATATCACCTTCGCGTCGATGATGGTCTCGAGGCCACCTGAGTTCTCAGGGGAACGTCACCAAAACGTCTCGGAATGGCTTGAGGAGTTCGAACAAGCTACTTTGTCTTTACCAGAGGAACTCAAGAAAAAGTCTCTCCGCTGTGCGTTCATCAAGACAGCTCGAGCTTGGTATAAGGATGACCTTGAACCGAAACTCGACAGTTTAACTTGGTCTGAAGTCAGAGGCGAGATCCTCAAACGATACCGACCTAACCAACTTAACTACTGTGGCGTCGGCCCGTGATAGTGTTGGGCCCAGATTGGGTCGACGCACAAATACTACAAATTATATCTTATTACAAGTAAGCTGCTTTATTCTTGCGTAGCGCCGCCTTATATACCGGCGAACGTTGGTATCGTTGCCCATAAAAGCGCGCACTAACTCGTTCTGCAACACGACGGCGTTGCTCACACGAAATACACCCTGTGGCGCAAGCGTGCGCGGCGCCACAGATGACCCTCTTAATTGTTTTGATTTTGAATTTTCGCGCGTACGGAAGTGTGCGGGGTTAGCCCTCTTGATGTCCAAGACTACAATTCAGATCTCTAGTTCTTGTAGTACTGTATCATTCTCGATCAGAATATTCCATTTCAGTTATAGAGCCGAGGTTTTACCTATCCAATTACCAGCAAACATGTTTTCAGGTGATGAGGAAGACCGCGAGTTGACGTTATTATCATGTATTTTGAGGGCCCGGTTGACTCAAAAACATATTCGAGACTGGACTATCATGGACAAGGCGACATTCCTAGATCCCGACGAAATTGATGACCATTTTGGGCAGTTCATAGGATATTTCACACGCCGTCCAAAAGGGGAGATATGCTTCATGCTATTTGTTCGTGAGAATCTCCTGGAAGGCTTTAGCCATCTGTTCGGCTATTATTTGGATGTTAAATTCTTCAAAATTCCCAAATCTGAGTATGAAGAACCTCTCTCAAAATCATCTAATAATATCCTCATGAGCCTACAGAACGTCGTCCCTGAAGGTTGCAATGCTATATCAGAGCCATCAGTATTGATTCATTTCATCGTGTGTACCATAGGCATGAATTTGGTCTTGGTGCATAAGAAGTACCGACGTCTTGTTGCTGATTTTGGTAACTATTCGATCAGCCTTAACAAAACTTGGTTATATCCAACTTGCGACCCAACAAACTTTCCAGATGATTCCCTGCAAATGTTAGAATCAATCAAGAACCGAGGTTTCATTGTTAAGAGATTTGATATGTCAAAGCCAACACTAATACGCCATGACTTTGATCTCCTAATGGTCCTCTACAATAAGCATCTGGTCTACATGGTGCATCACAAAACAGCGAAGGTGTTATTGATGTTACTGCCCCATATTGCTCAGTTTCGGTATATCAATGAAGTTGTAAAACTTCAATCTACGATTCAGCGTGCCTTAGGTTCCTACGAAGTCAGCATGCCCACTTGTCGTCTCTATGATGCAAGTAAGGGTTGTTGTAATGGGCTATTAGTCCTGAAAGCTTGCACCTTGGCGCTGAATTATCCGTTCGTTATCATACACGATAACGAGCTTGAAGCAATTGTAAAAGAGCTGAGACTCGACCAACCAATCTTTGCTGATCGTTCCCCATCCCAAGCCACAGTCGCCGAAGAGTTGCCCGCTTATCGAACAGGGTTCGAGGTTGATAGCGATTATAGTGTTCATTCGCTCACGACTACAATAGAAGAGGCTGGTATCGGTGAGGACGAACATGAAACCATTACACTGAGCGTAAGCGAACCAGTCGTTGATCATTGTGGAGCCGGATCAGGAGGAACCGGGCAACTCACAGGGTTAATATTAAGTGGAAGCGTGTGTGGTAGTGATATTTATTGATTGCATTTTTTTCCTTTTTATATTGACCGATCTTCACACCATCACCCTGGCGTGTCGTGCTATGTCGTGATGAGTCCCGTACTCATAACATTGGCGCGGATATTTGAAATATCAAGGCTCAGTGAATACATTGCCCTGTGTGCGCACGCGGGCGAGCATCGCGCGCTGCGGCATCACATCATGAGCCCATAGATTGTGCCCCAATGCCTTATTCACCATGTTCAAGCCAGGCAACTGTCATAATAGGGCATGAAGAACTTCAGCAACAGTTAGAGACTATGGCACAAAGTCATCATGCGAAAGACGTACTCGCAATGCCCTATCCTGTGGAAAATATGGTCGAGGCCCACGACGATCCCGATGGTTTGCTGATAACTTCGGATGAGTTTTTCTTCGCGCAACTACGCCGTATATTGTATACCTTCGTAGCGTATACAGCAGCAGCTACAATCAATCCTGTCGTCCTTGCTGACTTGAGCACTGCACTCTCACAAACAGATGAATTGACAGCACGTTTTATAGTTGTGCCCATAGTCGACGCTCCTCTGTTTGCCTTGTTCGTAGCCGATCGCCAGAACGAAGAGTGGGGCTACATCAACCCGGATAATGTCGCTTGGCGCGATAGGGCGGAGTTTGCTATCATCGAAGTGGCTGTCCAATGCAGCCAATCTAAGTTGGCAACATATGCAGGTCGAGCAATCAATATAACCAGCTATTACCACAAAGCTTATCCTAGGGTTCATTTGCTAATGGGCTTGTTCTACTTGAGTAAAGCGTTTAGGTACGCACTTTGTTTGCCTCGTAAACTGCTTTACCGTGAAAAGGATTTCCGTGGCTACTGCCATGCTCTTTACAGTGAACTCGAACACGCAAACGGGCAGTATAATATTGAACATGGATTAGTTACATCGAGTCAATATCTAGCACCAGGTGCGTTCAGAAGTAAATCTTCTCCAGTTCAGTTTGAACGTGCTGTTGTCAATGAAGGTCAATGTACAGTGAGTGGGAAATATTAGAGTGTTTAAGGAACTCCTTCCACTGGTGTGACGTGAATTGAGACCCTCGATCTGATATCATATTTTGCGGTTCACCATGAACAGAGAGTATGGCCTCATTTACGAACTTGATGATGACTTCAGTAGTGATATTCTTGCACGCCCGTGTGAAAGCCCATTTTGAGAAAGCGTCAGTAGCCGTGATGATGTATTTGTTTCCATTAATCGATTGTGTAACTGGTCCGATCATGTCAATATGGAGATTCTCAAAGATACTGGACACAGGTATGCTATGCAGATGACCATAAGGCAATCCAGTCTTTCGTTCGAATATCTGACATAGCTCGCAGGATTTTACGTAATCTTCGACATCTTTGTGTTTCCCTTGCCACCAAAACCTATATAGCTTGTTGAAAGTGCTCTTAATGCCCACATGTCCACCGTGAATCTGGTTGTCGTGAGCGAGCGATAGCAAGTATGGGACAGACGCACGGGGAACAAAAACCTGTCTCGGGTCACCTGTAGTAACCTTTGGATCGATGCGATATATGCAATCGCCTTCTTCTACAAATCTCGGCTCCAAACCTTTCTTAATACGCTTCCTCAATGCCTCAACCTCCAGGTCGAGGGGTTGAATATTGCGATTGCCCACCGATATACCACAAAGTGTTGCCGCGGAGCCATCAATCAGACTCCTAGCGAGTAAATCAGCTCGTATATTTCCAGGTGTATCCGCGTGTCCTCTTACATGGATCCATTCGATCCGCAGGCCTTTCTTTGCTTCTATCAACCTCTTGAATAACTCTGTATTGACAACGTTTTTCTTTTTGTGATCTTGCAAATCATTAGAGAGCCACTTGTCAATCCAGAGGGTAACTGCTGAATGCAAGTATTTGGGATCAGTTACAACAGTGATTTCTGTTTGACCAAGTTCTTTAGCTAATTCGCAGGCTTTGATCGCCGCCGATGATTCAGCTGCATTATTGGATGGGCTCTCAGTAACAAATCCTCGTGCCTGTAGAGTCTCGTTCAATTCAGCACATACGGCCCAAGAGGCGACGCATTCGGGTTTTCCATTACCTGTGCACTGTAACGGCCCCGTCACCTGAGTGCCTGCGCTCGCTTAGTATAAAAGTGAGCGCAGCACACTCAGGTGGCAGTCAGTAAATAAAAATATAAATTTTATAAAAATAAAATCGTTTCAATTGGAGGGCGCAACGAGATATACAATTTCTCAGTGTTAATTGTATAGACCCTGTCAAGCGGTCATTCGTGCACAATTCAATCAGTTAGTTCAAGATAATCTGTGCGCTTTATCAAAACTAGCTTCCTAGGAAAATTGATAACCTTAGTGGACTTCAAGATTCCTTCCCTTACACCTACAGAAAAGACTATCTACACTGGTATACTTGTGTTAACATTGGCGTTCGAAATCAGTGAACACCGACTATTAATACTAATTGCCAAGATAGTTCGGACAACGCTCACAATCCTGTATCTGATAATGCCTAGTGGTGAAACTCCGACAAATCTACATTTCCAATACTGCTGCTTTGGATTGCTGTGGGTTTTAGTTATCGCTACTCTAGGATTCGTTGGTTTACTGATTGTGGACCGTGAGCAACAACACGCGGACTGGTTAACTACACCAAGGCCAAGTAATTCAACATTATGACTAGGAGATCGCCAGTAAGACGCCAAGGTCCATCCCCACCTCGGGCCCAATCTGCTCGCCCATCTCGAGCCGGTTCGCGCGATCGTCAACTTGGACCGAACGGTCTCCCGACCCCCCTTTATGAGGCCCGGGGTACTGAACGCTCAGCATTGTCTGGACCCGGTGTCAACAATCATGGTAATAACGTTAACGTTAACACTAACCCAAACGATGATGATATCGATTCGGACGAAGGACAAGGAATTGGTTTAAATCAGGTGTACAATCGGATCACTGAGGCAACCAACAGGTTAACCGACATCCGAACCGAGCAATTCGATGGAGGAGAGGATAGTGACATCGTCAATTGGTTAGAAAGATACGAGGACATGGCTCTTGCTCGTCGGTGGGATGAGTTAGCATGCAAGGAACAGCTTCCATCGTTCCTGACTGGAGCCGCTCGTTATTGGTTATCAGCTGTTAGGGCCAGAGAGTTTGGTCCTGATAGTGAACCTCCGAGTGTTAGAGGTTATCGATGGGGCGAAATACGCTGGAAAGAGGCCAAACAAGTTTTGTTAGCTCATTTCCTACCGCGTAACTACCGAGACCACCTTCGTGAGTGTATGAACGCAAAACAAAAGAAAGATGAGGATGTTCTGAGCTTCTTCAACAGAAAGATCTATTATGGTGGTAAGCTGGGACGCTCTGACCTGGAAATCATTTCGATTATCAAGGAAACGCTACGACCCGAACTACGATTTCTTGTGAGTAATTGTGAGGTTACTGGGTTATTTAGCTTGTTAACTAGGCTCAAGGAGTGCGAGTTGACAGCTAAACGAAATCCGACGTTAACACGCAACTTAACTCGAGACACACGCGATTCAACCCGAGATTCTAGACGCGAATCACGTTCAGATTACAAAAACTCGGACAATCGTGCTCGTAACCAGTCACCGTATCGGTCACCATCTCGCAATTACAGGCGATCGCCATACCAGTCACCAAGTAGACAGCCAAGCGCTGCAGGACGTCAGACCGACGACAGGCAAGATAATCGGCGTTGTTACAACTGTAACGATTACGGTCATATAGCCTCCGATTGTCGTCAATCGCGGCCACTACAGGATCAACGGCGTAATTTTGCATCACCTCAAGTGAGTCGTGAAACCTCACCTACGAAAAACCGACAAGTGCAGATACGCGATCGTCCGCCAACACCTTATTCCTCTAGGCCAACATCTCCAGCCAGGAGTGTGAAGATCATTCAAGCTGTTGTTCCTGAGTATAAACTCGATCTTCTCGTAAATGGACGAAAAGTGTTAACCATGTTGGATTGTGGATCATTCACCATGTGCATGGATAATCAGTACTATCAAGACCATTTTTCTGACAGTGTCCCTCTAGCCCAAGAGACGGTTAACCTTGTCGGAGTCGCACAAAGCAAAATTGATGTTAAAGGAGCTGTTAACCTAGATTACACATATCCGGATGCCAACGGTGTCCTACATACTGTGAGGTTAACGACTCGCATTATTGTTAACCTGGGCAACAACGTCATCGTTGGTCGGGAATTTGTGGCAGTAACTGGCATGAAAACCGATTTCGAAGCTCGACAATTAGTTTGTAACGCTCCGAATTATCGGTAGTTCTTTAGAAAGGGGGGGCGGGGCAATCGGGATAAAAAGTACATAGGGGGGCGTATCTTGAGCTGCTGAACCCGAATTTGTGGGTCTCGAAGTGCGGAAACGCCTACTTCCGGTTTTACCGGAAGTTGCCTGAAATGAGCTCAGGAGCGTGTATTTCGGACATTTGGGTCGAGACCCCTCGAGACTCATGCTCGAGATGGACCAACGCGTGCTCCGCACGCAAACCAGACCAATTAATCAACCATACGCGTGCTCACGCACGCCCAACCAACCAAGCGCGTGCTCAACCAAATCGTTGCGGCACCCTTCCATCGTTTTCGGCGCCCTCTAAATACCCGGAAAAACTACTTCTTTTCTGCGGAAACTTCCGGTTTACGAACGGGAGATAGCCACGCCCCCTCAAAAATACCCGAAAAGTACCGAATCCCGCTTACCCGAGGGTCCCGAATCGGGGATTTTTCCAAATTTTCTAGGGTTTTTTTCGTCATTTCTGGGGTATTTTTGGAAAAATTTTTGGAAAATTCCCTGATCTGGGGTTTTTGAAAATCAGGGATTTTTCCGAAAATTTCAGTGAAAATACCCCAGAAATTAGCAAAAAAACCCTAGAAATTTGGGAAAAATCCCCAGATTCGGGACCCTCGGGTGAGCGGGATTCGGTACTTTTCGGGTATTTTTGAGGGGGGCGTGGCTATCTCCCGTTCGTAAACCGGAAGTTTCCGCAGAAAAAGAAGAAGTTTTTCCGGGTATTTAGAGGGCGCCGAAAACGATGGTAAGGGTGCCGCAACGATTTGAGCGCGCCCCCTTTCTAAAGAACAGCCTGGAATGCCATGAACGACCCATTCCTCCGACGTATGGAGTTTGTATCCTCCAAAGGTGACGTTTTACCTCTGACTGAGCCAGCAGTTAAAGTTATCACGGACGATAGTTATGTCAACGATGTTAGCAGAATCACCGAGGTCATCGATAGTTCTGTACCTGAGGATTCCAGTGATGAAATCGACCCGTACAAATATATGGCTGACGAGAACTATTACGAAAATGAAAGCAAGATGACATTCACTGAATCAACCCAGAGAGTGGCACTTCTTGGTGGAGAAATAGCTGTGGAGAAATCGTTAACTAATGAACAAGTTAACACTATTGTTAGCTTGTTAACCACGTACAAACCCATGTTAGCTTTTGGACAAGAACTAGGTTGCCACAATGGACTTCGACACGATATAGAAACTGTTAACAACACACCTATTTCCTCACATCCTTATCGCGTTTCGAGCGTGATGCAAGAAGTTATTCGTAAGCAGGTAAACGAGTGGATGCAAGCTGGCGTCATCACTCCTTCGTTCTCGCCATGGAGCTCACCCGTAGTCATGGTTCGTAAGAAAGACAACGAATTCAGGATGTGTATCGATTTCAGGGCCCTCAATCGGATCACTGTCAAAGACGTCTACCCTATCCCTAACATCGAAAATCTTCTATCAAGTCTGAGTAATGCCAATTTTTTTTATTCCCTCGACTTGAATCAAGGTTACATGCAGATAGAGTTATGCCGCGACGCTAGAGCCAAGACAGCTTTCATCACACAGGATGGGCTGTTTGAATTCACGAGAATGCCGTTTGGTCTCTGTCTCGCTCCTGCCACCTTTCAAAGATGTATGGATAGTATATTAGCAGGGCTCAAATGGAACTCTTGTCTAGTATACCTTGATGATATCATCATCTTCGGGCGTACTTTTGAAGAGCATCATCACAATCTCTCGCGTGTACTAGGCCGTCTCCGTCTTCAAGCTGCTAATTTGACTATCAAACCGAAAAAATGTTCATTTGCCTTGAAAGAGCTTCGGTTTCTCGGTCATATCATAAGCCAAAGTGGCGTGAAGATGGATCCAGACAAGATTAGTGCCATCCAAAAACTATCAGCACCTGGTAACGTGACAGCCGTACGAGCGTTCATTGGCCACGCGTCATATTATCGCAAGTTTGTTGAAAATTTCTCGCAAATCGCTCGTCCAATCGTCAAACTTACGAAGAAGGATGAGGAGTTCATTTGGGGCCCCGAGCAGCAGGAAGCCTTTGAAATATTGAAAGCAAGTTTGATTCAACAACCAATTTTATGCCACTACGACCCTTCCATAGAAATGGAGTTGAGAACAGACGCTTGTGGTTATGGTCTAGGAGCTATTTTGTTACATGTTTTTCCAACAGGAATAAAACGTGTAATAAGTTACGCGTCACGATCAATGAACAAACATGAGCAAAATTACCCTATAACCGAACAAGAAGGACTTGCCGTTGTATGGGCCGTAGAAAAGTTTCGTTGTTATCTGTTAGGGCTAAAGTTCAGAATCATAACCGATCATATCGCGTTAACTTGGATCAAGGACAAAAAGCAGTTAACTGGTCGGTTAACACGCTGGGCCATGATTTTAGAACAATATGACTATGAAGTTATCTACAAAAGTGGAGTTAACCACCGTGATGTTGATCACTTGTCAAGATATCCCATAAAGTTAATCAAAAAACGCGGCACCTACAGGAGGGAAGCAGACATCTTTGAGAAAGATGACGAAGATTTCGAAGACCGAGTTAACTATAACAATGCTAACACTATGCGAGGTGTTAACAATGTTAACAGTAGAAAAGTGAACACCATGGTAACAGTTAACGATGAAGAACAAGTTAACACTAGTAACCGGAAGCCAACAATGTTAACTGAACAGCAGATCATCGAAGAACAATTACTTGACCCTTTCTGCCAAGAGATGCTGCGAAAGAAAAATGGACGTTTTGAAAAACGCAACGGTTTAATTTATGAAATACCCGAATTGAAGTCAAACGCAACCGGACCACGACTGGTCATTCCAAAAAGTATATTAGACAACATATTATACTATTTACACGATGACCCATTAAGTGGCCATCTAGGTCACCGCAAAACGTTATGGCGATTTCAGCAAAAATACTATATTGAAAATGCAAGTAAAGAAATCAAAGACTACTGCAAGACCTGTCATCAATGTCAGACAAGAAAAACACCATGGACTAAGAAACTTGGATTCATGAAACCTCTCGAGTTAACAACAATACCATTCACTAGGATTTGCATTGACACATTGGGCCCATTCAGAAATAGCTATTTGGGAAATGAGAAAATCATTGTAGTCACCGACTATATGACAAAGTGGGCAATTGCCAGAGCCGTCAAAAGAGAAAACGCGGAGGAAATTGCCATAATGTTAATGGAAGAAGTTTTTCTACAGTTTGGTACTCCTGAAATTATCTTAAGTGACAGAGGAAAAAGTTTTAACACCCTATTGATTCGCAACATCTATCAAGAATTCAATACCAAACATATTTCAAGCAGCCCCTATTATCCACAGACTAACGGGTTAACCGAAAGATTCAACAGGACACTTGGTGTGATGCTATCCATGTATGTTAACAAGTATCACGAAGATTGGGACGAGTATCTCCAGTGTGTTGTTTTCGCTTACAACACTGTGAAACAAGATTCCACCGGTCAATCACCATTCTATCTTCTATATGGCTACCAGGCACGAATGTTAACAGATTTGGGTTATGTTAATAATGACATCCCACTCAGTGAGCGATTCGAACGACTGCACGAAGCTCGTACGAAGGCAATCGAGTTGAATGAGGCTGCGCAAGAGAAGCAAAAATCAGATTATGATCGAGGTCGCTATGCTCAGGAGTTTGTGGAAGGAGATCTAGTATTGGTACATCGAGCCCGTGGTTATATCGGTCAAACATCAAAGTTGAGGCATCCTTATGAGGGACCCTTCCGCGTCCTGAAAAAATACACAGACCTGACGTATTTGGTGCAAGAACTCAATCGCGGACCTCGAAGACCAGAAACCCAGATCGTACATACCGGCCGCATGAAGCCATATCACGCACGCAATATCCAGGACTGGGAAAATATACCCATACCTCGCAAGAAAAACGCAGTCGCGTCTAGTGACACCGGCAACAAAGTGGGGAAAATGGGGTCAACCGTTAACAAGTTAATGGCAGTGATGATAACATTGTTGATGTTAACCACTCCGGTTAGTGAAGCTAGAATCGTATGGCATAACACGAAGTTCCATATAACCACCGGCGAAGAGAATGTGTTATTGTTAACTCATTTCGCCTTACCGTGCGAGGATGGTTACTCTATTTATAACGATACCAGGCTATCCAAACAATTCAATATTACTGACAAGTTCAATTATTGGTGCGAGCGATTCACCAATCGCATCCTCATCGACGGTATCAAGCAATTCTGCCCTGACACAGCTCACGACATACCGATGTTAGCAAAAACTCTCAGTCGTCATATCAAAACGAAAGATATGGAGAGATGGCTCGATCGAATCAAACGATTCATAGTTGAGATGTTAACCCTCGTTTGTGTCGCTGTGGTTGGAGTTGCCGCTGGCTACACTTTGTCTAGAACCTATCCAACCTCATCAGTCTCAAATGTAGATGATGTAGCCACGACAAATTTAGTTAACATCAAACAACTAGCTAATGAAACCGGCGAATTACAAGTACGATATGATAAGTTGTTAACACATCTCAACCTGACTATAGATCAAGTCAAAGGAATTAGTCACCGACTACGAGAGTTAGAGCTAACTATTAACCTTGAGAATCAGGCCATCATCGCCTCCCTAATTAGTCGAGGAGAGGTTACAAGTAACGAATTGAGGAAGATCGGAGACGATTGGCACGACAAGCGGATTTCGAGAACCTCCCTTAGGATGTTCGGCTATAATGTTAACTGCATAACATCTACTTGCCCCTTAGAATTGCATAAACCAGTTAGCTGTGAGTATCGTAGTCGTACTCGCGATGCTAAAGTACGTATGCGACGTACGATCGTTCGAGGAGATGTCAAAATCGTAGAAGCGCATCCATTTCGTTATTTCCGGGTTGATAACAGTGAACGACTCGCGAAACAATTTTGGAATACGACCGAACTATTACAAGTTTGCACGGGCGACTATATAGGCTCGAGATATCTGGCCGCTCATACAAGTGGGTGCCTACAACAGATCACCCCTGCAACGCCGACAGCAAGTGACGTACCGAATCTCATCAATGGTTGCGTTAGTACGCTTGAGGAGGTGCAAACAAAACTTTACAGTGAGTTCGGGAACTGTGGACAAATGAATCATACCGAGTTTGATGCCAAAAGTGTTCAACTTAAGTTGGATAATGAACATGCTCTACTCTATTGCCCACTACAGTTCTACCAACTCAACACGGGTCCCAAACAACCATGCCCATCTGATAGAGTAATCGTGCTCACTAGTAGTGCCAATATTACTGTCTCGCGCCACCCGTCTAGACACGAAATCGACAAGCTCATATTAAGTTACCACTACAGTGAAGTACTACAATCTACAAAAAGTACACTCAACCTACCCGAAGAGATAAAGTTAGTTACGCCACTCAGTAATCAAGAAACTGAGTTAGATCAGCTAAAGGCCACACTAACGAAAAGCCTGAACGAGGTACGCCATCACAAACGTCATGAGTATCGCTTCACTGAATTACTACGAACAAAAAACGCAAGTTGGTGGCGCCATATAATTGGGATAAGTGGAGCGCTTGGCCTAGTTTCTGTCGGTGTCGCTCTCACCCTTCTGTTCATAAAAAATCGCAGACAGGAATCTCCCGTCAGTATAAATTCAGAATCAGTAAGAAGCGACGACATTCCGTTAACATCAGTTAGCAATTCGAGACCAGTTAACAATTTAAAATATCATAGCACCAATCAACGCCCGATAAGGTTCGTCGAGTACGTCCCCGAACCGATCAGATATCAGTTAAAGATGTTAATTTCAATAGAAGGGACGATTGGGGCGGGAAAATCTACTCTAGTGAAGGAATACGAGAAGATGAGGCCGAATAGTATTTTCTATCAAGAGCCGATTAAAAAATGGACCGAATCCACGGACATGTTAACCCAACTATACGATAACCCAAGACAATATGCATTCACGTTTCAAGTAGGGGCCATGTTAGAACTAAGCGATGTTCCTATTAGTACTGAGGATAAACCAGTTTTTATGGAACGATCATTATTTTCCGCTTTTTATATATTCAGTGCGCTACAACACGAACTCAATTATATTTCCGGACACCAATTCAACATACTAGACAATCTATACGAAAAATGTGTGAGATCTACCCCAACCAACGGAATTTTCTATTTACGCATCAACCCCAGCACGGCGTATGAAAGGATGTTGAGACGAGGCCGAGCCGCCGAGAAGGAGGTGTCCCAACGTTATATTACACGGTTAACTGAATTATACGATCAGATTTTCATAGATTGTGCTCAACATCTGGAAATACCCGTTAGAGTAGTTGACGCCTCCTTACCAACCGAGACGTTGGTTAACCATCTAGATGAATTCAGTAAAACTCTGCAGAACAATGGGCCAACCCTTAACTCACGACTTCCGGTCGACATGCATACCATAAAACGTGTAGAATGGACACCATACTGGTGAACTACTATTTAACCAACCTGTTAACAGACATATTTAGCCAACCTGTTAGCAAACATATTTAACCGACCTGTTAACAGACATATTTAACCAACCTGTTAACAACCTTTGGTCAGCTACATCAATCAATCAATTTAAAATTCGCGCTCTATTGGTTTGCGCGCGGAAGCGGCGCAAGTACACGAGTTGACCACGCGTGAATCTTCTATTCGAGCGCGTGAAAGTGAGTGAGTGTGTGAGTGCGAATTTATATTGATTATTTAACATACGGTCCATGATAGTCGCCGAAGCTCGCACAGCGAACGTAGGCTGGCTCGGACGTATCTATTGTGGTGTGTCAACACGTCGTAGCCAGCCTCCGCTCGCTGTTCGAGCTTCGGCGACTATCATGGACCGTATGTGGGGAATGATATTATGTATGTTATCACAGCGAACGTAGGCTGGCAATAACGGTAAGAGTGAGCGAGCGTGTGCGCGAGAGAGGAGCGGCAGGCGAGCGAGTGTGCGCTGTGCAAGTGTGCGAGTGTGCGTGTGTGCGTGTGTGCGCCTGTGAGGGTGTGCGAGCGAGCGAGCGAGCGGTCGAGTGCGTGTGTGTTGGAGTTTGAGCTCCACTGCGCAAGCTCCACTGTGCGAACTCCACTGTGCAGAGGGGGCGTGACAGCCCACCTTCAGGTATAAAAGCGCCTGCGCGCGCGCTCATTAGTTAGTTCGAGTACAGACAAATAAAATATACACCATACAAAGAGCTATATTTTCTACAGGTTAACAGCCGAAAGTCGCAAGTCGAAGATGGATACCAAACGGAAGAATCAAGACGAGCTTGTGAAGTCGCTCATACCAAGGTTTGATGGTCAAAACTTCGGGTTGTGGACATTGAGAGTCGAGTCGGCTTTGATTTCAATGGGCATAAGTTTGGCGCTGAAACCAAAAGCAAGAGACATCAAGCTGGAAGACGCCAAGGCCTACGACGAGGCAGAACCGAAGGTGAGGGCGATCCTTTTCAATGCTCTATCGGATGATCAGCTGAAGATGGTGATGACTTGCACTAGTAGCCATGAGATTTGGTCTAAATTGAAGCTGTTACATCAGCAGCAGACGCAAATCAACAAGTTAATGTTACAACAGCAATTTTACGCCCATGATTACCATTAACCCAAAAAAAACACCACACAAACACCAACCAACAAAAAAAGCCCACAAAAAAAAAAAAAAAAAAACTATAAAAAAAACAAAAAAAAAAAAAAAAAAAAAAAAAAATGTAAAGGCGTAGCGTAGCGCAGCGCAGTGCACGCAAGCGAGCGAGCGCGCTCGCGCGCGATTTGTATATAAAGCCGCACGTCGGTACAATAAAAGTTAGCATTTACCCTACACAAAATCTTGACATGGTGGAGGAGTCGAGACTTAGAAAATTTTCAATAAGATTTTGTTAGGATTTGCTCATACGGTATAGAGATATAGAGAAATTGTAATAAGTGGAGAGAAGTGAAGCGACAGAGAATAGTAGAATAGTAGAATAGTCATAAGTATAATAACAGTAGTAGTAATAGTAGAAAATTAGTGAAGCAAAGGAAAATACATCTTCAAACTGGACCAACGTACAAATTGGAGCGATAGCAGCACAGACAGGCTTTCAACCAAAGCTTGGCTATACATTGGATTACTGATCGTCACCCTTGGACTAGACCTGACAGAAGAACCCAGATATCGCGCACTCGCGTCGATCATCAGGACTTTCGCATTGGTGTACATTATTATGAATTCTGGACAAGAAGCCGCTGGACAACATCGTAACAACACCTCCCAATACTGTTGTTTCGCATTCATCTGGATACTTGTCATTGCCATCATCGTTTTCCTAACTGTGCTGATAATCGACCGGGAGAAGGACCATCAGAGCCTCCCGAACATCAACATCACCAATTCAACTATCTAAACATGGCACGCGAACGAAGATCATCAACACCGAGGCGACACTCGGCGGCAAGGGAACGTCAACCTTCCCCCGCCACCAGAAGGAACTCGGAGGCTGATCTCGCAATTGAAAACGAGCGCGGATCAG
The DNA here is from genome assembly GCA_018703695.1 of Prunus fruticosa. NCBI lineage: Eukaryota > Viridiplantae > Streptophyta > Magnoliopsida > Rosales > Rosaceae > Prunus > Prunus fruticosa. The sequence goes on from JAHHUK010000029.1 coordinate 96,924, forward strand.
GACAGCCTCGTAGGGGACGACCAAGACCCGTCGACCTTGACACGTTTCGGGACGTGATGGTACCAACTCGGCGTCGCGATATGAACATCGACGATTTTAACCCTAAGTACGACTACGCGGAGGACTGGATCAACGATTACGACAGGTGTGCGGAAAACCTTGGCTGGTCTGATACTAAGAAGAAACAGGAGCTCTATCAATTTGTCAACGAGGAAGGAAAGAACTGGATACGAGCTCTGGAACTCAGGCCACCAACGGGAGGAGTTTCTGACGATCTTGGACATTGGTCATGGAGAGACTTGTATTGGAAAGAGCTCAAGGTTGCTTTTACGAGGCATTTTGACACCGAGCTTGTTCGTCGCGAGAGGTGGAAGAAGATTTTCCACGAGCCTCAGCAGGAAAAGGACGAGATATGGACTTACGTGGATCGAAAGGAGCGAGCAGGTCGCGAGCTTGGAGAAAGCGAGGGGCAGATTTGCTATCAGATTCATTCGAACTTGAGCCCTGAGTTTCAGTACTTCGTGGGGGCTAGAAACTTCCAGACCATATCAGAACTGTACCGGACGCTCAAGATGGCCGTTAAATTGAGAGACCAAATTGATCAGAACTATTCTAGAAGGAACCCCGGAATGCGAGAACGTCCAAAGGAGGCAAACGCGACCAGTAGGATCGACCGGAGGCTCGAGAAGCTTGAGGCTGAACTCAAGGCTGCAAAGGCTAAAAACACGGATTTGGACCGCCAGAGAGAAGCCAGAGCTTGCAACGGCTGTGGGAAAGTTGGGCATCTGGCGAGAGACTGCCGCTCCCCCCGCTTTAACAACTCGAGAATGGCACCCAGAGCCGAGCCCCACTACAACCAACTGCGCGCCTACGGCTACAGGAACCTCAATCATCCGATGCCTTTCCGAGGAAACGGTGGCTACAATAATTTTAGGAGATACGGCTCAAATCTGGCCTATAACTCCGCAGGGCCATCAAACCACGCAGGTAACTACGGAATGGAGCCGACGTACCAGCAAGGCTATCAACAGCCATATCAACAGCCTTGGCCAACCAATCAGCCCCAGTATGGCATGACGCAACAGTATGGACAGCCACGGTACAATCAGCAATCTAATCAGCCGCCTAGACAATTTCAGGATGGAATGAATCGGCCAGGCTTGCAAGGGACAAATCAGAACGTCCCGAGACTGCCCTATAGGAACAACTACCAACAGCCGAACGCAAATGGACAGGGGCAGGCGACCAACCAGCAGCAAGGAGCTAACGCCCGACCACCGGCTCCCCAAAACCTTAGCCTCATTCAGGACAACCTTGTGACTCAGCCACCCGCGGTGATTGAAGAAGTAAACCGTGTGGCTAATTTCAGCAAGCCAGAAGGAGCCAACTATCTAAAGGTGGAAGTTGCGGGAAAAACCATCACTGGAGTTGTGGACACGGGGTCAGCTTTCACTTGCATGTCCTACAAGTTCTATGATGAGAATCTGGCAAGCGACCACGAGTTGCTAGCACACGATGGGCTGGCGCTTATGGGAGCAAGCCGAGATCAATTAGTAGTTCGCGGAATTGTGAAGGTGAGGTTAGGCTACAACGACAAGGCTGGAAAACCCCAACATGTGCTCATCCGCGCCGTCGTGGTTGCTAACCTTAACGCCACGCTGTTATTGGGAAGAGACTTCATGACGAGCACTGGGATGGTGATTGATTATCATCAAAAGCAAGATCCTCCTCAGCGAGCCCAAGGAATTGGAAACCATGGAGCTCGGAGACTCCCTGCAAGTCTATCAAATAGAGCGAGCGGAAAAACACTATAACGCTGACGAGACTCCAGGCCCTATAAAAGTTAGCACGCCTCTGCAGAGAAACCGCAGGACAACTTGGCAGTCCCGCACATGGTCCTCCAAGTAACCGAGGCCCTGCAGACACCAGAATTCCTGCAGGTAACTGAGGCAAATCAGTACATTGATGTCACCCTAGGTAATGTTGAGACTCAAACAGCTACTCTACTAGAAACAATTCTTAATCTTGATAACACCAACAACCCAGATGAGAGTAGTGAGAATGAGAGCAAAATGGTGAGCAGTGCTGAGAAGCAGCTAGAGAGTGAGATAGATGTGAGCCAAAGTAACAAGAGAAATCCCTACCACTATTGGGACGACTCTATTAATTATGATAACAACCGGTATGTGTTCGAAGAGAACCTAGTAGAAATCACCACCCCTCACGGTAAAGTGAACGTAGGTAATAAGTTGAGTGACACTGAGCGAAGCGAGTTGACTAAGATTATAAGCGAATATAGCGACATAATATCATTTAACGGAGAGCTGGGCGATTGTGATGTGCTAGAACACGAGATAGACACAGGAGATACCAAACCTATCCACTGTGCTCCATATCGACAATCACATATGGTACGAGAGCAGGTGAGAGAGCAAATTCGGATTTGGCTGAAAGACGGAGTCATCAGGCCGTCATCCTCGCCATGGGCCTCGCCTATTGTAACTGTCCCAAAGAAGGATGGCACTAGGAGACTGTGTGTAGATCTGAGAAGAGTTAATGCAGTGACCAAGCGAGACGTTTATCCGCTTCCAGCCATCGAGAGTCTGTTAGCCAGCCTCAACGGCAAAGCTTACTTCACCTCGTTGGACCTCAATCAAGGCTACCTACAGCTTAAAATGGCGAAAGAATCCATTCCGAAAACTGCCTTCGTCACTGAGGATGGGCTGTATGAGTTCGTAAGGATGCCTTTTGGACTAACTAATGCCCCCGCAACGTTTCAGCGATGCATGGATATGGTCATGAGTGCCCTCAAGTGGAATGCGTGTTTGGTTTACCTAGACGATATTATAATCTATGGAAAAGACTTGGCAGAGCATAACGACAACATGAAAAAAGTCTTTAAGGCCATTCGACAAGCAAGGTTGACGATAAAACCCAGCAAGTGCGCGTTCGCCGTCGACGAATTAAGATTTTTGGGGCATATAGTTGGTAGGGATGGAATCAAGATGGACCCCACCAAAGTTAAAGCAATATTGGAACAACCTAGGCCAGTTGACGTGACCGGGGTTAGGAGCCTTCTTGGTATGGCCTCCTACTATCGCAAATTCATCAAAGGATACGCGAAAATTGTGGACCCGATCAACACGTTGACGAGGAAGGACTGCAGGTTTGAGTGGGGCGAGGCACAGCAAGAAGCCTTCGAGCAATTGAAGACATATCTGGCAACCCAACCAGTACTATGTCACTTCGATCATTCCTTGCCAATTGAACTCAGAACTGATGCGAGTGGGATTGGAATTGGAGCCATCCTGTTGCACGAATTCCCAGAGAAAACTAAGAGAGTCGTCGCATACGCCTCGCGCAAACTACGCGGTGCCGAGTACAACTACGGGATTACTGAGTTAGAATGCTTAGCTGTCGTTTGGTCAGTTGATAAGTTCAAAGTCTATTTGGAGGGCGTGGAATTCACGATTGTCACCGATCACTTAGCTCTCAAGTGGTTACAGACCAAAAAGGAGCTAACAGCACGTCTGATGAGATGGGCCCTCCGACTTGAGCCATACAACTATCGCGTCATCTACAAGAGTGGTACTCACAACAAAGATGCAGACTTTCTGTCCCGGTACCCAATCAACCATATTACGTACGGACGGCGGGGCACGTTACGCCGAATCGCAGAAGAAGACGAAGACAGCGAAGATGATGACTATGGCCATGAGGATAACTTCGACAGTGAACCAGAGGAAGAAGAGTTTCCGCAACTGAACGAGCAGATCATTCGGAACGCTCAACGAGGGGACGATCGCTGCCAAACCCTCATGCAAAGCGCAAACAAGGGTAATACCGCGTTCCGGATCAAACGGGGAATACTTGTTGAGTGCCGACACTACCCTCGAAGAACGATGGGGCCACGTATCGTCGTGCCACAATCAATCCTTAAGAATGTGCTTTATGCAGTACACGATGACCCTATGAGTGGACACAGCGGAGTACGTAAAACTCTTTGGCGATTCAATCAGAAGTACTACTACCCCAAGGCGACAACTGTAGTGAAGAAGTATGTGCAAAGCTGTCACTACTGTCAAACTAAGAAGATGCCATGGACCAGGAAGTATGGACTCATGCAGCCAATTGAGCCAACGGTTAGACCCTTTGAAAGAATTGGTATCGACACATTGGGTACCTTTCTCAAAAGCAAGAGCGGGAAACAGACAAATCATATTGATAACTGACTACCATACCCGCTGGGCGATAGCTCGAGCAGTTGCCGAAGATAATGCCCAGGTACTGGCAGAGGTTCTGATCAACGACGTGTTCACTAAATTTGGATTGCCAGAGGTAATCTTGAGCGATAGAGGAAAGTCGTACATGTCCGAAGCCATAAGGGAGGTGTATGAAGAGTTTTACATCAAGCACGTCACGGCCACCGCGTACCACCCACAAACGAACGGCCTCACAGAGCGATTCAATAGAACCTTAACAACCATGTTGTCTATGTATGTGAGCGACCATCATAAGGATTGGGACGAGTTCCTTCCTTTTGTGGTATTTGCGTACAATACCGTCGTACAGGATAGTACGGGGTTCTCACCATATTATTTACTGTTTGGCCAACAACCCAGATTACCCTCTGATCCCTCGGGCCTCAACGATGAGCAACCACTTTCGTCACGAATGGAAGAACTCCACAAGGCACGGGAACTTGCTATTCGAGCGACGAGACGAGCTCAAGGTGTACAGAAGCGCTACTACGATCGCTTCTACCGCGAATGTTCATACAAAGTTGGCGACAAAGTTCTAGTTTATCGTCCACGAGGGGAGATCGGAAAGACCACGAAGCTCCGACACCCTTGGGAAGGCCCATACTTGATTATGGATAAGTATAGCGATTTAAACTACTTGCTTAAACCACTAAACATCAAGAGATACAGCCGTAGACAGCCAATGCTCGTACACGTGAGCAGGATCAAACCTTACCATGAAAGACCTGACCACTTTGGAAGTGACATGGACGGACAGGACTCGAGTGAAGAAGATTCAGTAGAAACCGAGCCAAACTCTATGCCCTTCGAAGATGATGAAATAGAACGAGAGGAGCAGATTTCGCAAACGGCGAGACCCAAACAACGGACACGACGAGTCCTAATGCTGGAGCCTTTGACTGGTAAACGCTGGTATGAAACGTTGTACAGCATCTTGCTCATCGTATTGACAATCTTGGACCTAGTGCCAGCAAGAGTCGTGTGGCGAGAGACCAACGTGAGAATACCGAACGGCAGTGAAAATTTCACGCTCCACACGAAATATTACTATCCGTGCGAGCCTGAACACGACTTGTTCAGCAAAACCATCACCTCAAATACATCTGGCCGCGTCCAAAAGGAATTTCAGGAGTGGTGCATAGACTATGGGAACCATCAGGTTAATACGGCCCTCCTAAAGTTCTGCGATGATCACGGCACGACTAATCCAAACCTAGTAACGAACGTTAGAAACCATCGCGTAAGGTGGCACTCTCGGAGCGCTTGGCGCTCTAGAACAACAACAAGCACCGCAGCCCCGAATGATGACACTAAAGGTAAAAAGGTCGATAAGCGGCATGCTCTCTACTTCCGCAACGGAGTCGGCCACCACAGCGACGGCAACAAAACCGTCATTATCAGGAACAAAAGATTCGTCGTTGAGTTTTTGCTAGGAGTTGTCTTCTCTGCTGTCGTAGTAATAGGCACTTCCTATGCTCTGAGTAGAAAAGTGGACGCCTCAGCAGAGCTTGAAGCTGTTCAAAAGAACCAGATGGAAATGGCAAAGTCAGAACAGGAAATCGTGAAGCAGATCGAGGGCCTCAATCACAATATTCAAAGTTTGGCCGCCAATCAACAGTTAATCAACGAACAAGTCAGAGAACTGAAGCTACGACTCAACTATAACAACACAGCAGCAGTCACATCGGTAGTCACCGGGTTCGATGGGTTCAGTCACGACATGCAAGCAGTAACAAAGGATTGGAACCGAGGGCAGACCAACATCAAACTCTTCGAACGACTTGGCTATAAGGACCCATGCCTGGACACAACTTGCCCAGTCGAGTACCACGTGCCAAAAATGTGCGAGTTCGATGCCATCCGGCACAAAGTTACCTCTACGCTTCCAAAGAAAGAAGGTTAGAAATGACATCTCTATAATCCGAGCTGACCCTTTCGATTACATCACCACGAATTTTAGCCAATTGGATACTTTTTGGGACAGAAACAGCAATCAGACAATCGACATCTGTGTCTCCAGCTACAAAGGGCCAAAACAATTCGCCCTACGACCGAACAATTGCGTTAGTTATATAACACCCGAAGAGCCACAAAAAGGAACAATACCTATCGCCCACGAAGGATGTCTCAAGGAACAAGAACTGAATGATCGATTCTATCGCAAGAGCTGCCATCCCACTCTTAAGAAAGAAGTAGACAAGTATGTACAAATCAAACTAGAAGCCACTACTCTCTTGGTCTACTGCCCCTTTCAACTATATCAAGTAGGAGAAGGTGCCATGAGTGACTGCCCTATAGGACAAGTAATGGAGTTTTCACAGGTGCAAAACTTGTCTATAATACGCCACAAAGCAAGGCAGGAGCCGAGAGTACTAACGTTGTGGCGTAGTGAAACGGTAGAGAAGGTAACTGAGACGCGTTTCAATGTACCACCGAGTCTGCGATTCATCACGCCAGACAGGCTAATTAGCGACCCTGTTGCCGATACAGCCAAGCAGATCACAGATCAAACTCGCGAACGGCTGAATGAGCTGAAAGAAACAAAATTAAGAGACTTGAATCGGAAATGGGTAACTATACTGCGAGAAAGATCAACAAGGTGGGGAACATCAATCGCCGTCGGTGTTGGCTTTAGTCTAGTAGTGTTGGTAATTGGCTTCACGATAATCATCTACAGACGGAGGCATGTGCCTGAAACAACCCCCTTAACAAATCTGAGAGTAGTTCCTAGAAGTGAAATAAGGGAGGAGCCTAAGCGCGATAGAGAAAACAGGAATGAGAGAGGCGACGCTGTTCATACCACCCGATTTAGTCCAGCCCCACCGAGGTATATATACGAGGACGAAGACTACAGTCAGGGCAGTACGATTCTCTTCACCCGAAGGTAAAGTACTAATAGTTAATATCAAAGTTATCCTAGAATAAGTCGACGAATACCAGATATAATCATAAGACAATTGAGAGAGAGAGAGAGAGAGAGAGAGGGAGAAGAAGTTGGAGAGAGAGAGAAAGGAGAAAGAGAAATAATGTGCGATAAGGAGAAGACATACCAGCAGAACACTTGTGTTAGGTGCAAGAGAGCCTTCTGGTTACACGGCTGCGAGTCTAATAGGATTCTGAACAGTGGGTCGAACTGGGTTTGCTTGTACCCAGGTTGCGAAGAAATAACGAAGCAATTAAAAGAGAAGGAAGAGAAGAAATAGATTATGAATGTAAAAGGAGAGGAGAGCGAGTGTTGTATATGTTATAGTATATTCAAAGAAAAAGAAAAGGACAAGGTGCCCTGTGGCCATAAGTTTTGCGCGGATTGTTCATACAACTGGTTCGAGCGCTCTCATAAGGAGCATTGCCCATATTGTAGACGCTGGGTTAAACATTGGGGACCGGAAAGGTGCCAATACTGCATACGACCACTACTAGGAAGACACGTACACCGATACCTGTGTGGTCACCGGTTTCACATCAACTGTTCATTAAGAAGAATCATCGAGGGGAAAGACTTATATTGCGACCAGTGTCAACAACAACAGGACTGGTCCAGAGTGGCGACAAACACGTACGGTACCCAACGTTGCATCAAGTGTAACTCAGGACAGCACGTACGAGACTTGGGTTGTCGACACGAGTTTTGCAAAAGTTGTGTCTGCGACCACATGACCTGTCTAGTTTGCAACTCTCTTAATCGGGCGAGCAACGAGCGAAGACAAGCTTAAACAACATGATAATCTGCATTGAAGGGACGGTTGGTGCCGGCAAAAGCTCCTTGCTAAAACTGTTAGCAAGACGTTTTATAACCATACCAGAACCAGTCGAGGAATGGGAAGCGAATGGGCTCCTGAAGAAATTCTACGAAAATCCAAAGGAAACCGTTTTGCAATTTCAGTTGAAGGTTCTAGACACGTTCAGAGATAACCTGCTCAAGCACTCCAGAAGAACAACGGACCTCGTGTTTATGGAAAGATCTGTATTCTCGGTGATCAGCATCTTTTCCATGGTTGCAATGCAAACGCTACAACTTACGCAGGGCGAGAGTAACATCATCAAGCGCAAAGCTAACATCATACGCCAAATCACACGAGGACCACAAGCCATTATTTACCTAAGAGTAAATACAGCGACAAGTTTAGAAAGAGTCAAAACACGAGCAAGAAACGCGGAAGCTTCAATCAATACAAACTACATCAACCTATTGAGAAGTCGGTATGACGAGGTGATGGTCCACAAAAGATCTTGCATAGACTGTCCCGTCTTTACTATCGATGGAAGGTTACCCACAGAAGAACTTTTAGCACAGACAATATCGATCGCGCTAAAGATACCCAATGACAGCCCACAGCTCTGGGGAAAAGTTGCACCAAATTGGAGGTTAAACACTAAAACTCTAGGCAAACCAATAGAAGGCAACGACCAGAATACGCCATATTTGGAGGTTTCCCACGAGTATCTGTCCCCAGACGCAACAGTACCAACTTTATCGTCAAACAACGAGTTTTACGAACTTAGGTTGTGCAAAAACATGGAGATCTATCCGGAACATGTAGGCTACTTAGAGAGTGGCGTTTGGGTCACCTGTTGCCCGAAATACAGCATAAAGATATCCGCAGACATAAAAGTCGGACGTGAAGGATCCGGATATTTGACCAATCGAGCAGTAATGTTCTTGGAACCGGACCAGAAATGCTTCTTGAACTTTTACATCAATAACACTACCAAATCACCAATAAGAATCGACAAAGGAGATGTTATAGCTAAATTACAATTCCAAAACACATTGCTACCGAAATATTTAGAACTAGACGACAAGTTTAGCAAATGAAATAATCAAGATCGAGAAGAATTCAAAGGAGACAGAGACTCTTAGCGCAAGTGAAATTCAATGACAGAAGACATTAGATATTTGCGAATAATTGAAAGTGATCCAAAATTAAACAACTAGAATATATAGAGAGAAAAGAATAAGAAAAAGAAGCAAAAGAAAAGCGACCTGAGTCAAAGATGTACAAGTATAAGTACGAGCACGAGGCGTGCTCTTGGAGGAGCCCGAGAGAGGCGACTGAAAAACTCGAGAAACAATTGCTCTTGAAGTGTAAAAGTTTACAAAAAGAAAAACGCAGGTTAGTTTTAGTTCGAAGACGACTCGAGGTCGCACGAACGAGGTATGAGAGAATGCGAGATGGATGTAATGACGTGAGAAAAGAACTCTTAGACAAGATAGCAGATTACCGTAAAATGCGGCTAGCACTTAGCGACGTGTTACTTGCATTACAGAGTGAGACACTGAGAAAACAAAGACCGGTAGTAGACAATACAGATCAAGGAGAATTCACTTGTGAAGCTTGTGGCAAACAGATACCAGTGGAGGAAGTGACTTGTGAGACAAGGCCGAGCGTGAGAGGAGAGACAAGTTCAGCTTACCTGCCGAAACTGAGAATTCTGTGCCAAGGCTGCGCCAAAGGCGAACCGCATAAAAACTCGAGTTAGACAAATTACAACAGACAGCTGCAGAATGAAAACGAGCTTCTCAAGGTAGAAATTCAAGCCTACGCCAGGCAAGACGTAAGTGTTTATAGAAAAGAATGAGAATGAAAGAGATGGGGCACGCAGACGAGTTGCCTCAATGAGTTTCTCGAGAAAAATTTGTAAATATCGATCAATGAGCAGAAAATTTGTAAATATCAATCAGAGAACAAGACTTGAACAAACTAGTTAATTAGCAAAAGAGGCCCCAACGCCTCAGAAAACGAGTACTTATACGGATCACAGGTGGGTAAGAAAGATCATTCCCGATTTTGAATTCAAACAGAACAGACATATCTACATTTTCGTCACATTCACCACACAAGAGGGCCATAACTCGCAAAACACCAACGAGAGCACCGACGATGACCACCCCGAGCACCAGCCAACAAAAAGAGGAGTGCTGCGTCTGCCACGGCTCAGTCACCTGGTACAACCCGTTGTGGAAAGCACCATGCTGCGACGTGAAGATTCACTTGGATTGTCAGGACCTTTGGGCTTACAATCTGACACTGGCACGTAATCCCACCCCAGGGTGTTACAACTGTGGAGCCACCTTCGTCCCGTACAAAAAGTGCCAGATTTGCCAGGAGTTGATCGGCGGAGACTGGGCTGGAGATGTCGTCCAACTCGACTGCGGACACAAGTTCGACGAATTGTGCATTAACGAGTGGCTCAAGGATCACCGCATTCCAATCTGCCCAACTTGTGGACAACACATACCCGAGTACGCTAAAAAGGTCGACTACTGTAATGCGGCAGAGTAAACGCGATTACAGGTTACACTATTGAACTTTATTATAAGGGCAGCAGTTGCTTTTATATTGTCAACGCATAGACAATTTCCATCAATGTGGGCGTTGTTCGCATGCATCCTGCTCCTGTTATGCATTGCCGCGAAAGAACATTGCCGCTTATGCACTTTCACCCTGTGATGGCGGCGACAGCGCATCACAGATCACCCTTTTCCTTTTAGAATAGGAGATTTCATTTGCATGTCGTCCAAATCACTACGAGTCTGTTCATTCGCCTGGAGTGTGCATGAGCGCTAGGAGCGTCAGGTCAGCTGACTCGTCGATGCGTTTCAAATCGCGCGCGCGAGTCTCTTCCTGCCGGCGTGCTGCTTATTGTCCTTGCCCTGGAATATCCATCGTTGAATAACCAGTTTGAAGAACTTTCAAATGAGATATTTGCATATAATATAGCATGATGTCACCACAATATGATGAACGTGTGTTGATGTCCTACACCAAACTATTGAGGACCCGGATCGCCCATATTGGCAGCGTAGATTTCAATTTCATCCATTCCTACGTGGCCGAGCAGCCAAAAACTTATAATGAACATCTCGGCCGCTACGTTGGCTGGTTTGAATGGTCGAAAGACGGTCGTCCAGGAATCCTGCTATTAGCAAGAGAGGACCCAGAGAGGGAGTTTTCTCATGCATTCTTGGTTCATGTCAACCTGGAATATGAGGACTTCCCATTCGCTTTGCGCTCTCACATCAAGACGAAGTTACCAGTCGAGCCCAAATTTTGCATATGCGACATCAAAACGATACTTGATCCATATCTCGACTTCGCGGTGCTTATTGAGTACATGTACCACTTTATGTCCATCGATTGCTTCAAGTTAAGCGGCGTAATCAAAATCAAGTTCGAGGGTGGCCAGTATCCTCCTTTGGAACATGAGCTCGAAAGAGCAAAACGTTGCCAACACCAAGTGCATCCAGACAATCGTGATATTCTGACATTGATGCGAGCGAACAATCTATCCCTAATCGATCTGGATCAAGCTGGGGATCTCCCACGCTATTTTAACATCATCCGTATCAAGCTGGGCGATCATAATGTCTTTGGCATCAATTATCATGAAGAAGAGGCTATACTTATCTTGATTCCAAGGATCAATCAGTTTCCATCGGCAATTCACTTTGAAGTTGCCAGGGATCGCCTCGAAGAGAGATTTCCTAGACTCTTCCGAACATTCCTAGGTGTGCGGCTGCGAATCGATGCCGATTGTACTAGTGCCGACGTCTTGAAGGCTTGCATATTACTTACAAGACTTCCACTACTTAATATTGACAGTTCGGATGTGAACTTGGCTCTGGAAGATCTCAACTGTCTGTCGATGGGAGGATCTCAAAACACAGGATCGCAGAAGATCCCGGGTCAGTCGCAATCGCGCAAAATTGCAATGAATGATGATAACATTGGCTTAAATGCAAACCTCACCCTCCGTTCAACAGGTGAAGCGCGACGTCCTAACATTTTGTCTACTCAAAACATGCAGGAGATTCCCATCCGAAGTCAGGAGCTCGTTAGGCGCGAACTCGGAATCTATCGTGCCTGGATGGCAGTTGCTGACGATAATAGTCATCCTTATCCACCGAGCATACGTGCAAAACAGCGTTCGTGTCCGACTGGGACGATACTCCACGATCTTCAATGGATGATTGAACAGCTAGCCATTGTTGCATTCACCTGGGAACGGTTCGCCTCCGTCAAAGTTCTTGAATGTCAAGTGCTCGGACAGCTAGAACGGCACCATATCGATGACAAGACTGAACGGTTCGTTATCTTGCCTGTCAAGAGGAGCACCTCGGACGATTCTTGCGGGCTGATGGTATTTGACAAGAGTCGTCAAGAGTGGGGTTTCATTCATCCTGAAAATAGTGCGAAGGATTCAAGTGATCTCCTGGCCGGAGTGAAACAATGGCTTGTTCAATGTGGTCCCAGGTATGCCGACTGGAACGGTCGCATCATCATCATCAGTAGCTCATACCACAAAGATTTTCCATATGTACATCTCATCATGGCGCTATATTATACAGGCAGGCTATTTAGATACGCTGTTCAGTTGCCAGCGAAAGTTGTCTATACCGAACAAAACTTTCGTCTATACGCATATCACCACTGCCTCGCAGTTCAAACTGTCAATCAAAGGTCGAACCTACAAAACGGTTGCCTTGATGAGTATGGTCAGCTCAAAGAGGGTGCTTTGATAAGCCTACCATCACCCGTGCAGTTTGAACGAGCTGTTGTTCCAGTTGACATCTGTGGTTTCTGTAAGAGGAGAGGATTTAACAACCTTGGGCGACACATGAGTATGGCCCACGGTGGCCAGGCGATCGCTGCAAACACAGAGCGTCGGATTCAGTACGGCTACCAATCCCTTGATTAATAAATTGAATGTAACCTGACGATAACTCGCCGTCGAGATCCATCAAACAACTCGTCTTAGGTCTCTGCACGTCATCTCTTGTATGGGTTGGCAATTGATCCTGCTTCACATCCGATTTGCTCGATCTGGGGTTGTTCTTCGGCGCGACATTCGTTTCAGCCCTTCTATATGCAGATTTGACCTTCGATGCGTCTCTTAGTCCGTACCTAGAAGGGGCAGCTGGCGGTGGTGTTACAGATAGTCGTGGAATCCTGCTAGGCTGCTCTCGATCGCCAGAATTAGAGGAGGGAGTATCAGGTGTTCTAAGCTGCATCGGTGGCACATAGTGTGGATCTCTCACAGAGTCATCGCGATCTATAAACCCATAGCGCGCAGGCCCAAGTATATGACCGCTCGAACTTGACTGATCCTCGTTAGCATTCGATATATCTGATGCAGAGTCGGGGCTGTTGATGATCGGCTCAATAGCTGATTCTCGCGAATCATCGGTCGTCGACGTGTTTTCTTGATCGGGACGATCTCTTGAGTTTAACTGGCTATCTTGTACGGTTGTACTCATTGTTTCTATCGAATCTGTTTCTTCTTCGAGGGTGGTCGGCGGCGAATATTGCTCATATCTCATGGTCTTGTTCTCATCACTAAAAGTAACACGTCGAGACGATGAGATGGGATAATGACCGAAATCTAAGCTCAAATCGCTCAGCTCCTCTACATAAGATTGTCGACAATGATCTCCAACGTTTCGCTCATCGGCCGGATCCTCTTCTAGACTGATAAAATATTCAGCGCCATGTAGATCACATGCAGATTCACGCAGTGGCGCATCATTCTCTTTCCTGATTTCCTCCGGTCGTTGTTCTTCACGGACTGAATAAGGTTTCACATGGGCGATGGCAACATTGTGTTTCCTCAGCGTCGACAGGTCTCTAACAATGACCGCTTTAGGATTATCAAGATCCCCGATGAACCCGGTGATCACTTCTGGACCGTCCCATGGTGCATAAAATTTCTTTGACAAGTACTCATGAACAGTATGCTCCCTTGTGAGGACTAAGTCGCCAATCCTCAGATCAAACTGTCGATGATTTCGATCGTAATACTCTTTCTGTCTCGCCTGCGCCTGCTTGATGTTATCTGCTGCTTTCCGACGTATTTCTTCTCTTATCTTCCTTATAGTCTCGAGGTCATGATTCTCGATTTGACCCTCACGGAGAGGTGAACGAGGGTCTAGACCGAACAGTATCTGATAGGGGCTATAACCCGTGCTCTCGTGAACAGTCGTGTTGTACAAGTACACAGCCCACTTGACCTGTTCATCCCAGTCCGAATGATGTTTGTCTACATAGTTCCTGAGGATTCTTATAATAGTTCCATTGACTCGCTCATCGGTCCCGTTAGACTGTGGATGGTAAGCGCAGGTGAGATTATGTTTTAATCGACAATCTTCTTTGAACTTAGACCACTCGCGTGAGACGAACTGAGAACCTCTATCCGTGATGATGATCTCGGGAGCCCCATGTATCGAAAGAATGCAATCTTCGACAAACTTCACTAATTCAGAGGTTAGAATATTTTTGACTGGTCGCACAAACGCCCATTTGCTGAAAGCGTCGGTTGCCGTTATCAAATACTTGAAACCACGGTCTGTACACAAAACCGGCCCAACAATATCTAAGTGTACATGTTCGAAAATCTTGGAAACTGGAATATTGTGCATATATCCCGGAGGTAAACCCTTAGAGCTCTTGTAACGCTGACAAGTGTCGCAACTCTTGACGTAGTCCTCTACTTGCCGATACATTTGCGGCCACCAGAATCTTGACAGTTTTCTAAAAGTCTTCTTTATGCCCAGATGGCCACCATAGAGTTGATTGTCGTGTGCGAGATTCATTAGGTAATATCGTGAATCTTTGGGAACATATACTCGCTTATCTCCTCCTTCGCCTAGTTTATCGTCCATGTAATACACTATGTCATCCTCAACGGTGTAGCCATCCAGTTTTCCTGACTCGATCTCCTCAATAAGATCATCTATTTCCTGGTTACAAAATTGGATCTTGCTTGCCGTCGGTCGAACTGAACACAATACTGCAGAATCCTTATCCAACAGGCTTCTAGCAAGCATGTCTGCTCTTATGTTCCCCTCCGAATTTGCGTGGCCCTTCACGTGAATCCATTCTACATCGAGTCCCTGTTTTACATATAATAGTTGCTTGAACAGTTCGACATTGACAACTGGTTTCTTGCGGTGGTCCAACCATTCGTTACTGACCCATTTGTCGATCCACAGTGTCATTGCGCTGTGTAAATATTTTGAATCTGTAACAATAGTTATGCACTTGAATCCTTTTCTTTGAGCAACCTCACATGCTTTGATCGCAGCTGTGAGCTCCGCGGCTTGGTTAGATGGATTTCTTTCGACATGACCAGTCAAGCTAAAGTCACGGTCAAATTCGGAGCATACCGCCCAGGTTGCTTCACAGTTGGCCTTACCATTATTGCGGCACGATCCATCTACGTAATAGACTTCTTCGGGAAGATGCGAGTAGATCTTATCTTTAGGTTTTGTCAATAGAGATGCCCTGATCTCGATATTAAATTCGTCAAATCCTTCCGGCAATCGCATCAACAAGTTTTCCACACGATCCGGCCTATTCTTCAGCTGGAAGACTTTTTGCAAGTCACTTGAAGGCGCCCTAACGGTAAGAGCCATAGGATCGAGCCAAATTCTGAATTTCTCGATCGCGTGCACTAGAGCCAATAGTTGCTTCTCGGTGATACTGTAATTGCATTCTGCTGTTGACAAAAACCTACTAGATCTACAGATCAGTCGCTCCTCTTTGTCGAGGCACAGAGTCTCTAAGGAATCGCCGATAATATGCAATTCTATAAACTTCCGCTCGTATCTCGGTGCTATCACATGTATCGGCTGGCTTGTGAGCGATTCAATAATGCTGTCTATAGCCTTCTGGTGGTGTGGTTTCCAAATGAAGTCCCTGTTTTGGTTCAATAGCTCTCTGATGGGCTCTAGCTTCTTCGAGTAATTGGGAACGAAGCGTGAATAGAAATTAAACTGACCGATAATAGATCTTAATTCCCTCTTCGTCTGAGGTGGCTTGCTCTGACTCAACTTGTCAACCTTATCCGGCATTGGTCGTATGCAATCCCCGCTAATTATGAATCCGAGATACTGCACTTCTTTTCGGGCAAAGCAACATTTCTCAAGCTTGATCTTTACGTTGTACTCTAGACATTTACCAAGGACCCAGGCAAGATTCCGGTCATGCTCTGCTTTGTCTTTGCCAAACACCAGCACGTCATCAACATAGACGGCACACTTGGTATAGAGCCCTTCGGAGAACACTTGATTCATTTGAGCTTGAAATGCAGCACATGAGTTGCGAGCTCCAAATGGGCACCTCTTGAACTGAAAGTTGCCAAATGGTGTAGAGAAGCCTGTCTTGTGCTTGTCACGAGGGTCAACCAATATCTGATAAAACCCTTGTGTGCAATCTAGCGTAGAGAAATATTGTTTTCCTTGTATCACGCCAAATATGTCGGCTATTTGCGGGAGCACATATGAATCTCGTAGAGTTACAGCATTAAGGGGTATGTAGTTGATGACCATACGATAAGTCCCATTCTTCTTTTTCACTAATTTAGAATTTGCCGCATAGCCTGAACAGGCAGATTCAATGAAGCCTTTCTTCTTGAGGTCTTCAATGATCGGTTTCATATTAGATATCTCATCGGGGCTATAATGTCTTTGTTTGGCGAAAATAGGCCGCTGGTGGGTTGTCAAAATCCTCATAGGCGACCCTCTAATAGGCTCGGGCCCCAAGTCCGTGAAAACTTGTTTGTGCTTGCTCAATATGGCTCGTAAAATATCATCGTTCGGGAGAGCATTCTCAACGCTTTTATCGACAATAATAGACGCCCTATGTGCGATCGGTACTGGAGCCTGCTCTCCTATGCACCTGCCATTATAGTGGACCTTAACTTTGCAATCAACGGTTGATACATGCAAGTTGAACAACTTGAACACATTGAGCCCAATGAGTGCTTGATAACCTAATATGTTGTCACAATTATTGGTGATATAAAATGGAGCAAATTTAAACGCTTCATGTTTCTCGCAATTGGTTGGTCTCACTAATACATCGGCCTTTTTGTCGATATGTGACAGTGATCCGTCGGCAAGGTTCACATTGAGGTTTGCGGGGAATATCTTCGGTTTTATATGCGTCATTATCGTGCCCTTCTCAGGTAGGCACGAAAATAGTGGCGCCCGTATCGACCATCACAGGGACTACCTTACCACCGAAATCGAAGTATGCAGTAATAAGATAATGTTCGTTATGATGTGAGGCATCCTGTATGCCCTTGCCCGATGCGGTCGCCTTTATTAGTTTAAACGCTGGGGGCAATGACGGAACCAATGTGGTAAACCACAGTTCATACATCCTGATTTTGGTTTCCCAAATCTCTCATAATATTCCTTGGTGTCGAAAGCCTCACTGTGCGCCTGGGTCGAACCCGATGGAGTTTCCCCCTGCTGCTGATCTGCTCCCTGTTGCTGACTACGAACATCGATTACAATGCTCTTGTTAGCTGGTGGCGTAGGTGACCGGCCGCGTTGGACATCCTGCATACGATCGACTTGATAGTTTGCCCTAACAGGCGAACGGCCGCGATCGTTTGGTCTCCTAGGCGATACCGACCTTTGTCGATTCTCAAAACTTTTAAATGCTGCAACAACAGTGTTTCTTGTAGCCTCTTGCTCCTGTCGCATACCCTTGATCAGCTCTTGAAACATATTTGCAAAGTCAGACATGGACGGGCCAGTGGGCTGCTGTTTGCGAGCTGGCGAGCTACGATTGGAGTCATACTCCCGAGCTGCTTTCTTGAGTTGATCCGATGTGCAAGCATCTCGATAATCTGTGAACATAGAGAGCGCCGACGCAACCTCGCCAGGTATAGATGCTTTGATGTGTTTAACTAGAAGCGCCTCGCTCTCACAGCCTACGTGAGCCTTTCGGTAAGAGTAGACAATCTCGTCAACAAACTCGGTTAAGGTTTGATCTTTCGCAGGGTCGAAGTTAAGCTCACGAAGGCGCTTGAAATGCCTGTCTTGATCTTTTACACCCGAGAAACGCTCTATCAGCTTAGCCTTGGCCTCGGACCAGAGTCCTCCTCTGTCGATGATTGGTTTCAAGTCGTTTTCGAACCAGCTCCTGTATCTACCCGGAGGGAATCCTTTGGCCAACATCGTCATCCTCTGCGGTCCATTCAATCCTGAAGTGGCAAGCTCGAATTCGTTAATAAAGTCGAATACGCTGCCATAATTCACAAATGGTGAAATCTTGACGTTGGCATAAGATAGCTGATAACACAACTGATCCATAGATCTCGAATACTCGTTCACAATACTGTTATTAGATGTACTGTTGGCCGCGTTGCTAACCGTAGCGTTGGCCGGATTGGTTTGGATGTTGCCGCTCATATTGCGAGTCAATCGGCAACTGCTTGAATTGAATATGATAAGGGACAATAATGTGACCGAAGGTCGTGGTGACAGGTGCAACTTGACGATTATATGTTATCCACTCGATTTTCTGGTTTATGAAAGGCACCAGTCTTCGAGTCAGATAGTTTGTAATCAACAATTTTCTCTGTTGAATCTTGGGATTAGTTTTATATGAACCGAGGGTTCGTGGCTGACGAATTTTATGCTGATTATATG
>JAHHUK010000003.1:0-191295 GCA_018703695.1 Prunus fruticosa
TCATGAGGGTTTCGCCTACCGACACGATCGCCTCTCAACCGTGCGTGCATCAAGTGCAATCAATTGATGTTTATCACTCCTGTCTGGATCACCTGCGATCCTATGAATTTGTCCACGCTTGGTTGCCCGCAAAGCCTACGAGCGATTACCTATTTAGTGCGCCGAAAATATGGCAGCGAGACCGCGTTTCGAGCTAGTCGTGCTATGTCCAGGCGATTTTGCTCGGCACATGAACGCACGCCTTGTAGTAAAGACATGTTGAATGCTTACGTCGTGAGCGCCCTCACCGTCGCCGGGGTATCTCAATCAGTTTGCGCCCAATCGAAAAGTGGAAGCCCAAGCTCGTGAGAGGCACAAACTAAAGCATGCAGACGGCTGATCACGCGCCGTGCACAAACACACTGCGCCCGGCCGAACCAGTTTCGCTCGAAAATTACACAAAACATTGCTTGGCGTGTCAAAGATTTCAAACAATCATTTATCTCGCTTGGAGCTATGTTATAAGACGCGCGCAGTTTTTTTAGTGAGCCCGATTGATCACAAGTTGTGATTTACAACTCCTGAGTGCCTGCAATGTACACTCGGGAGGAGGCCTGTCGGTTTCTCAAGAAAATCGGTGCGTGCTGCAGCGGCACCCTCTCGACATGAGATCTCCGTGGTCAATAGCCCAGGCGGCTGCTCGCTGGCACCAAAAAAAACATGGCCACGCTCCTCCACCTCTTCCAATGTCTCGTTGTCATGGCCGGCCAAACTACCTCGTCTCAGTACAATTGGCTTGCAAGATTTTGCATCACCCAAGAGACAAATTCTTGACGTGACTTGTGCAATCGCTTAAACGGCCACCAGCCGTGAATGTGCGACTCGATGTCGGGTGTCGATTGAGGCCGGCTCGCCTAGACGGGCGAGTTTGACGATTAGCCGTCGTCGCCAAGACATTGAGCTGCGGTCACAAGCTCTCGCCAGCTGTGCAATCGCACAGTTTCAATTGTTCTCGTCTTTTTACTCGAGACATCTAGGGCTTTCGACTCGAAAGCGCTCGCATCTAGCGATCAGCATCCTATTCATCAGCACTCAACAAGATGCTCGAAAACATTGAGAAAGTCGCCCACTATGCGGTCGTTCACTATGCTCGACCTGCACCGCTTGAACTCGAGCGCTGGTTTTGCTGTTATCCCTCCTTTGCTCACCAGCTGCCTGTCTATTCGTAATCATTTTCACAAAGATGGTATGTCAGTCTTGAATTATCAAGTGAGTATGGCCACCATCAGGGCCTCGTTCGCGCCGAAGCGATGCAAGAAGTTTCCAATCATTCATAACGCATTGCCGAGCACCGTAGCAGGCTAATCAACAGCACCAAAAGCGTGCGCATCATCTCATCAGTGTTTCGTTTATTTCGACAACTCAATATACACGTATCTTAGATCATCAATATTTATATCAATAATAAATGTATATATATATATATATATATATTAATCGTGATGTTAGACTCTCTTTTTATCGTCTCCGGCAGACCTTGGCGGAGCTGGACTGCAGTAGGCTTTGTAAAAGAAGTGCGAAAAGAGGATCAGCATTGAGACGTAACACGCGATGCAGGCTAATGATATTCTGGTTGTTGTGTCACACCGCCCGCCATTGAGTTGGATATAACCGACTGAAAGCGACACGAAAGTGCCAGCGGCCATTTGAAGCACTTGCGAAGTTGTGATGAGCATGGACACCCATTTTGGTATCCAAATCAAGTTTGGGAGAGCCTTGAGGGCGTAGTATGTGTACATGACTGAGTGAACACCAAGGTTCATGGTACAATACCAGCGTGCTGCAGCCATTTGATCGGCATACATGAACCAAACAATGATTGGCACGGACGCGTGATGATAAACATGCAAGAATATGAGCTTCTGTCTTCGCAAAACCAAGAAGAGTGTGTCAACTAGCTCGGGTAGTTTGCTGAGTACAAATAGATAGATCCAAAACGCGGCCGGCTTCACCTTAGAATACGAGTTGCTACAGATTGTGTGCTCGAAGCCAAAATTATTGAATGTGTGTAGGAACTCTGGCAATACACGGGCAAAGGCTATTATACTGAATGCAGCCAAGCTTAAATTCCATAAGATCAGAGCTTTCTTCGCCTTTATCGGCTCTCTGTTTGCCATAATCTTTTGTCCAAAGTACAGCACCGACAGGTAGACGCCCAAGCTCATTATAAATGGCACGTGCGTATGATCCTGTGTGAATTGGATCGATTTAGCAGCATCAAAGTTTTCCTCAAATCCAAAGATTATCGAGTAGTTTGGACCCACAGGCAGCTTGCTGTTTGCAGAGGCGCTGGGAGCCATTTTGGACATTTTTTTGACTTCACGATATTGCTTATGTGATGCGTGCTCTCTGCTCTTTTTTCGATTGCTCGCGCACAATAGATTGTAGTTAATTGTTATAGCTAGATCACCATTAGCGGAATAAAAAAGCTAATTACGGGTGCACATGCGGTGCGCGTGTGATAACTTCAAATTCACAGTGATTAGTCTATTTCCCTTTCGATCCCATACTCTCGTCAGTTCGTTTCAAAGAGTATTTTATCTAACCAACATGAAAGCCAGACTCTCATCCTCTCAAAACCTCTCGTTATGAACGGTCACACGTCGTAGTAGCGGCACTCGCGTCGAGATCGATTGAATCGAGACTCCGAGATTCGTGTCGTTGTTATCAGCGTACGTGCCACTGTCAGTGTGTGTGTGTGTGTGTGTGTGTGTGTGTGTGTGTGTGTGTGTGTGTATATATTATGCTGGTGCACGATAGTGGGCATGCAACTCAACAGGCAAATGTGTGCCTGTTGAGTTCACACCATCATCGCCGATATAGACGTATATCTCGTCTGGAGGGCGGGCTCTGAATCGACTCTACAACGACGCAACAGCTGACAGACACAGGCAGCGTTATCGTGGCCAATCCACATCGGGCGAGTGAGGCCGTGGCCGCCAGCAGTGCTAGCAACAACCAAGATGTTTTCTTTTGACTTTGTGCGCTCAAGCGCGACACAACACGGCGGGAGAGGGCCGGGTTAGAAATATGATATGATTGACTATCACGGTTCCGAGATGGAGCCACGGAGATGCTGTAGTCTGGGCAGTAGCATGAGCTAGATTAGCGTAATTGGTTCTTAACCGGCGTGCCACTTGTTAGTCGACAAGTCTGGCGCAGCGAATGTGGGCTTGCCCAAGTGGCGACCACTGCTCGGTTTGCCGGCCCGAATCGCACAGGTTTCGCCGAGAGTCAGGTGCGAGAAGGGCTTGCTGGCTGTCGCAAGATAACAACAGGTTGCCGCCGCTTTCAGTGGGGCCAATTGGCCCGATGTAATAGTGCGAAGGCAAGTCTCCGTTGCGCTGTTGGCGAGCAAATCCATGGCGATGGCATGCTTTTGCGAGCAACTGCAACGTCTGCCAATATATTCTTGCAGGACGCGTGTTGTGGGAAGGGGACAAAAAGAAATAGATAGTGGCAAACCAGCATTATTTATTCTTAGGTTCAACAACGAAAACGGCACCTACAGAGGGGCGTCATCATGAGAGACGAATATTTGTCAATTTACGATCAATTCTAATTTGCCGGACGGTGCGCTGCGCTAGCCACAGGCAGACTAGACATTCTCGTGTGCTTCCAAGCAATCCAATTGCTAGAGGTTGTCCACTGCATGATTGGCTTGGCAAAATTCTCGGCCCTTTGAACGTTCATTCAAATGTAGTCTCAGATCTATCTATTGTTTGGGTTGCGCTAGTGCCGTTCCCCGAAACAAGAGAAACAATTGACTTTCTTGACATCTACTATGTGCTCAACATGATGTAGCTCAACCACTTCACATCGTCACCTGGGCCCGGTACACCTTCTTTTATTGTGCTCTATCCCCTCGACTTTAGCGGTGAACTGCTTATACACTATTCGCTCTTGTTGCACTCGCAGCGAACAGGTGTCCTCAATTATCCGTTGCCGAACAAATTGAATGTCTCATTCTATGGCGATATTGCAATCATCGGGCTAGTGCTCCCCCTTGTGCCACTCCTCCCAAGACTCTACGCACACATGTTGAGTCAGAGAAAAAGTCTCTCGGCGCCACGCGAGCACGAGCCCAAGGCGGTGCTGTCGACCAAGTTGGATCGCGTCGGCAACAATTCAAGTGATATCGCCACTAGGTCACTTGTGCGAGAGATTCTATCGCGAGCACACGCAATGGTGTCCCGCCGGCTTGCTCAGCGGCCGTCATGATTAATAAATCGCGAGCAGTTTTGTTTGTCGGCCTACTCCGAGTCGCGCGTCGTGGCCGACAACCGGCGTTGTCACAATCGACGAGCCGCTTTGTCTTTCGCCGACGCTTTCTAGAGCTTGCGGCGAGCAGGCGAGCGGACGGACGGGCGAGCTCTTCAATGTGAATGTAAAGATAACTGCTAGAGTCACGAACACGTTTGTGACTTGCGCTCGGCCGATCAATAATGGGAAAATTATTCAAAAATTTGTCGCCAGTTGGCGGCGGCGCGCAGCGTTGCTAGGCGGACCACTCGAGATGAACACGCAAGCATGGGTGCTTGCGCGTCCGGCCCGCACAGCGTCTTGAGTCGCGCGTGGCGCTCGTGCGCATATGTGCGCCACACCGTGGCAGATCTCAAGCGAGGCCGACCCAGTGACAAGTTGTGGCCGTAGTCGAATTCTGTCAGTGCAAACGATGAGCAGAGTTAGCACTAGTTGAGTGTTTGTGGTTTGCAGGTCGGATTCGAGCGGGAAAGAGAACGAGTGCTACACAGAGTCAACTGCTGCGCGTCTGTATTGTGATCACTTGTGAGAACTTAGCGGCACGTTGAGAGTCGCAGTACCAGTGGTCTATTTGATAGCTTTCAACCTCATACTGGCTATCTTTCTCGTCGAGATTATGTGTCTCACCATTCATAACCTCGTCTGGTATGATAGCCGGCGGCGGGTTCACATCAACCTGGTACATTTCACACTGTGAATCTTCATGTCTCGACGCACGAGGCACACAAAATTTCTCGCCAGTTGCGTGCACAACCGAACCGACTTTCGTCAAACAGCAGCTAAACAAGAGCCAGCGCCAAATACAATGTTCCTGACGCTCCTAGGGACTGTCGCGTCTACTTCTAATACGGCCACTACTACAACTTGCGTCAGGCTCGTGGAGAGTCAGGAGCACCACCATTTGCATCTAACAATTGTTCACGCGCAGCACTAGAAATCATAGAGGAGTTGGCACTGGCCAGAATGTACATGTCGATACTAACTAACTCTCCTCTCACTCGTTGCCTGTCGTCGACCCTCAGATATGAACAAGATCCGAGATGTATTACCTCGAGTAGAACCCAATACATCTCGGACTCAGATGTTCCTCCAGTGCGAAAACACAATTACGCTTAGTGTGATACCCATTGACTGTTTAGAACTTGACTTATCTATTGCGATCACCGGATGGATTATCATGAAAGGGATAATGATAAGCTCGCAACACGTTATTGGCGTGCGACCTCGAGTGTTGGCTTGTTCGCGCGCGCAACCAAGTTGAATTGCAATGACTCATTGGCAGCGCGGCCTCTTGAGTTGCAAAGTGGAATCCAGTGGCTAAAGATTAAGCGCAATCTCTGGCAAAGCGAACGGCTCATGTTGAATGGTAATCTATAGCGCGGCTCCAGAATTGCAAAAGAAAAGTTAGGATCCAATACACTCATTCGATTAGCGCATAGATAATTAAACTCACTTTTATCACTCCACTTCGTTCATTCCAAGCAATTATTCTGGTTATTCAACTTCAGCGCTAGATTAAGTCGCAGTCAACTTGTTCGGTCCTGAGTCTTGTAAGATTATATTACACAATCTCACGTGCCTCTCTTTTTTTCTCTCTCTCTCTCTCTCTCTCTCTCAACGCGAGGCTTGTGCAATATGCAAATGCTCAACAAAAAAAGTGCGGCAACTCAAGCGCCTTTGGAAATGAAAATTGTGAAGACTTTTGCCTGATAGCTTGAAGAGATCACACAGTATTGCAGTAGTTTTATGTTGGCACACGACGATCATCACTCAAGTTGTTTGCAAGAACAAGCGAGCTGTCATCTTACATTTTTTTTAGCGAACAGTTGTAGTGGAAGGTGAATTGTTTAAATTAAGTTGTAGCGGCAACAAGATGATTGACACCAGTAAATTATTATTGGCGGGCCTAACGGTGGCGGTCGTGATGGCCTGCACGATTACGAATCATCGAGTGGCCGCCAGAAAGAATCGAAACTTTCTCGAGCAGCCCGGCATCCTAACGCGGCAGATCATCGAGGCGCGCGGCTATCTGGCCAAAGAGTTCAACCTGGTCTCAGAGGACGGCTATCGTGTGAAAATTACGCGCGGTCGCAATCCGCTCATTAACAATGGCCAGGGCGGCCTGCCCGGGCGAGTGCCCATATTGTTCATTCACGGCATTCTCGAGTCGTCCAATGTGTTTGTCGTGAACTCGTTCAATGTCAAACCAAGTGATTTCTCTAATGTCAACATAAAAGGTGTGCCCATCGAGCAGTTGAATGCAAAGTTTGGTGATGTGCCCTCGGCAAAATCGTTGCCCTTTTTGGCCATGGACTTTGGCCATGAAGTTTTCCTTATGAGCCGGCGCGCATCGGTTGGCTCGCGGGGCAAGCCCAGCGGACCATCTGAGGGTGTTGAGGCCGAGGCCGCGGGAGAGCGGCCGTACGAGGCCCCATGTCCAATCTGTGGCATGGCCTAACCAACTACGGACGCATGGCCAAAGAGATTCGCCTCTCGCTTGACCGCAAATTTTGGAACTTTAGCATAGACGAGCAGGCCCGTTACGATTGGCCTTTGGCTGTGAATTTTGTTCGCGAGCACACAAAACGGGACAAGATTGCCGTCGTGGGCCAATCGCTTGGTGGCGGCATCACACTAGTGGCCATGAGCATGTTCCCCGAGCTCAACGACAAGATTGCCGCCGCCATCTTCTGGTCCGAGTCGTTCTCGATTGGCAACGGCGATTATGCAAATCTTCTTATCGGCCTGCAACCCCTACTCCACTTGTACGTCGGGCCCGTGCCGCCCGTCCAAATACTCGGCCCCCTACAGCGGGCGCTAGTGGCCCTATGCACGACCCGGCTATTTCAGCACACAGTGTGCCAGGCAATTTACGATACTTTCCTAGGATTTAGCGCCGGCCAAGATCCAATTCGACCGGAGTTTATAAATAGCATTATAACAACCAGCTCCTCGCGCGAAATTGAGCAGATGGCGCAGAGCGCCGATGCTCAATGGTCAAATGCACCAGTATGCTGAGAAGAAACTGAAAGACGCCAAGCCTTACGATTTGTCAAAGATTACAAACACAAGAATGTCCTTTTATATGGCGCTAACAGACACTTTAGCCTCCTTCTCAGACAACAAGGTCACATTGGCCCATCTCAAGGTGCCCCACCGAACTCATCCAATCAAGCACGCATTCAACCATCTCGCTTACTACTTTCATCAGAACACCTCGCGTCTGGCAATTATTCCATCTCTGAAGGACATCCAGGAACTGAGCGAGCTTCCGCTCGTGCCTCAAACACCTGTTGTTGTTGCTGCAACAAACGTAAGCGTTGAACGAATGAGACCGACGAAAGTTTAACGTGTCGAGTGGCCATCAAATTGTACGCTATGCTCGATTTGATCATTGTGATATGATGATAACGATATTTGATCCACGCCAATTTGATTTGAGAGAGGGGCGTGACCGAGAAAAATGGTCAGGGGTGTCGACAGGATTGGGCCCAATTGTCTGCAGATGTCGAGACGGAAAAGTCTAGGCGAAATTTGTACACAAGGTGACACAAAACACGACATAAATGGCTCGGGATAAGATGTCGTCGATACTAAAACTCTGATTTGATTATGTCAATCAAATAAGAAGGCAACTTGTTATTGTTATTGATGGTCGAACGGTACCTTACAATTCGTTAGCACGTATAAAGTACGAGTGGGTACCGGTGCACCGATTTCAAGTATTTGTACGTGTTGAGCTCAACCAAAAAATCTCAACCCTGATGCTCTTGTATCGGTATCATTCATTCTTTCGAGCATGACCTTCGAACGCATCATGTGGCATCAGCCCGCGTCATAGTTTGCTGAGCTCGTGAATCTCCTTCAGGGTCGGTATGATTGCCATGCGCGAGTTGTTGTTGTGAAAGAAGAAGCCGAAGTGGTTGAAGGTGGTGTTCAACAGGTGATAGCGGTAAGGCACTTTTAGATGAGGCAAAGTGGCGGCAACATAGCGCGATGGCACAGTGACATCGGTTAAGCCAACCCAAAATGACAAGCGCTGATTGGTGATCTTGCCCGCGTCGTATGGCTGAACATTTTTGAGATTGTTCGAGAACGTGTGCATCTTGCCGTCTAGCTGGATCATTTGGAGAGCTTGCGCAAACTCGTTCGAGCTGCCCGCGTAGAGAATTGTGTTGATAAACTCGGGCTTTGCGGGCGACTGGCCGCCGCTGGCGCCAAAAAAGTAATCCGTGATCGCCTCGCACCAAGTTGTCTGTGCCAATTTAGTGGCGCACAAGAGCCCGAATAACGCTTGGAATGGGTCCGCAACGAACGTGAGCGGATAGGCGAACTTGAGAGCGCGTAGAAGAGGCTCGATGGGAATCAGCGGGTCGAAAATGCTGCCCTCGCCGAGTCTCAGGCCCGCGGCCCAAAGAATGACCGACGAGAGTTTCTTGTTGAGCTCGGGCTGTTGGGTTAGCGCGGCCAGCGTAATGTAACCGCCCGCCGAGTGGCCCACGAGCGATATTTGAGCCCAGCCGGTTTGCTCGCGCACAAAATCGACCGCGCGCGGCACATCGTAGCGAGCCTGCTGGTCAAAACTAAAGTTCCAAAAGTCTCGGTCAAACGAGAAGGGTATTTGTCTCATCAAACGCGTGTAATTTAACATGGAGCCCAGAAAGGCTGTCAATGGGCCAGAGCCTTTCTTCTTCTTCTCCTCGCCCGACACACCCTGAATGGGATGGCCCCGGAGTTGTTGCGAGCCGGGAAACCCGCGCCGGCTCATGATGAACACCTCGTGGCCGCAATCCATGGCGAGCAGCGGCAGCGACTTGGCCGAGGGCAAATCACCGAGACGTGCATTTAGTGCCTCCAGCGGGGTGTTTCTCAAATCGATGTTTGTCAGCACACTTGGCTTGGCATCGAACGAGTTCACCACCCAAACATTGTGTGAGTTCAAGATGCCGTGGATGAACAGGATGGGCACTCGTCCGGGCGCGCCGCTTCGACCTTGGTTAATCAGCGGATTCCGGCCCCGAGTAATACGCAGGGTGTAGCCGTCTTCTGATTGGATGTGTAAATCCTCGGCCAGGTAGCCGCGCGCCCTCAAAATCTCGCTTGGCAAAACTCCAGGTCCCGCGTAGAATTTGGTTGAGTCCCAACTCGGCACAAGTGAGAAAGCGACGCATCGTGGTGCTAGCTGATCGCCAAGACAAATTATGGCCAGTAGCGCTATGGTCAATACTAGCGTACTAGTCGAAGCACCGTGATGTCGCAACATGCCGGATCTAAATCGAGCCATCATTCTTATCGAGCGTAACTTAAAACTCGCTCACATGTACGCACAAGAATTGAGCCCTAAGGCGAATGATTTCGTTTTATTTGCTGTTCCCGATCATGACATGAGAGGCAACTCACACAAATCAGTGTGTGCGACTCCAGTGAGTTGTGAATTTGTGATCCAATCTCACGTCAATACGTAAACATTGAGTGCTAGATCACAATGCCGAGCTCTAAATCGTTACAATCACAACTGGTCGAGTTTACCCGGCTCGCAGATCTCCTTTAGCGCCAGTATGATCGGCAAGCGCGAGTTGTGCTTGCGGCAGAAGAGGCCAAAAGGATTGAACGCGGTGTCGATCAAGCGCCTGCCTGTGATGATGGTATGGGCACCACACACGGTGATTAATGGTACAAAGCCAGCGTGCTGCGGCCATTTGGTCGGCGTGCACGAGTCAAACAATTATTGGCACTTTTGCGTGTATATACAGAAACAACCTCGACCGACTCTTGTAAACGATTTTCCAGAGCGGCAATCCCTGGGCGTCATGGGCCCAAAAAATGTTGTCGACTGACCGATAACAATGGTCCCCGATGTGAAATGGGTTACCTCAAGTGAGCCACTACCTTAGGTCGGGTGATTAAAATTTCTTGGGCCCTAGGGAGAATTGCCCAAAACGTTCAGGGACCAAAGATCGGCCCTATGGAAAATCATGTACAAAAGTCGGCCAAAGTCGAGAAAATTTTTTTGTAAAATGTCAATATGTTGGATTTTGCGTGAAAAATTAGTACAGGATTTCCCATAGACCGACTCGAACTAAAAATTTTGCATTTTCGGTACCTTCCCGTTGGCCAATTTTGACATCGAGGGGTCCATCCGACCCGAAATCAGTCCAGCTATACGCTCGCGGCATCGACTAGACGATAGCATCGGCAATTCAGGCTCATTACGGGAGCAGCATGATTTCACTTCACTACTCGATGCTCTTGCTCGTTCACTATAATTGGACTTTACACGGCCAATCCAAAAACTCTATGGGCTGATTCTATGAGTAAATTCTATGGCATTTTCACTTGAATTGCAATATCTCGGCAACGGCTGGGCCGATTGCCATGATTTTTTCTGCAAAATGACCGGCAGGGGCCCGTGGGCACCCATTTCAGGGCCCCAAGCCGACCTGGGGGCTCCCCTGGTCACTATATCAAAATTTCAGGATATACGTTTTAAATGTTTGGATATTGGATGTGCATTCCCAAAATCTCACATTTTTACCTCTCGAAATTTGGGCGCTAGCGCCCTTCCCGTTGGCCGATTTTGGCGACTTAATATCGGATTTAATCCGTTAACGCGAACCGGGTGCATGTGTCATGATGCCAGCCGTGTAGCACTTTGCATTCTGGACGTATTGCAACAAGTTTGAAGTGAATCGCATAACTTTTGATCCAGTGGTGCTAGAATAACCATTTTACCAGCCACGAACGCGCAAGCACAGGGAGAGTGCAAACCGGATGCTCAGAATCGCAAAAAGCGCGTCTGTCGCACACAAACGTTTGCATTCCATTTTTGCACAGAAGTCTACGAAGACGCCGTTTCTCGCGCTAGTCTCTATTTTTCGCGTACGCGCTTAGCATTTGGCATGCGAATAGTGTGCAAAGTCAACCTGCTGCGACACCAGAAAGGGGCCCAACACCCAAAAATCCCCAAAATGCATTTTGCTGATTTTGGAAATGTCACAAACCCTGTGTTGGCGGCCCATAGACAACTGGTCGAAATGGGTTAGAATTGGCCAGAGGCGGTCAAAAATGTTCCGGTTTGTTGCGTTGGGTGTCTTGAGGCCCCAGACGACACTGTGCAAAATTTCATGGAGATCGGACGAGCGGTTGCCGAGATATTGCGATTCTCGTGATCCTCCATAGACTTTGTACAGGGGGCGTGTCCATGGTGCTTCCATCTCCGGGAGGGCCCCCAAAAAAACGGATGCGATCAAGGTCCTCAGGAAACTTCTGGTTGCTTTCATGGGGTGTCTTATGGTCCCAGCAGTCACAGTGTGAAATTTAACAACGACAAACGGGCAGCGGTTGGCGAGATATTACGGTTTTAGTAATCACTCATAGACTTAGTACAGGGTGCCCCGTCCGCGAGGAGACCAGAGCACCGTAGACACGCTTCCCCTGTACAAAGTCTATGGGGGATCACGAGAATCGCAATATCTCAGCAACCGCTGGTCCGATTTCGATAAAATTTTGCAGAGTGACTGCTGGAACTCTAGGACACCTCATGAAAGTGACCAGAACATTTCCGAATACCTTGAACGCAATTTTAGTGAACCCCCATAGACTTTGTACAGGGAGTCCGTTTCACTGTGAGACTAGGAAGCACCATAGACATGCCTCCCGTGGAAAGTCTACGGAATTGTGCTTGAATTGCAATATCTCGGCAACGGCTGGGCCAATTGCCATGATTTTTTCTGCAAAATGACCGGCAGGGGCCCGCCGGCACCCATTCAGGGCCCCAGCCCGACCTGGGGGCTCCCCTGGTCACTATTTCAAAATTTCAGAATATACATCTTAAATGTTTGGATATTGGATGTGCATTCCCAAAATCTCACATTTTTACCTCTCGAAATTTGGGCGCTAGCGCCCTTCCCGTTGGCCGATTTTGGCGACTTAATACTTGATTTAATCCGTTAACGCGAGCCGGGTGCATGTGTCATGATGCCAGCAGTGTAGCACTTTGCATTCTAGACAAAATGCAACAAGTTCAAAAAGAATCGCATAACTTTTGATCCAGTGGTGCTAGAATAACCATTTTACTGCCCACGTACGCGCTAACGCAGCGCGAGTGCAAACCGGATGCTCAGAATCGCGAAAAGCGCGTTCTTGGGTGCAAAACTCGCACCTACTGCGCGATTTTCATGCAATTTTCTGCATTATCTCCAGAACTGCAAATGCTATCGACTAGTCGATGCCACGAGCGTATAGCTGGACTGATTTCGGGTCGAATGGACTCCTCGATGTCGAAATTGGCCCACGGGAAGGTACCGAAAATGCAAAATTTTTGGTTCGAGTCGGTCTATGGGAAATCCTGTACTAATTTTTCACGCAAAATCCAACATATTGACATTTTACGAAAAAAATTTCTGGACTTTGGCCGACTTTTGTACATGATTTTCCATAGGGCCGATCTTTGGTCCCTGGACGTTTTGGGTGATTTTGAGGGGGTCCCAAAAAATTTTGTCAGCTCGACCTGCGGTCAGGACCCGCCTGAGGTGACCCGAGTCACATAGGAGACCCTATTTATCTAGTCAGCTGACAAAAAATTTTTGGGGCCCCCTCAAAATCACCCAAAACGTTCAGGGACCAAAGATCGGCCCTATGGAAAATCATGTACAAAAGTCGGCCAAAGTCGAGAAATTTTTTTCGTAAAATGTCAATATGTTGGATTTTGCGTGAAAAATTAGTACAGGATTTCCCATAGACCGACTCGAACTAAAAATTTTGCATTTTCGGTACCTTCCCGTGGGCCAATTTCGACATCGAGGAGTCCATTCGACCCGAAATCAGTCCAGCTATACGCTCGTGGCATCGACTAGTCGATAGCATTTGCAGTTCTGGAGATAATGCAGAAAATTGCATGAAAATCGCGCAGTAGATGCGAGTTTTGCACCCAAGAACGCGCTTTTCGCGATTCTGAGCATCCGGTTTGCACTCGCGCTGCGTTAGCGCGTACGTGGGCAGTAAAATGGTTATTCTAGCACCACTGGATCAAAAGTTATGCGATTCTTTTTGAACTTGTTGCATTTTGTCTAGAATGCAAAGTGCTACACTGCTGGCAGCATGACACATGCACCCGGCGCGCGTTAACGGATTAAATCAAGTATTAAGTCGCCAAATTCGGCCAACGGGAAGGGCGCTAGCGCCCAAATTTCGACAGGTAAAAATGTGATATTTCGGAAATGCACATCCGATATCCAAACATTTGAGATGTATATCCCGAAATTTAGATATTGTGATAAGATGAGGCCCTAGATTTAATTCGGGGCCCCACGATTGGCACCCGTAGGCTCATACTGGTTATGTTGTAGAAAAATCATCTCTTTCGACCGAACCGTTGCTGAGATATCGCAATTAAAGCAAAGATCTCATTAACTCTTTACGTGCGGCTAGGTCCATGGGGATCTTGTAGGCTATCCAAACCAGGCTTTTTACGTCGATGTCTGTCGTTATCCACCGTGCAGTTCGATAACGATTATACACCATATGACTTGGACTACCTGTAGGTGAGTCATACTCGTGAGTCGGGTGACGAAAATTTTGCCCCCCCCCCTTCAAAATAGCCCAAAACGCCTGGGGACCAAAGACCCTGCTCATGGGAAATGTTTACAAAAGTCGGCCAAAGTCGAGAATTTTCTTTTGTAACATGTCAATAAGTACGATTCGGCTTGAAAAATTAGTATTTGATTTCATATAGACGGGCCCGAACTGAAAATTCTGTAATTTCTGTGCCTAACTCTGAACCGAATCTGCGACCGAGGTCTCCTCTCGACCCAAAGACAGATCAGCAACACGCTCGTAGCATCAATCAATCGACAGCACTTGCAGTTCTGGAGATACTGCAGAATTGGATGAAAATCGTGCATTAGGTGGGAGTTTTGCACCCAAGAACGCGCTTTTCGCGATTCTGGTTGTCAGACACCTCAGAGGCTCAAGCCCACATTTCAAGCGCGTCGGCACGCACAGGCACAAGGCGACAGAGCGCACCGGGCCAACGTCCCTATCCCAAAATTCTGCCCTTGCTGCTAATGGTGTTTGTAGCGATGTCGAGGGTTATAAATCCGATTGCAAAAAGAGAGTAACAAAGTCTATCAAATGGAACAAACTTTCAAATTCAGATAAAAAATTGGTTTAATTTTGAATGATGAGATTTCTGGATCCTCCTGTTGATTTTGGATGGACTTACTCTTCGGGTCAATCCGACCATTTAGTCGGGCTTGGACACTCCGAAGCAGAAGCGACCGTGGAAGAGGTAAACGATTTGAAAGCTGCGGATTGTGGGTTTATGCACAGTGGAACTCGACCGGATGTGGCACACTTGTCGAGTATAGTCTTATGTAGTCTATCCTTGACCTGATGCACTGTCACCAAGTCTCGCTCAAATGAGTCATCGAATGGTTGCAGAGCGTCCGGCTCGAGATTCGTACAAAACTTCCGCTGCCCTGCGATGGAGTGACAACAACGGCACATACACGAGTGATATCTCATGCGACCCTCTTCCAAATATGGATGCCTGAGTGCTGTTGCGCTGTCAATTCTTTTGTCCGGATTGAAAACCAACATTTGACATAACAAGTGGACGGCCTCATGAGTGGCCTGCGATGATAATATGTACAACGCAGCTAGAGCGGGTTGCTTGTAAGGACCCTTCCTGATGTGCTGCTTAGCACCGTGACACGCGTAGCGCATATCCTCGTTGGTTGGCGTACCCAGGAGATCTATGATTAGATCCAATTGTTGTACTGGGTTTCTTGCTTGAAATAAAATTCTCCTACCTAATAGTTCGGCAAATATGCAACCCACAGACCAGATATCAATGGACGATGTGTAGTGTTTGGCGCCCATGAGTAACTCGGGAGCTCGGTAATATTGTGTCACAACCTCTAATGTCATGTTGCGCGACCGATTCGGCTCCTCCACTCGGGCTAGTCCAAAATCACAAATCTTCAAGAGACAGTTACTATTAACAAGGAGGTTGCCAGGTTTGATATCACGGTGCAGTATCTTGGCAGAGTGAAGATACTTCACGCCACGCAATGTTTGATAGAGGAATATTTTGACGTGGTCCGAGGTGAGTGGTTGCGAGGATACAATAATTCGATGTAGATCAGATTGCATAAGCTCAGTTATCACATATAGTTCCTGAAAGTAATCAATATGAGGTGGTTGTAGGATGTCGAGAGCGGACATAACGTTTTCGTGTTTAAGATAGCACAGCATCTTGATCTCACGGAATACTCGTTTGCTTGAGACCAAATTCTGGAACACATTTGGCATCTTTTTGAGTGCCACCTTTTTGCCATCGCGCGGGTCGGTGACTGACCAAACTATACCAAACGCTCCGTAACCTATAGGCCGATCGGATTGCTGGTCAAGATTAACCCCGTTCATAGCCGATGAGGCCGACGATGACCACTCGACTGAGCACATTGTGTCTGATCTGTTGATGCGTGCCAACTTTCACCCGGTGTAGTTCGTGGGATTGTGTGTCTTCGATGGTTCGTATGGATCTTAGTCTAATGTACAAACTTGTTTAGTTTTTTGGTGTGTCCTGAAATTCGTTCTTTGTCTTAATAGTACATAATCATCAGTGCGTAGCAACAATTGGTTATGACGATTGTTTTGTCTAGATGAATTTGGATTCTTATTCTAATTGAAAGTGTTAACAACTTGATTGTGTACTTGTCTCTGTGGTTCCCCTTCGATCTCTTTGATCGTCTATTGGAATAATGACACAACAGAGATTGGCAGTCTTGGTTGGCAGGATAATAGAGAGAATTTTCTTCGCGTATCTTGTCTCAGTCAATTGGATGGTTTGAGTTACAATGTGTTGTCGGTGAAGTTCAGGTACCGATAAACACTAATTAGCTAAAGTTGACGAAGTTGTGCCTAGATATTGATCTAAAATGATATTGTTAATTGGAAGCTGTTAACCTAGAGTTGAAGTTTTTGATCCTTTCGAGTTGAGCATGACGAGACAATTAAGAGATTCGTTGAGCTTTCGGTGAGATTCTTTGGGTGCTACCGGGTGCTGCGTAATTCTCTCGACGTGTAATATGAGCTCTAGTCCACGAGCAACAGGCAGTCTTCTAAATTAGTAGTTGCCGTGAGTTAATGTTGTGATTGTGGTGCCTAATAGTCGCTGAAATAGTTGTGATAAAGTCAATCACATTGTGAACCGCGACATTCCATGATGTTTGACACTGCAAATAATATGCAAATGCGATAGAGAGGAAGAGTTAACTCTGGTAGTGCTGCTGGTGACGTTGACGTATATGCGTGTGTAATTTGAGTGCCCAAATAATTTGTCTTGCTTCTGCTCTATGCGATGATACTGTTGTTGTAGGTTGCTGCTGGCTGCTATCCTCGGTGATTGTTGTTCAGCTGGAGCAACAGCAACGAGAACCTTGCCGGGATCATTTCGACTGATTTGTTGCTATTTGCAATAACTCTCTTTGTGTCGCATTTGGCTTGTCTCACCCCTACTCTCACTCTTGCTGCTTGGGCTTCTGTGATAATGGTGGTGCAATACTCAACAATACCAAAAATCAGTATCGCCCTAGCTTCTTGAGTCGTCGAATTGGTTGGACTCTACCGGGAGCAAGCGAGTGAGAGGAGGGATTGCAACTGACAGAGAATGTGAAAGGGAGTGAGTGCACAAACGAAGAGAGAGAGAGAGAGAAAGAGAGAGAATTTTGCGACGCTCTCGTCTCGGACTTTGTTGTTCGCTCTTGTTCGCTCGTTCGTTCATTGGTTCGTTGGCTGTGTTTCTCTATTGCGCTCTTGCAAATCGCAAATGGAACGACGCAGAGAAAGAAAGCCAAAATGACCACTTTTAGCGTGCGTCTGTGAGAGTTTGTGCGTCGCGCTGTTGCCACCGCTTCGGCTCACAGATTGAACCGGGCGAGCCGAGCCGTGCCGAGCCGAGTCGAGCGGAGAAAACAGGCAACAGCCCACTTGCTGCGTATTCTATCTACACGCCAATTTCGATAGCCCAGGCACACACCGACAGTAGAAAACGCATACAACCAGAGAGTGAGACCTGGAAAAACTCGACGGCTTCGTGCTCACAAGTGTGCCTGCTTATTCTGCTGGCCTGTATTCGCCACCATCACTACCAGCAGCCTTGCGAGCTGCAATGTAATGTGTGCTGGCATGGATCTCGGGTTGGTGGCGGCGTAGAACGCGCGTAGGCTTTTGTATGTCGTCAGCTCGTAGCATAGAAGGCTCACCCGCTCTTCGCCTTCGAATGCGCACAGTCGCCCATGGCTGGCTGGCTGGCTGGCTGGCTGGCCGGTTGTACACACAAAGAGACTCTACTCTCGGGTACGTACTTTTATAGTGCGAGTTTTTCGCCCGCTTGCTTGCGGGACTTTTTGAGCGAGAGAGAGAGAGAGAGAGAGAGAGAGAGAGAGAGAGAGAGAGAGAGAGAGAGAGAGAGCAAGAAGCGAGCAGGCGGACGGAGCAGCAAAAGTAGGTTGAAAGTGTGCGCGACGAGGGCGGGCAAACGGACGAGAGAATGGCTTCTGTGTTGTGTGTGCGTATGTGAAATTAATGACGCACACACTGACAGACGGACTGCCATTGTAGAGCCTCGAACGAGCACGCACGCACAAACACACAAACCTCATCTGTTGCTTGAGTCGGACGCATCGCAAGCGGGGAAAGAAGCAATCGAATTGGCCCTGTCCGACCGACAACTAGGGCTTGCCTTCCCCCGACCATTGCCACCACCGTCTGGTCGCGCTCGACTGTAGCGGCGGTAATCCAACGCACTGGCGCACCATTGCATTTGTCCGAGTTATTGATATTATCGCTTCTAACGACGCGCGTCAGGCGCAAGCTAACACGATTGCTCGCTGCATCCGCGTTCGTTCGCTGGTTCGTCGGCCATCAGGAGGGAGCCCTTGAATCTTGTTTTCGATCTTTCGGTTTGCCCGATCGGAGCGTCAATTCGTCGGCGGCACACACGCACGCCATACAATTAAAAGTCTCCCCCGTGCGAGTGAGTCATGGCGGCCAGTACGTGCAAACAGCTTCCCGATTTTAGGTGCTGTTCTCTGCAAGCGAGCCGGTTCCTTTTCCAACACGATACTGCGGACTATGTATTGTGAATACCTTCCCCATGGGCGCGCGCGCGAGCCCACGAACAAGTGAGGGTGAGATTCCTTTCAGATGATGAAGGGCGTCAAAAGCATGAGAGCTTGCATTGTTTTTTTTCGCCTGCCAACCAGGCCAGCTGATCGACAGGAGCCCAAATCAATGAGCGCAGGGGAGCAGTGCGACCGCGCACAAGTTGCCTGGAAGAGCCGGACGGACCAACGAGAGCGATGACCCGCTCGAGAGTTGTGTTTTCACTCTCTGCACAAACTCTCGAGAGGACAAATTCTTGGATCAAGCGGCACAGTGAAGTGAAGTGAAGAAAGTACGACATCCGCGTCGCCAATTGGCCGGGGCTCGCGCACATATTTGCCGACGATGATGATCACCTTTCATGCTGATCGCTTGATTAAGAGCCTAAATTTGTTTGTTAGTTAGGTCTGCTCACTTTCACATATCCACGATGGCCACGAATGCGCACTATAACCTTCGGGTTTGGCGTCTCGCATTGGCAAGAGCGGCCCTGACTGGTGAGGGGGCTGGTTCATCCTCATGTTCGAACGGGCCATCTATTTATAGGGCCCGCACTCGTGCACCGTCTATAAGTTATTGTGTGCTCGTCCGTTGATTCGTTCGTTCGTCTGCGTAATTTTACAGCTCGCGCGCGCGCACGACTCGCACGAGCGCAACTTGCGACCAGAACGCGCAAACAAAAAACCGCCAGCGGCACGCGATGCTGGCGGCCAGTGCCAGTGCTGCAGAGCGCCGATAATAAGGCGCCACCCGCCTCTGGCCTGTGTTCCGAATGAGGCCGGTCGTGCGCGCACCCGTGTCGGCCGAAATCAAATATCACCACCGTTCGTTCGTTCGTCCGTCCAATCTCCCCCTCTCGAAGATTTCTTAGTCCGAATCTATTCGAACGATCTCGCACTGGCTCTTTAAAGAATGCTTGGGACTGGCTGGCTGTTGGCCGTGGTTGAGGCAAACTAACAACAAGGGCAGAAAACAGAAACAAGCAATCTAACGAGTAAAAGTTCTACGACAACGAGAAACTGAAGACTGGGAGGACTTTTAAACTCTCGCGCTTCTCTCATTCCGTTTCGACAGGCCAGCCGACCGATGATGATCCAGCGCGAGCCGCGGCCATAAAGAGCCCGACCCGCGGCAGCGCATCGGGTGAATATCAATTCTAGCCAAACGAGAAGAGAAAAAGAAACTTGAAATGTCCAGTCGGCGCACGTCGCCAGTGCCATTTAATGATTGCGGGCGATGCGATCCGCCGCCCGACGGCGCTCGCATTCTGGGTGCGCGCGAGTGCTCGTGCTGGCGGCTCGGGTGTTGCGTTCAAGTTTAAGCGACGACCAGGAGCAACAAGCGAGCAACGCGCCGAGTGCGACCGCAAGTTGGGCCACAAATGCGCACTAGCGCGCGATTATCAGCCGAGCAGGATGCTCTCGAGCGGGCTGCGAAATACTTGACTGACAGGGCGGCGCGTCGGCGCCCAATGAGGCTCATCATAATTAGGTTTTTGTGAGCCGCGATCGAGGCGAGACGACGACAAGCAACGAGATTTGGATTGTTGCGCCCGATTGTTTGTGTGACACCAAGCAAGCGAAGTTTGTCCGCCGCGTAATGAGCGCGGCGCGTCAATTCGTCTTTCAAAACATCGCGCGAAAGCGGGCTGAATAATCAATTTAAGCCACGCGAGTCGACTTGGTCTTTCGACGAGCGAGAATCTAATTTTCATAACACTCGACGCGGCCTGGAGTCATCAATTGTGCGCGAGGATGGCCAGATTTGATCACCTGTTGCGAGGCGTTGTTGTTCTGGCTGCCAGCACCTGGCAACACAAGCATAAGCACCACGGCGAGGGCGCGCTGCGGGTCCAGGTGGCGGTGCACAGCCAGGCGAGCGATTGTCTCGTGTCGGCGCGGGCGCCGTCGGCCGACATTGAAATTGCGCAAGCATCGTCACCATTTGAGCCCAGTGGCGTTGTTTGCCCTCCCTCTCGGGCATTCGCGCGCTGCAATGAGCCTCAGTACAAAGAGGCTGGTCGAGACAACTCTCGCAATGGATTTCAGAATTTCCCTCACTCGCGCGCTCGTCCGAGAATATCGCGAGCCCGAGCATCGTAAACACACGAACGATGGAGAGCAGGAGAACAATCGCTGGCTCGTATCGCGCCGGCGCAGAGAGTCTGGAAATGATTAAGAACCGTGGCCGGGGCCAAACGACGACGACGACGACGATAAGGCGCTCGGCTTCTCTCTTTGGCCAAATTGGAACACGCGCACATTTACGCCCAGTGTTTTGAGTTTGAGTTTTGAGATGGCTTGGGCGGGTGGATCTGAGTTGGCCCAAGCCGTGAGTTTACACAAACTCGAATCGTGTCGTTGCTTGGCATGCACGGTGTTCGAGAGCGAGCAGAAAGTGTCTATATGTGCGCATGGAGACATCGGTCGACTTGGGCAGTTAGTTGATCAGCTTGGATTAGCCAGTTGATGTCGCAATTGATCGGCCAAGTCCCAGCGACCTGGACCGGCACAAAAGGTGAGACGCCCCTCTAGAGGCCGAGCGAGCAACTCGAGCTCATCAAAGCTTGAGCGCCTTTGTTTTTACCACCCTGCCCGGCTTCCTCTCTCTCTCTCTCTCTCTCTCTCTCTCTCTCTCTCTCATTCGTGCGCTCCATCCGATCTGACCCGACCCCGGCTGTCGGCTGCCGTGAGTAACGCATGGCCGAGCACACGGTAGCCAGGTCTCGGCGAGCCAAGCGAGTTTCCTCTTCTCCTCACTCGGCCAGCTTACTCGGCCTACTGTGAGCCGCGCGTCTCGAGAATGACGCACACTAAACAAGCGCGTCAAATAATATGCGCGCTTCCTCATATTTACGATCTTTAGCGGGCGTTGGATTAGCTCGCCGGCGGCCGGACAGCCCAGTGTGTCCACTTGAAGTTTAGTGGACGAGCATGATGATGATTACGATAATAATAATGGGACAAATCAAATGGCCGGCACTACTCGGACTCACGCGGACCAACATCGAAAATTATCATTATCGACTCTCAAGCGCACTTGACGAGTGTCAACGAAAGTTAACTGTGCAACAAGTGTGTGCCTGTTCGTCACGCTTTTGCTGGCCACGGCGATGCGCACAAGCACAACAACAAGTGCGCCATCCTCTTCCGTGCGCGTCAGAACGGTACAAGGGTTGCGCGGACAGGCGATCAATGGGAATGTTCCAAGCCGGCAGCTCGCTGGCATTCGCTCGGCTCGACAGGGACACGACGCGATGCGACGCCAAGTCGCGCCCTGTTAATGGCGGCGTGCAGTTTTACTCGCTTTTTCAGGACCACAGGCGAATATGAAATATCTCAAAGAGATGAGTGTGTGACGCATCTCTGCTGTTGCGCGTATACAAGACTCGACTGGCATGTTAAACGATCAGGAATTGACTAAATGGCCACGAGACGAGAGGGGAATCTGTGACGCCGTAAACACTTGCCATGGACTCGCTGGCAATGGGTTTTTTTAGCGAGCAAAAAGACAAGCCAGCGAGCCGTAGCCCAAATGCAAAATGATGATAGAGAATGAAAAACTCTCTCAATTCTTTGCTTTCAGCTTGGCAGCACTCGATCCTGGCGCATGTTCCCGTCGGAGTCTTTCGATGGCGGCGAAACATTTTCTATCAATTCGTCTCTCAAGCCCGCTGAGTCGCTCGCTGCAAGGTGAGTCGCTATTGCAATTGCAAGGGACTTTCTCTTGCTCGGACTTCCAATGACAAGCAGACAGGCAGGTAGGCTATTGGGCAAGTGAGAATGAATAAAGTCGAGGGAGCTCATCATGAGTCGGCCTGAGCGGGTCGCGAAACTTGTCTCAACTCTTTGGCGTGCCAGGACCATTTCGCGACCCCACGCTCGCTTTCTTATCCTGTGAATCGCTTGCTCATGCGTGTGTATGTGTGTGTAAGCCATGGGGGGGGGGGGGGAGGATTGAAAACTGTCGGTGAGCGAGAGAGTTGTGATGCGGCGTTGTTTTGTGTCGGGGCGACCACTTGTTAGCCTAGCCTACAGGAGGCCACGGCGCGCCACCTCTTGCGCTCGCTCGCTCGTACACACACACACACACAATGCAACTCGAGAGCAGAGACACAGCCGGGGTGCATCACAAGCGGCAGTTGGGGCAGATAGTTTTGTGCGCTAAGCAGGAAGGAGGAGAAGGAAAAGAAGCGGCCGCTTCGGGTAAGCTACATGCGGGCACTAACGGACATACACAATTGCCGGCGGCTCCACTAACATCCTAACCCCATTGTGGCCAGTCCAGCTTGTAGTCAACTCCATATGTGTGCTTCTCATGTTCGCGAGAGGCTCTCACCGCCGAGTCGAACTAGCGCAATAAGTTTTAGCTCAACAGTGGCGACCGATGTGGCGGTGGTGGTGGCGGCGGCGCCACCTCATCGCAAGCCGGTGCTGACAAGTGCACAATTCGACGCGACGACGAGACGCTTTTTTCCTTTTGTCGCCAGCTCACGACCACGGCGCGCGGTAAGTCCCCGGCCGTCGGCCTAATGAAAACTCTCACGACATACGCGGCCAATGACAAAACCGTCTGGCTGTCGACACTCCGAGAGCGACAGCTCCTGATTGACCCTCCTGTTCTCGGCTCGATCCCGCTATCTGGGCCAATAGAACCAGCAGCCGGTCGCCGAGTGGTGTCGCTGTTGGTCTTGACACAACTTGAAGCCCCAATGGGAAAGTCTAGAGGGCGAGCGAGAGTGCGTGCAAGTGAAAATTTCCCAATTATGATGATGATGATTGAGCGAGCGAGCAAGCGTACGAAGGCAAAAATGTTTGGCTCGCCGTCGTCGTGTAATCAGATTCGCACTCGTCCGCCGCAAGCGAGCAGACAATCGAGCCACTTGTTTGCTCGGCTCGTGTTTTCTGGCCGCCTTCGGTTCGCGTGAAGGCAACGCGCGCTCGCACTGACTTAAAAGCAGTGCGCTAGAATTGACAAGTTTTCCCCTTTGCTCTTCCTCTCTCCTCTCTCTCTCTCTCTCTCTCTCTCTCTCTCTCTCTCTCTCTCTCTCCGTTTTTCGCGCTCATACCCGCCCGAGCTCTGACTCGATTTGCACTCGAACAGGCGACCGGGCAAGTGCGCAAGTAAAAGGAGATTAAATTTATACACGCAAGAGAGCAAGCCGAACATAGGAACACGCCTCGACCTTGCTTGTGTTCCCTCATTTTCGCCGCTCGCTCGCTCGCTTGATCACTCTCGCGCAAGCCAATTTTCCGACCGCACTCCCGATCTGGCCGTTATGCAACAACGCCACGGCCCATGCAACACCCAGATTATGCAATAGGCACACAGGCTAGCGCATTCATTAGCATGACAACAGGTAGGAGGGCTCTCGCGTTGGTTTGCGTGCGGCGGGACCAAAGGGTTGCGCTTGTTCTCTATTGGCATTCATTTCAATTTGCTAGCCACGAGCGTTTGTGTGGTGTTGGCTGTCTGCGGCCAGGGAGTCACACATCATGGTCTCCACCTGTTTGCTAGTTAACCAATTGCTAGCGCCTTGAGTGACAATTTTCATGCAAACGAAATGCCACACAATGCGACAACAACAACCGATTATTCACCAAAAGCGACAAAGCTAACAATTAAATAAAGCTCTTGTCAGTGGCGCACACACACACACACACACACACACACACACACACACACACATACGGTGACACTTTCGCTCGTTTGATCTAATCCTGTCGTTGGCTCTCTAACTTTGGCCCGCCGGCTCTCGCGCAATTTCCGCTCAAATTGAACAAACAAAACTCAGAGCAACAGGTGGCGGCGACCGCTCGCAAGCTCCCGTTTTCGAGAGGCGACGGGCGACGGGTTTGGCCGCTCTCTTGCCAGTTGGCTAGACAGAGCCAGGTTGTGGTCGTTTTCTCTTTGCGTCTGTCTCGCGAATGGCAGATTCAAATTCTTGGCACAACAACAAGAACAAGAACAACAGCAACATGAATCCATTTGAATCATGCGGCGGAGTGATTCGCACTTATTAAATTCAAACGAGAGATCTGATGGCCTCGCGGAAAAATTACATTTTGGGCCACGAAACAATATGCGCGCGAGACTGGGGAATACAAAACAAAGGGCCGGCTTGAGAGACATAGAGCCCATTAAGATGGATTAGATTTTGATCTTTTTATTTTTTGCCCATCTCGCTCGTTTGCTCGCGCATGAACAATCGCAATTTTTGCTGGACGTGTCCGTTTGTAGTGTTGCCCTGTTGTGTTCACGTCGACAAGCTTCTTGATCTAGCAATACGATTGCTCGTGTTAGTGTGGTGCGATTGCGAGTGGCTCGGGCCGACAATGGGCGGGCACACGCTGCGAGCGAATCAAGATCTCCTCTCGCTTGCTCGTTCGCACAATTGCGGCACTGGCCACTAGCTCGCCACTGGCGTGCATTGGCAACAAGTCGAAACAAGTGGCCATTGTTCTTTGTGTTTCTTCACCCGCTCGCTCGCTCGCTTCTCTACTGGAACGAGAGAGAGAGAGAGAGAGAGAGAGAGAGAGAGAGAGAGAGAGAGAGAGAGAAAAAAGAGAGAGAGAGAGAGAGAGAGAGCGCGCGCGACTTGGAAAGCGCCACAAACAGGGAGAGGAGATGAAACTGAATTGATGAACGACGGCGGCTGATTATCAATCGCAATGTTGCTAGACGATCGTTCGTTGAGCAAACGCTGATTCAAGCGAGACAAATTTGGCGGCCAACAGTATTGAGACGCGACAAGGCTTCTGTAAAGCCAGTTTACTCTCCTACTGCCCTACTGACTGACACCCGTTAGTGAGCAGCCGAGCCGGCTGACCAACTGACTGACTTTTGGCCAAGCTGTCACGGCCGGCTGGCCACAAGTCACTTGTTGTGCATGCTTGCGCGCAGACCTTGCTCGATTTTTCTCATCTGTTTTATGATCTACACTTACCGTTGTTGCTGCTTTTACGTTT
This sequence comes from Prunus fruticosa, assembly GCA_018703695.1. Classification (NCBI taxonomy): domain Eukaryota; kingdom Viridiplantae; phylum Streptophyta; class Magnoliopsida; order Rosales; family Rosaceae; genus Prunus; species Prunus fruticosa. Next base: position 25,440 of record JAHHUK010000003.1, read on the forward strand.
TATGCCCTTTCTCAAAAGTGAACGATGATTTTGGACGCTCCAAGCAAACCCTTTAAATACCGAATTGTGTGTGAGTGTGTGCTGTCTAACCACCAGGCACAAGATTCGATATCCAAAGAGGCCACTGAGGGCGCAGGTCAAGTTGCTTCTTTCGGTGTATTGGACTTGTCCCAAAAGTGACTTTGCGACTCTTTGGTTCGCCATCTTGAAGGATCTCTCTATCTTGACGAACGTGAACGTCGAATGAGCACCAAAAAAAAAACTCGGCCTGCTCGTCGGGGTCGATGATTGGACGCGGCAGTTCACATGTCAAAATCAATCAGCATTCCAAGGCGAGCCGGTTGTCGTCATCGGTGGCGGCCGCGCCCAGACAACAGATGGGCGCCACTTGTTGTCGTGTGCGGTATGGGCGCGAGGCCGTACAGCTGGCCCGTCGCGCAAGCGCGCGCACGGCTGTCAAACGAGCAGGATGATGGCACTTGTCGTGGTTGCGCGATTCGGACAGTGCCACATGCCAATTAAAGGCCAATCGACGATAGAGAAGACAAGAAGACGAGACGAGGCGAGACAAGATGACTTCCTCTCCTCCATAATATGACTGTGTATTTGTGTGACAGATAGCGCACTCGAAACAAGTGGCCGCCTCAAATTACACGCGCGCCAATCTATGTGTGTGCGTGCGTGTGTGCGATCAGCTAGTTCGTGCGACTCAAATGAATCGGTTGTAACGGCGTTAGCATGAGCCTCAAATATCACGACAGGCCGGCACCGCATGGCCGCCGCGCTGCGTCCGACCAGCTCTGGTCAGCTTGGCTTGTCTCGGGTGTCCCGGCATGCGATTTAGCCGTTGTCCGCTGAGTGTCGCAGTTCGATTACGAGCGTCCGTCTAGAGTCCGGTATTGCTTCTCGCGAGCCGCCTGACTGAGTTGCCAGATTGAGAGCCAAGGAATTCAATTTATGAGCTGGCCGAGGGTGCACATTAGCGCGTAAGATAGTTGCATGCACTGCGGTGACGTCGCCGCAAACGCCACCTATGGGGCTCCTACTGAACCAGTTAGTCAGCACTAGTGCACGCTTGATGCACGCGCGAGCACAAAGGCTTGGCAAGATCTGGCTCACACGCGCAAGCAGTCCGCGCACGCCCAGACCATGACACGCGTAGTGGTGGCGGCAAATAAACATTTGAGCGCCCGCATCCCAAGACGCTCTACAGTGTAGCGCCCTACCGCGCGCTAGACTCGCGCCGTCTCGCTAGCTGAAAAGTGAGCGTTCCCTCGTCTTTAGTCACTTGTGTAGGCGAATAGGAGCCGCTTTAGATAACATCACTATTTGTCGATGCGCACTTGGCGGCAGCGGCGGCGATTGCAGCAGCCTATCAGCGCGATCGATGTTCGAGGGGGCGCCTGCTGGACAGCTGTGTGTCTGCTTACGCTATGAGAGTGCGTGGCCTCGTGCAAGCGCGCGTTCCATAGCGCCCGGTCCGCTCAAATTGACGCACACATACCGAGGGGCCCAATCGGGGGCGCTCCATTTTTCGTCGCTTTGTGCCCGCTAAGTGAGTTGGCGGAAATATGTGTGTGCTCGAACTTTTTGCTTCCTCATACTCGCGCGCGCGCTACACACACCCACACACACCCACATAGATATCATCACTAATGTTGAGTGTTACGTAACAACTAGTCACTTTGCAAAGCTAACGCGGACACAACAACAACAACAACAACAATAACAACGAGACTAGTATGAAAATTAAACACAACAAAAGAGGAGTAAACAACGCACGCACACATAGTCACTTGCTGTCCCGATTTATTGAAAGTGAAAATATATGATGATTTACATGAGGCTCCTTATATTGTATCCACTCAATAACGTCGTACACCGCGAACTGATACGAGAGCTTAGTGATGATCATTTTAACTCAAGACTATTAATTGCATTCTCTATGATGTTTCGCACTTGCGTCTCAGTTTATCCGATCCCGAAGATCGCCTGAGACACGTCCACGCAGCGGCTTATTGACAACATTCCACGTGAGCCCCGTCGCTCGAAGACTCACGGAATTGGCCATGTTGGAAACAAGAACGTATAATTAGCCTCTTGGAAAGTGAGTTATTTTGAATCTAGTCAAAAGAGGAAAATTAAGCACATCGAGTGATACGGGATTGGGAAGGCGGCACAATAAGTGAAAGGCATGACTCACAATCAACGCAAGCGAGAGATTGATCGAGATCAAGATTAGACAAAAAAGCAAGTTCTGGTTCACACATCTCGATTGCTGCACTTTTAGCTGCTAGTTGCTGAGAGTTGTTGCTCTCGCCGCCAATCGGCCAAGTGTGCCATTTGGAAAGGATTAGAAAACAATTATGCATCTATTACCAGATATATTTGCAAGCTATGATGATGGTGCAAGACCAAGATTTAAATAGTATTTGTTAACACATAAGCGCCGATGCCAACCGACTCGAAACTTTATGAGCAAAGAACAAACAACGAACAAATCACATACAAAGATTTATTGCTCACAAAGTAATAATCCCAAACTACACAATATAATATTATCCACCATCTGATATCTGAGATATATTGAACACGAGAGGAAAATGGCCGGCCATCAGCGACATCGGGGCGATCTGACGCCCATGATGGTGTTTGCCATCTTCTCGGCCGTGCTTGGAATGTTCCAATTTGGTTTCAACACGGGCGTCATTAATGCGCCCCAGAAAGTGCTCGAGGAGTTTATTGCAAATATTTACAAGAATCGCACGGGTAATTGGATAACAGAGGAATTGCGCGACGTCATTTGGTCGATAACTGTGAGCATATTTGCCATAGGTGGCATGCTGGGCGGTCTCATGGGTGCCAAGGTGGCCGATTGGTGCGGTCGAAAGACGGGATTGGTGTTGAACAATACAATTGCAGTTGTTGGCGTCACACTCATGAGCTCTAGCCAGCTGAGCCAGAGTATTGAATGTCTCATCATAGGGCGCTTTTTCATCGGTTTAAATTGTGGACTCAACACAGCACTCGTGCCAATGTATCTGACCGAGATCTCAACTGTGAATATGCGTGGCGCGCTAGGCACAGTGAGCCAGCTGGGAGTCACAATAGGATTATTGTTCTCGCAAGTTCTTGGGCTCAATACTATTTTGGGAACCAAAGATCTATGGCCCTTCCTGTTCGGGTTTGCCTTTGTGCCCGCCGTTCTTCAGCTTATCATGTTGCCATTCTGTCCCGAATCGCCGCGTTACCTGCTGCTCAGTTGCGGGCGCATCAGCGATGCCCGAATGGCGCTCCGGCGCCTGCGTGCAAGCTCGGACGTCGAGAGCGACATTGAAGAAATGCGCGCCGAGGATCGGGCCCATCACGAAGAGGTGCGCAAATACGGAAAGCTGAACTCAATTAAGGAACTGTTTCAGCATCCACATTTGAGGACGCCCATGATCATTGGAATTATGATGCAACTCTCGCAACAACTCTCGGGCATCAACGCAATCTTTTACTATTCCACAGATATATTCCTGAGCGCCGAAGTGCCCGAGGATTATGCGGTGTATGCGACAATGGGCGTCGGCGTCATAATGGTCATCATGACGCTAATTTCCATTCCGCTAATGGATCGCCTAGGTCGGCGCGCGCTGCACCTGTACGGGTTGGGCGGCATGTTTTTGGCAAGCATTTTTCTCACCATTTCGCTTCTAGTCAAGTTCCTCTACGATTGGATGAAGTACGCAAGTGTCATTAGTATTCTCATGTTCACCGTGTTCTTTGGCATAGGACCTGGCTCGATTCCGTTCATGATCACGGCGGAACTTTTCACTCAGGGCACCCGACCCGCGGCCATGTCCGTGTCGGTCCTCTTCAATTGGCTCAGCAACTTCTCCGTGGGCTTGGCCTTTCCGTTGATGAAGGTGAGTTATGAATTAAGATAATTTCTTGATTGTTTCGTCTAAGGAGTTTTTCAAAGGGCCCCAAAATAACTAATGTGAAAACTTCTACATTATCGAATTGCATTCAACACCACTCGCAGAGACTCCTGCAAAGTTACCTATTCCTACCATTCACTGTCTTCTTGGCCATATTCTGGATATTCACCTACAAGAAAGTAAGTCTATTCAGCTGCTGCTCTAATTGAAAAGTCCTCCAATTGAAGTCTGCGTCTGGTCGAATCTGTAGATGACTAACCCGACTGATCTTGATCACAATCACATCAGCTACCTGAGACCAAGAATCGTACATTCGAAGAGATAGCGGCTCTATTCAAACCCATCCAGTTCGGCACCGGCGGCTCCTCTTTTGGTTTCCCAGATTATGGCAGCAACCCGGGCACGACAGGCTCCGAGTTCCCCGTTGCTGGCGCTGGTCACCAATTTACGCCAAGCTCGCCGCCCGGCCTGGCAGCCAGCGCAAAGATTGTACCCCAAGACCGATTCCGGTTTGACTCGGCCACCACGGGAAGCTTCATAAACGAACAACAGCACTTAACTAACTGTTCGATGCATCATGCGGCTAATCAAGCCTGTCCAGAGCATTGCACGTACGCAACCAGCACAACAGCCATTCTAAACGAACAAGGTAATGCTCATTTTCGCCCACAAGCCAATCACAACTGTCACTCATCATCATCTCATCTACCTCACAACTCATGCACATCCATACACACTCAGAATCTATCCACAAATGATCAGCAGCCTCTAATAGTTGACGTTATTTACAACAACAACAACAATAATAATAATAATAACACTGCCATTCATCATTGTAACCAACACGACCATCACCACAATCACCGTTATAATCAACACCAACACACAATTATTTTACATGACAACAACTGTTTGAAACACAATCACTCACCGCACTCTAACAACATGACAAATAGCTCAAACATAGCACAGCAGACCACAACTGGTGTAAACAATAATAATCAAGCTATAACGCCATCGGCGGCTGGAAACTCGTCAGATGCTGCCTGCTGTTGTGATCTTCTAGATACAACCACATCATTCATAGCGGCGGATCCTCGTCAGGCGCTGCCAAAGTTGCCACAACAGCCCAGCGATTGTTTCTACTGCAGAAGGGACTCGCATTTGGCATCGACCGCTAGCAGAACCAACCAAGACGGTCCAGGCGGTCGCTACAATGAGTATCCACCAATTGGCGCCAAGGACTCGACAACTCGTGATAATGAGCTATATAATGGCCAAATGAAATCTAGAACACTGACTCGAACCACCTACAAGCCACTCAATGATTTGTATTTTGCTAATCAACGGCCACATCACACAAGATTGAGTAATAATGATCAAGTATAATAGTCGGGGGTGACAAACTTGGTTAGTTTGTTGTTAGCTCTTATAAATATATTGCTCTCTCTTCTATCCTCTAATCCATGTCATAGACGGTGAGAGGTTGAGTTCCTTATTAAAGTGAAAATCCTATCTCTGAAAGGCTTAGGTGAGAATGGCGGCAGTTTAAGATCATCAATGAGTCAATGGTTGGAGCATGGAGGCGTCTATGTACAACACTCTGTCCTGGATATAGCCAATACTCTTGCGCCTGTGGCCTCCTATACGGTCCGGTCTCTCATCTTCATTCTCGTCCTGGAAGTCTAACGTTTTCTTGGGTCTAACGGGTGAATTGCCTAGTGCGAAGCATTTGATCTCACGCTGAGTCGCCGTGTTAACCTTGAAATCTTTGTGCCGACAAAGATGTGGTGACAACACAATAGCTTCGTATTCACAGGTTGAGATTTCTTTGATAGAGTAAAGCTCCAAGCTTTGTTCCTCGTTGCAGACATAAACAATACGTGCCACTCGATTCTTCTTTGTCAAGTCACACTTGGTGCCACCAGTCATGTTGAACATTACGTAAGGCTTATATACGCCGTTGACTAATATTGTGGGTCGTGATTGGCCCGATCGCTCACGCTCTTGAACCTCCTGCTCATAGGACTCCTCGTGCAACTTATACTGCCCCGCATCCGTTCGCCCAAGGTAATATTCTTGCGTAACCTTCGTCTTCTGCTTGGCTATCTCCTCGTGATATTGTCGCAGATGTTTGCCATGACACAACTCGTAGGTCCAGAACAATTCAAATTTGTAGGAACAATAATCGCCTTTGAGCAATGGCTCGAGCAATTTGATAGGACTTTTGACTTTTTCGTCGGATGATGAATTCTTTGCTGATGTATCAAAGTTTAGCTGACTCTTGCTTGTGCTCGGATCAATACACATATAACGCTCCTTATCCTTGGTTGCAATATTAACTATTGCCTCTTTGTCTGAGATTTGTTTAGTTATTTCGTCAAGTTGCGACGTCTTTATCGGCCCGTGCCATGTTATTTTATATAGATCGAGATCACCACCTAAATGATAGTTGTTATAACTACCTTTCTGGCCGGCAGATGCTAGTGCAAGTGCGAATGATAATAAACTAATGATGATTACTATTGCATATCCAATCACACTATTGTGGTGTCGACCTCCCATGTGCTGTCCATGTCGGTTTATTGTATGATGACGGCTCCTGTTGGGTCGCTGCCTGATATCGGGCTCATTGATTGTCAATCGATGGATTTGTGGTTCAAGATCCATTTGTGTTTTATCTATATTTCTCTAATATAAGATAATCTCGTTGAAACAAGTAGGATAATTGTTTTGTCAGGTGATGAGATACATCATTCGATGTGAATGAACGACATCTACTCTGAACGGTCAGCTGATGTTGTTCCCATTGGGAGAGCATGACTAGAATCATGACGTAGAATAGTATGTATGGTTTCGAAGTGTGCGTGTACGTTTAGTTCATCGTACCATGCTGATAAGGGCTAGGCTGCCTGCGAAAACAACAACAAACTCGGTACGTCACAATGCGCGAAGAATGTACGCTGATGCATTCAGCTTGTCCTTGCCGAAATTAAGGCAAGCACCAAGTGCGTGAACTGGGAAAAAATCTCGAATCTTCGAAACACATTTCTCTAGTCTTACGCGACATCCAGATCATTTACATTTAAAGCGACAAATAAATAAGAAATAACTCAATACGATATAGCAGGAATTTCTACTAAATCTATCGAATCAAGTAAAAACACTAAAAAATTATGGCTAGACGATCCTCACCATCACGCGGATCATCGTCCTTCGGACGAGGTCGATCACCGTCACCAACTCGTCGGGCGGCACCACCGCCGCCGCCGCCAAAGGCCGTAGCACCAACCCCGCCGGCCCCAACAGCAGTTGGTCAGCCAGCAATGGCTGCTCCGGGAGGTGGAATGTTGGGTAACATTGCATCAACAGCCGCGGGTGTTGCTATCGGGCACACCATGGGACACGCTCTAACAGGGGCACTTGGAATGAGAGATCACGCCCCAGCAGAGCCAGCAGCTGCCGAGGCAGCACCATTGGGGCAACAACAGCAGTACCAACCTCAGCAGTACCTGGCCGGCCAGGAGCCATGCAAGTTTGAACTCGATCAGTTCCTCCAATGTGCTCAGAATCAATCTGGCGATTTGACCCTCTGTGATGGCTTCAACCAGGTTCTACGTGAGTGCAAGATGCGCTACGGAGGCGACAACAGGATGTACCAGTGAAATATATGAATAGTGATTGTGTAGACTGCACGCAAGTCACAAAGGATTAGCCGAAAGATTGATCTCTCGGCGTTGCAATTCATTGTGCTGCATTAGCTCTCATTTGAGAAGGGTGGAGGTACATCAACATCTGGTCGACATTACTGTGTAGATGTAATAGGAATAAATCACAATAAAACAACCCCTGTTTTGTCCTGCTACAGTCAGTAGTTTGGCTGGGCAACCAAAAAAGAAACGAGTCTATACCATTGGTCTAGAATTTTCTGGTAAATTTCTGCGTTTCAATCAATTGAACTTGAAAATTCAGGCACTTTTGCTATCGTTTTAATCCTTAAATGACATTTTCGTCCACAAAGAGCTCACATTTCCCATCGAGACCTCTGGCAGGTCCTCGCATAGCAGTTGAACGCGTCGCTCTTCATTTGAGACCCCGCATTCAAATGTCATCGAACAGCCAATGCGTGGGAGTTGACTGAAAACATAGGCGATCGTGTCCGAACTTGGAACTTTTAGTGTCACTGCGTGGAAGCAGCGGGCCCAAATACAATTCCATAATTGCGTGATAACCACCAACGCGGCGGCACTTGTGCCTTCAAGCACGCACCACTACCGCGGCCGCTATCTGTTGTCAAATAAAATGGTTATTGCTTGTCTGACGACAACACGAGCCGCGAGATCCCCTGTCGCCACTTGAGAGCCCTCTCGCGCGGTTGGTTCTTAAGCTTAGAGCTCTTCATCTAGACGCTAGCCTATCGCAACTTATGGTTTTCTTGGCTGAGCTTGGCTGGGCTTCGCAACGGGGCCGATAAACTAATCAGTCGCGCGACAGAAGTCCCGGTGCCCCCTCGCCGTCTGCCTATTCTTGAGTGTTCATAGGGATCGACCTTAGTCGAGTAAGTTGCCTGGTAAAGGTTGATCCGCCCCGCACCGGCCGACTTGCAGGATCGTCACCGGAAGCGCGGCACCCTAGAGATGTGTATCTCGAGCGCATGCTGAGCGTGCCTAGCACTACTGCGTCACATATCGCGCTCCTTTCATGACAAGGGTCCACTGGCCACGCTGACGACAGCCAGCTTGGCAGTTGCGGCTCACAACAGCCAGCTAGATAGCAATCGGTGTCTGTGCTCGCGCGAGGGCATAAACACCGGGCGGCCTCCAGCAGCAAAAGCTTAGCACCACCCGTGCTCGGCTCGGCTCTGAGATCAAGTGAATTTGCGCGCTCTAGGCTAGACCGTGTGCGCGTATGCCCTAGCTAAGTCGAGGCCTGAGAAAGCTTAATAACTATGCTCAATTACTCCTTGCTGCTAGTTCACGCTCGCTCGTTCGCAATCTAATATACAAACGGAGAAACTCGTCGACTTTTCCAGAGCCCTCTTCTTCTCCTTCTCCCGGCCTTTTTTCCTCTCGCCGGGCGGCGCAAAGTGGGCACGCCAGACGCCGCCAGTGACACAATTGTCAAGGATAAGATGCTAAATTTTCGTCGCCGTCTACCACCGCAACCACTGCAACCACCACCACAACCATCACCGGGGCCATACGAGCAACTTGAAACCTGCTGTTTTGGACAATAGCCGACGCTCTTGGACAAACGTTACGAATGTTGGCCACGAGCCTGGGGCGCAAAGAACGAGCCAAATTGGCTCATCGCTTGTTTGTCGCGCGTGCTCTCACTCGCCGCCGAGCACAGACCGCTTTACTCGAGGCCCGACAGTTGGAGCCAAGCGGGCCCAAATAGTGCGCTTTTTGGCCCGGCGCCACAGGGCGCGAGTGACCTAAGGGGGAAGCGTGCGGCACACACCGAAACAAATGCGCTTGTAACCTGAGCTAATTGGACGGAAGAGACGCTCGCGGCCAACTTGACGGCCGCGATGCGTCTTCGTAGCTCACTCGCCCATGAGTTGTCCAGTTGAGAACTAGCGCTCGGATAATAAACAAATTGCGAGGCTCAATCGTTGTCGCTTCAAGCCCCCGCCGCGGCTCGTTATTTGATGCCACGCAACATCCTAGGAACGCATGAGAAGATTGCCACAAATAGAGCTCATGGCGGTAGCAAAAATGGAACACTTTTGCTAAAAACTCGACCCGTTATAAACCCGCATTCGAATCGAACCAGGCCAACTGTTGAATGCAGGCCCAGTTCATTGTGAGTAACTCTAATACGCGCTCTGAACTGTCCCATTGCTAGCAAAATCACAGTAATATAACGGCGTAAGCCCGTAATTTGATCGTCCCATCTCTCATTGTGGCCGCTCGGTTTCGATATGATTTTCAAGCTTGCGCGCTAGCAAAGTTGACTGATTGCGAAGCCAGATGAGCGCGCGCGCCGTGCACGCGGGGCGAGGCGCGGCCTTTGTCTCCTTCAACAACTCGCATTGGCAATACCGTGGTGCACGCGAAACGACAAATCGTGCGCACGAAAATGTGTTCCACTTTTTGCGTTAACATAAAAACAAACACACACACACACACGCACACTCTAACTTGCACTCCCATCGACCTTAATTGTCTATCATCGCGCAAACCTTTCTGCCCGCGCGCGTGTGTCCTCACAGCTGCCGCTCCTCTCCCGTGGAGTCTCGCCTGTGCACCTTCTTGCGATGCGCATCTGCTCAATCGCTCGTTATTATAGAAATGCCATGCGCGCGAGATACGAAACAATCATATTGCATCTCGCGCGTGTCAGCACCGGAAATGCCACCATCGGCACTGATTTGTGTATTTGTCTGCGTGCAAGCTAAGTGAATTATCGACACCGCTTGTCGGTAGTCGAGGTTGTTGTTATTGTTGTTGTTGTTTGAGCCACCAGTGTGCATGTTGAGCGAGTCTAATGAGGGCTAAAAGTGGCAGCAACAACAAGAGGCACAAGCATCAAGACGCCCATCGTATATTAGATTAGACTCAATTGAACGTGAACGCGAGCTCGCGAAGCAAGTGAGCTGCAATAGACAGGAGGGTTGGCGCTACGCCGATTCCTGGAATTGATCGTCAAGGTTCGGGTTCTTGCCCGTCGGCCCTTGTGAAAAATCATTTTCCGTTTCTTGAGAGCCGAAATGTTTGCGCAGCCAAACTTGTCATAATGCAAATTTGGTAGTTCATCTGGATCACAAATTTGCGTGCCTAAAGCTAATATTGTGTGCCTGCGTGTGAGTATGAGCGTGTTTGTGTGGCAAACGTTAGAAAAACTGTTTCAAAACGATCAATTTTTCGCCCATATTTCGCCTCCACCGCCATTCCACGTGATCGGTCAGGCGACTGTGGCAATGGCGGGTAGCTAGAGGGAGGATTACTATAATTTGGAAAAAAGTAATCGAAAAGGCAAATCGCCGGCAGTTGGCGAGCACCAGACACTTATTGATATTTGGCTCGAGCTCGCTTTTCAGCTGCACGCGCTCGGGCCAGAGCGCACGTAATGACAGCCCTCGCGGTGGCGCGCGTAATTTGGCCCCGGCAAAATAATGGTCGCCTGATCGCGAGCTCGTTGTGAAGAGATAGTCATCATTGCGGCCAAACAACTGGCGGTGTTGAGGCATGGCACAAATACAAACATTTGTAGGGGAGAGCGACAACGATGGTGCTCGAGATTGAGACAAAGCCGTGAGCACGTCCGCTGCAATCGTCGTGGTGCAGACTTTCCCTCTCTCTCTCTCTCTCTCTCTCTCTCTCTCTCTCTCTCTCTCTCTCTCTCTCTCTCTCTCTCTCTCTCTCTCAATGGTAAATTGTTAAACCAGGCAGGGCGATTTAAACTCAACGCGTGGCCCTGCGCGTTTCAAGGTGGTGTCCAATCTGTCGCGCGCGCGTGAGTGTGTGTGCGTGATGCGGCCAGATGCCAGCCGGGCCTGCTGCTGGGCTGGTTGGCCGCCTCGCCGCCGCACGGGGCTAGCGACGCTGACTCTGCTGTGTGCAAATGTTAGAATGGCAACTACCAGCAGCACGCGCAGATGACAGTCGAATAGTTGCGCCAGACAAACCGGCGCGCACACGCAAATCAGCGGCAGATCTCTCGCCCTGCTGCCATGTGCATGCTCTCCAGCACACACCGCTGCCGCTGGTTGCATGAACTCTCTCCATCAGGGAGTCCTGGTTTACGCCTCCTCCCGGTGGCGCAGCTCGTTTGCCGCGCGTATGAAAGCACGTCCGGTTTATGAATGAACATCACGCTCGCTTTTGCACGCACACTCGCCGCTCCTATGGCGGCGGCCATCGATGGCGTGGATTCGTCGTCAAGGACGGGGCCGGCCCGAGCGAGAGAGATTATGCTGCCAGGGGCGGGGACGAGTCAGCGGCGAGAAGTTGGCGGAAGCTCCCGGCGTCGCCTCCGCCCAACAGTGTGCGCGCGTAGCGAACTTGAACCTACAGACTTGCGCTCACGACGAACTACAGAGCGATCGAGGAGAAGGAGAAGTGCCGCTTGCGGCCAACTCGTGCAAAAATTATTGCCTCTCTAACGAGACCGAGGGCGAGAGTGGGGCATCGACCAGGGAGGCGCAGTTTTGGGTTGCACGACACACACACACACAACCATGCGCGAGTGTTGTGCGCGCACGGAAGAGGAAACTCCTCTTTTGGCCGCGATTGGGAGCAACAGACGGGCCATGTGTTTGCACGCGGCGTGTGCGCGCGTTACACGCCACGACCGGGCCTCATGAATGGCTCTGGTAGTTGGCGTGCCCGGGCCCAGGCGCCGAACCGAGTTACATCTGCGCTCGTCTGCTCCATTCACAATCTCGTCCCCATCGCTCTCGCCGTCAGCACGGCCTAGTGTTCGCATATCTCGTCGTCCTTGAACAACAGCCCGAATACCGCCCGTCTGCCTGCCCGTAATAACCTTTGTTTTAGTGTGAGCGCCGTAAAAGTTCAGCGTCGCCGCGTGGAAGAAGATGCGAGTCAGCTTGCGCGCTTCCGGCGTCTCATTAGGGCGATGAGGTTTTTAGTTTCATCATCATCATCATCAGCAGCAGCAGCAGCAGCAGCACCAGCTCAGCCCAGTCCGGGCAGGCCGGTCGCTCGCTCTATCCCGTTGTTTGCTCGCCGAAACAAGTTGCAGTCCCAGGTCGTCCGGTCATTCACTCGCATCGCTGACATCGTGCGCTCAGCGTAAGCATGCCTTGACTGAGCGTGAGTGAACGCTAATCTATGACAATGGTGTAAATTAGTTCGATTTGCAGGCCCGCGGCGGCGACTAGCCTCGTCCGGTTGGCATCCTCCTGATTGAAATCTAACTCACGACAATGACGAGCAAACGTGGGCCACCAGCCATCACACAATGAGACAAACGTTTGGCCCTCGCACTGGTTTGCTGCATCAGTGTTTAGTCGGACGCACACGCACTCACACACACACACACACAAAGTTCGTTCATCAGCCATGAGCAGTGCGCGATCGTTTGAAAACCCGCACAGTTGTGCACGCAGCGCTGCTTCGCGCGAGAGATGTCCACTCTATCATCGATCTGATTGGCCGGCCGGCCGGCCCGTCGCGGGCGTGTGCGCGCATCTCAGACTCAATTCGTGCATGGTTGGAGTGTGCGCCGTAGGCTTTGGACAAACCTAATCGGTTATGGTGCGGCTCACAATGCCAAGGCGGCTCCATTGATAAAACTGTTCGCTGCTCGCTCTGCTCTGGTGCTCGCGACGAGAGACGCGCAAATGGCCCCTGGGGCCGCTGGCAACACTGTGACAGAGTCACATGACACGGCTGCTGCGGCCTCGAGCAGCTGAAACATCGCCCTACCACAAGCCCAAGCTTGCAGCATTCGCACATAACAATGCGTGAGCCATGGGCACATCTAGCAAGTCGAACCAGAGTTTTCTGCTGCCTGCTCTTTGCTGTCTGATGTAGCTGGCCACATTGATCTGGCAAGAAGAGAGAGAGAGAGAGAGAGAGAGAGAGAGAGAGAGAGAGAGAGAGACATGAAGTGCGGAAATAAGCCAACACGGCCGCAGTGCCATGTTGCACGAAAACCAGTCTGTGAGCGGCGAGAGTGGGAAAGAGGCGTCGTTGTCGTAATTCTGCACGCTGTAACGAGAGTTTGGGCCGGCGCGCTCTGTTGCGCTTGCCTGCAAAAAGCCCTTCCAAGCGTTGGCTCCTCTGTTTCGTCGACTGGCCTCGGCCCGTTCCTGTCCTGAGGCCAGTCGCGGTGTTGCGTCGCGCGTTTGTGCGAGTTCGAGTGGGCACTTTTGTGTGCGCCAGTAGCGGGTGCATGCGTTCTCCCAAACACTCGCACTCTCCCTCTCCCAAACACACACACACATACATACACACAAAGCCGCCTTCTGGCTTCCTGTTGATGTTGCTGCTGTTGCCATTTGTTATTTGGCTCCTCCCATCGCGCCACACACACACACACACACACACACACACACACACACACACACACACACACACACACACACACACGAATGGACGAGGCGGGACGGGACGACCACAGAAGGAGGATGGCGAGTATATCGATTTGCGTAATCTAGCAGCAGCGTCAGCGACTGTTTGTGTGGCGGGCAGTAAACTCACCGAGGAGAGATTGCCGAGTTGAGGCATTACAGGTCTGCCCCCGACGTGCAACAGTGGCGAGAGCTGAACCAATGGGAAGCCTTGTGTTATGTTGTTGTTAATGCTGCTTGCGCACTCAGGCGATACTTGTGGTGGTGGTCTCGTGGTGCGCGAACGCGCGGACGTTGATTTGATCATTAGGGTGTATGCGCGCGTTTCTCTTTGGCTGCGCTGGCTCGGCGGAGAGAAAAGGAGGTTGCGCACTCACGCCAATGAGCGACGACGACGACGAGCAACGAGGACGCGACCCACGCTGTTGATTTTTGCCCGATGTATTGGTCTGGTCTGGTCTGGCGCGCGCGAGCTTGCTCTTTAGCTCACGCGCCTCGGCAACAACAATAACTCTCTTCACTCCCCCTGTGAGTGTCTGTGTCACTTCCTAGTCGCGCAACCAATTGATTGTAATGAGAAATGCCTGATGATGAGTGAGCTCATTTTGCCAAAATTAATGAGAATTGTTTTTTTTTCTCCCAGCCTTTCCTCCTTCTTGTAATGTGCCAGAGTGTACGCTTTAAATGTTGCTGATTCGTCAAGATGAGCACGCCGACGAGCAGACGGCTCGCACGGTATCACAGATGAAGGATATCGACGGTCGCTGGTGAGAATGTCTCTGCCAAGATCAGCTAGCCCTTTGCTCTGGTCTTTGTCTAAATCAACTGAACTATCGTTATTTTTTTTATGGCCTGGCGATCATTCAGACGGGAGGCCAGATGGTCGAACGCGAGCACCGCCAAACAGGCCTCGCCAACTTTACACCACGTTGTTCAAGTGCACTGTATCCACTCGACCATGTGTGCTGGAAAAAACGTGCAGTCTCGCAGAATCTCAAGAGCTGTGATCAGTTGTGGTAGTTGAACGACGATGGTTTACATTTGATAGAAGCGCCGTTAGTTTTTCGCACCCATGGGAGCACCGATCGGGTCCTACTGGATTCTTGTCTCGCTCTCAAAGCAACAATCTCGGCCCTACAAGTAATTAGCAGCGATTAACATGAAGTGCCGAGCTAACGTCTCTCTGAACTTTGATCCGGCCCTGGGCAGTCAATAAGTTGTCACCTTTTCGCAAACGAAACCGGATGAAACTTGATCGCACGATATACCGTACGCTGCCTCTTGGGTCGCACGGTTTGATGATGAGCACCTCTGGAAATGAAAGAGGCACCCCATAGTTGATTGTGGTCTCTGCTCTCCGGCGCACACACAGATTATTCCCTATTCTTTCGTGATAAAATTACTTGTCAAAACGTGGCATGTCTTGTGGGGACATGGTCAAAATGTTTACCGTGCAACAAATTTCGTGCTCTCAGTCACTGGCTAGAGAAGATTTGCGCTCACATTGGAATTTATTATTGTTGCGTGTTGTATTGCTACATATGAGACTCGTAGTGGCGCCGGTAGCCAGACGGTGCTGATAGTGTTCATTGTGGTGCGTATTTTGCTCACTAATTTGCGCGATTGTCTTGGCAGTGGTTTGTAAAGATGGGAGAGGGAGCAGTCGGGGGTGTAAGTGAGATGAGACAAGGAGCGCGAGAGAGGGAGGGAGAAAGGGAGGGAGAAAGGGAGGGAGAGAGGGAATGAGCGGAGATAATGTGCGAGCGCGACGTAAATACACATGCGTCCTCGGCGTGATGTCTAATGGATTGCTGTTTGTTGTGCATGTGTTGGTCGTAATATGTCGGCCAACACGCACACTCGCTCAGCACTTGCACTCGGTCACACTGACTTGCTGGATACAACAGCCGTGGGGTAGCGATGGACGAGCGAGTTAGCGACTAGTCGTCTGGGTGGACGGACAATACAATTAGGGCGACTTGACGTGGTCGCGCGTCGAGGTGGACATGGCTTGACACACGAGCACCACCATACTCGGGCTGCTGTTCGGTCGCGACTCGCGAGATGCAAAAGTGGAGAGCGCGGGCGAAGTTGGCGCCCGTGCAATCGTGCACGTTCGTGGGGTGACTTTTGGTGTGTTCAGGCGAGCGAGAACAGTCCCAGATTGCTAGTGACGACGGGCTGGTCGCGTGAGCGAAGGGGCCGAGAAAGCGAGCGGGAGGGATTTTTCGTCCGTTCGTTCGCTGCGAACATTATATGTGCTCGCCCCTCGCAGCGATTGCTTCAAACTGTGCTAGTTCGTCAGCAGCGGACGAGCGATTGCAACCGAATCCAGTGTGTTGCAACAACAAGCGAGCTCTGTGCGAGCCCAGAGTTACAGTGTGTGCAAAAACTTCCGTCCCTGGCTCGCGCAGCGCTGGGGAAGTGAACTTTCTTGCCAATCTCGCGAGCGAGAGCGCATGTGCAGGCGGTCGAAGAAACGCACTAATTCATGCAATAATTACGCCATCGTGTCGATCCCCAGCAGAGAATGCTGAAGCGTGCTTTCGCGACGCTTTTCGTTACTGCGCACGCCATCCCAGGGACGGATGTTTTTGCAAGGACTGTAGTGCGCAAACTCGCGCGCCGCACACACACACACAAACACATCGCCCCTTTGTCGTTCGGTCGGCTGCAATGAGGAGAAAACTCGCGCGGCGGTGGCGCACACGAGCAGGCATTAGAGCAGAAGGCACGCTCACGCAGGCACACAAACTCACAGTCAGTCGCGCACTGGACGAGATTCGATTCGGTTCTGCTGGGCACGCTGGACAACGGCGACGAACTTTTGCGCACGTTCGTTTGTTTCATTCCCTTCTTAAGAACAGAGCGACGAGCGCACGAGCGAGCGAACAAGCGAGTGAAGGAGGAAGAGGAAGAAGAGAGAGTGTAAGGCAGGAGAGAGGGAGCAGCAGATAGTTAGCGGACGAACGAGCGAACGGGAGGAAGAGAAACTCGATTTTGGTTTGGAGGGACATCAAAATGCGCCTTTGATTGCACCAGTCACTTACTCTTGCACACCAGTCAACCAGCCAGCCAGTCAGCCAGCCAGCCAGCCAGTGTGGCGCTCTCACCCGCTCGCTCGCACACATACACACACACACACACACACACACGTCAAGTACCCGCACAACCTTTCGCGCACCGTTCGCCCCCACCAGAGAGCAAAGAGTGCACAAGCAGAAGACAGCGAGAGAGAGAGAGAGAGAGAGAGAGAGAGGCAACGAACACGCAGATTCAAACACTCCAGTGATGGGCAAACGAACCAGACGCACAAACTAGCACACATTTACACCAGCGACACACTTACACTGCGCAAGTCTTCACGCATTCATCTTGACCACCACTGCTGGCAATCATTAACCACCGCAAGCAGCAGGTCTCACATCTCACTTCTCATATTTGACGAGCTGTGCGACATCACCTCACCCCTTTCGCGCCCTTTTACCGTTTGCCGCGCGCACCCTCACGCTCGCCAGTCGTCCACACGCTACGCGACGTCTTAGTCGCCAGCGAGACATCTTGTTAGTAGTTGCCTAGCTGAATTGGATCCGGCCAGCACCATCCGAGTAACATTCACGCAGTTACACGCGGCCGTGCGCGCACATAAGCACACTTGCACACGACTCACAAATATCAACCTCTCGAGATATCACATCATTATTGCAGACACTCATTATTACACAAAGTAGAGAGCATCATTAGTTATCATAAAACTCCCAGCACTACGCTAGAGGCGCCATCAACTAAACAAAGAACGAACAACACCGGCAACAAGCGACGCAGCAAACATGTCTAACTCAATGGATTCCAGCACTACTATCTCGGATTATCAATCATCATGCGCGGCAACAAACGGAGGTGGTCATCAGACACCATGCAGCCAAGTGCGCACCTTATTTGTCAGCGGACTTCCTATGGACGCAAAGCCTCGAGAGCTCTACTTGTTGTTCCGCGCTTACAAGGGCTACGAGAATTCACTACTCAAGGTTACCAGCAAGGATGGCAAAACTGCCTCGCCTGTCGGTTTTGTCACCTTTTCGACACGTACAGGCGCTGAAGCAGCCAAGCTCGATCTCCAGGGTGTCCGATTTGATCCCGATTTGCCTCATCCAATCCGTTTAGAGTTTGCAAAGTCGAACACTAAGGTCAACAAGCCGAAGCACCAACAATCAATCTCGCCGATATCACATTTGCAGCAACAACTTCAACAGCAACAAGCAAATAATCACATAATCCACAACCAACAGCAGCAGCATCAAGCCGCACACCACCACCACCACAATCATCATTCAAACGGACCACACTCATCTACAGCAAACGGCCTTTCGTCTCATCAAGCCAATCAGCTTAGTGCGGCTGCAGCCGCGGTAGCAGCCAACTCCGTCCACCCACTAGCCGGACTCGATCTGAGCGCGATATTGCTGTCGGGTTCGCGTGACGCATGGTCAGCACATCACCAAGCGGCCGCAGTAGCAGCTACGCAGCTCTCTTATCAAGATCATCATCATGGAATCGCATCGCCGCTGCACTCGGTCGCGGCTGCAATGCATCCTGAGCACCACCTGCACGTGCAGCAACCCGTATCACGCTGGAACAAGGGCTTATCCATTCCATTGAGTTAGCATTCATATATGGCATTATGTAACAAGCCGTGATGGGTGTAGCAAGTAGGAATCAATCTGGGGGCGTAGGCGAGCAAATTCGCACTTGCAACTTACCAATTAGCTAAAGGATGATGATTATGAGGCGATCGTAGAGAACTTGATCTCATGACTCCTAAACTAGCAGGCGAGCTGTAACTTGGAACACAAATCGCAGGCAAGAGATATAAGAATGCACACAAACTAGAAGAGACGAGCTAGAATGTATTCAAATAGGAAGTTGGGTGAGAATCAACCGACTGAAGCTCATTGAGGTGGAGTTACACATGCACGTGCTCTACGATGTGCCTCTCGGTAATGATGACCATGCCCATCTCTCTCACTCGTGTGCTAACTAAATCAACAGAACAAAATCAAAAATGATAGAGAAATTCTCACTACCAGACACACTAATGAAATACAGCCAGAACCTCACGCCAGGCGAGGTGAAGCCATACTCACTATCGCACCACAGATATACACATGAACGCACAGACACCACAAAGCCATAAAAACCTGCATAGGTGAAAAAGTTAACTACTAGAGCTCGTTCAAATTATTGAAAGTAACTGTAAATCAAACAAATATCAACACACGAAGCGAGATAGAGAAACCAATTATTGTGGATTGTTTTTGTTGCTAACTATCCAGTTTGACAAATTTACATACAAACAAACTCATCAAAAGCTTACGGTAGAGATTATGTAAAATATATACAAGAAAAAGTTCCACGCCAAGCTAGGGAGAGTAAGCGAGCTATTGAAATCCCTTTCTCGCTCTCATAACACTAGATGTCTGATCTCGACAAACACATAAATATGAACTCTCTGATCCTCACACACTTGGGTCGTCTCCTATGCGTACCCCTGATCCTTTAGCAAGAGAAATAGACCTTCATACTCTACAGTTCGTATAAAACTACATAAATATATACACACGCTGCCTCTATCGCTATTGCCAAATCTTTCTTTTTTGTTTGCGCTGATACATCCTTGTTGTTACATTGTTCAGTGAGTCTATGTGATCCCGAGTATATGGTGTTTGACCACATTTGCCTGTTTTGATTCTATGGAGGTTGCATGCGTGCAGTTAAACTGTTGCTCCTCTTGTTTACCTTGCTGCTTAACATCTCGATGATCTATGTATCAGTAAGTCTGTCACATTTGATGATCTATCAGTCCTGTTTTGCGTGTAAATATGTGCTTGATTGTTTGCTTTGTAATGTGCAGTTGCATCAGTGTTACATGTTGCTTCTGTTACTAGAGCCCCCTACAATAGAGAATGTGCGTGTGCGCTTAATCATCTGGCTCACTACGTAGGTACTCGAACAAGGCCTCTGGTTTGATTTGACGTTCTAGTATCTTGTGAGTCGCAACGAACAACGGGAACTTGTCCAAGTGTTGGCGTGCTTGTAGGAGTTCGTAAACCTCGTGGGCAGTTTGTGGTCCCTGCAGCTTTTGACCCTGCAAAAGCTCCTCCTCAAGCTTGACAAGACTCTTCTCGGGCTGGAGAACGAATTGTTCCGAAACGCGACGATTGCGTCCACCAAAGCAAGTGGTGATCAGGTCGGCCACACCACAACTCTCGAGGAAAGTGCCAAGCTTGAGTCCATCGCCGTAGTAGAGACGACAAAAGCGAATGATCTCCATAAGGCCGATTCGGATGATGGCCGACTTGGTGTTATCGCCCCACTTGAGACCGTCGGCAAAGCCAGCGGCACAGGCCACTATGTTCTTTAAGGCACCACAAATTTCAACTGTCGTCCTGTCAGGCACAACGCGAACACGAAAATTGTCATTCTGGAACAGCTGCTTGAGCACGTTGCCCGCTGCCGCATCCTCACAACCGATGGTAGTCTCGCAAAAGCGATCCTGGGCTACCTCAATTGCCAAATTGGCGCCCATCAATACGGCACAGTGGATCTTGAGCAACTCTTGGACCTGATTGGAGATGAGTATGAACTTGCCGTCGGGTCCCTCGCCAAATCCCTTGATGAGCGAGATACCTAGCGCACCTGGCTTGAGTTTGCCGACCAGGGGCTTGCAAATGCCCGGAACAAATTTGTGTGGAATGACAAATATGAGAATGTCAGCATCTTGAGCAGTGTCCACTACATCCGGAATGGCCACCACATTTGAGGGCAACTTAAATCCCTTCAAGTATTTTACATTCTCGTGTTCCTCATTGATGATCTCGGTCAGTTTGCGTCCCTCGATCATTTCCTCGTAGACATACATCTTGATTGTGTCGTGAAAGAGATTTGGGTACTTTTTGATGTTTTCCCCGACAACACGAGCAATGGCCGAGCCCCAGTTGCCCGAGCCAATAATGGCCACTCGTTTAGCTGGTCCAATTGACCCGTTGGTCGTTGATGTTGCCATTCTTGGATGTCTCGAATGCTTCGTGTGTAGAGATTTAAACTTGGACTTGAGAATGCCGAATGATTTCGTTTATTGCAAACTGATACAAGTTTTCGTGCTAGCTGTCAAGTGTAGTTCTGATAACTGTCGTCCCTTTCGAACAATAACTAGGAACTTATAAACAGTGTGCGTGATGAGATGAGATGAGGATAACAAAACAACTAGCCAACAAGTTTTGCCAGTTTAAAGAGAGAACTCGCAACCGCCGACGTCGGGGATCGCAGATGTTCGTTGCGTGCGTGTCCCGCGCTATGTTTGCAAGGGACTTCTACTTTTTGTGGGCGTGCGTTTAGGGAGAAAGTTGCACAAGTTCGCCTGCGGCAGAAGCACAAGTGTGATGCAGAGGCTGCATTACTGTAAATTTCAAGCGCCCAGTCAACTTGTCGCGCTGGCTGGCTAGCTCGCCTTACGTTGATTAGGAAACATGTTGTCAAGCGTGATTTGCGTTGGAAACCTGCCCACTTGGTTAATTTCCATCTGGTGACGTGACCGTCGGCAAGCTTGCCAGAAAAGTTTACCGCTACGACACAAGGCGCTCACCCAGCCAGGCGCCGGACGCGTGTCCACCTCAGATCGATGGCTGTGCTTTCGAATTTCGCGCTGCGTCCTGCAGAGCGCGCACACAATGGTGCGTTCAGCGATTGCATTTTGCCAGCACTCGCTGTAGCAAGGCGCATGTATTATGCACACAAATGCATTGATAAAGCTACTCGGATTGCATCTATGCTACAGGACCATTCAATTTGTATTTGCTAGATTATATAAACAAACTAACTCGTTTTCGCATCACTTTAAACCGAGTGCTGAATCTATCAGATATTTGAATTATCATTCAAAAACCATAACATGGAGCAACCACCAATACAGGCAATGGACACTGATACTACGAATCCCGAGGGAGCGGGAAGCAACAAGATTCTATGTTGCTTGTGTGGATCCCTCATCGAGCCTAACCAATCTAACATGTGCATTGGATGTCTCAGGGCGCGAACAGACATATCAGAGGGCATCCCAAAATCGGCAGTTGTATACTTCTGTAAGAGTTGTGAGCGATATCAACAGGATCAGGGCAAATGGATCAGGGCCGAGATGGAGAGCAACGATCTTCTCACTTTGTGTCTCAAGAAACTCAAAGGACTTAACAAAGTTGAGATGATCGATGCCGCTTTTGTATGGACAGAGCCTCACTCGAGACGCATTAAGGTTAAGTTGACTATCCAGAAGGAAGTTGCTGGAGGTGATACTCTTAGCCAGGTGTTTGTTGTCGAGTATGTTGTGAACACTCAAATGTGTGACCTGTGCCATCGTATCGAAGCGAAAGATTTCTGGAAGGCCAAGGTACAAGTTCGACAAAGGCTTGCTCACAAGAAAACTCTACTCTACCTCGAACAGATTCTGTCCAAGAATTTATCTCAGTTCCACTGTACCAAGACGAAGCCTCTAGGAGAGGGTATAGACTTCTTCTTTGATCGCTGTGATGATGCAAGAAAGCTAGTTGTCTTCATACAATCCGTGATACCATGCCGATACAACATGAGCCAGCAACTCATATCACACGACAATCGATCGAATATCTACAATTATAAGTACACATTCGTCGTTGAGATAGTACCTATTTGCAACGGGGACATCGTGTGTCTACCAGCGGCAACATCGAAGGCGCTAGGCAGCATAGGACGGTTGTGCATATGCACCAGAGTTACGCATAATATCTATCTAATCAATCCATTCACATTGAAGGCTGCCGATATGAATGCAACCATATACTTCAGAAAGCCATTCACAGCGATTACCAACTCGAAACGACTCACCGAGTACATGGTGATGAATATCGAGAATCTTGGCAAGACGGTCGTTGACAAGTCGGGCGCAGACCCTGAAAAACCGGATCAAGAGATTAAGTATGCCCTGGCCGATGTTTGGTTGGTTAGATCTAGTGAGCTGGGCTCAAGTGATAATGAAATTCATTGCAAAACGCATCTGGGTAATATTCTCTCTCCCGGGGACACTGTTCTCGGTTTTGATTTGGCCAATGCAAACCTAAACAATGCAGAGCTAGATGATTACCAGCAAGATCAAGGCGATCGTTTGCCTGATGTCATATTGCTGAAGAAACACTACTCAGATTCATAAACACTAGAGGTTGATAAATAAACTTGAAGTACGCGAAGATTGCCTCGAATTTATCATTTAAAATACCTATTAAACATCTCTTTATCTTAGTCACCGACCATGGTCAATGGCCGACGGCTCTCATCTTATCTCTTAACAAAAACATGTGATACATCTGCTTGCTTGTTGGCGTTCAATTAAAAACAATCTATTGATCGTGTTACTATTTGATGTGGATTGTGTTTGCGCGTATGCATTGTGGGGTATCGTGCATTCCTCGCCTCATCTTCGAGTGGCGCTTCGATTGTGGCTAGAGTTTATGATTGTGCTGGTGATAAGGGGGTTTCAGAATATCTCACAACATCTTGTTGTCTTTTTGGCTGTCTTGTAGAACAATTTGCTCTGAGAGCTGAGATCTTCAGATTTCGCGACTAGATCATCGAGTTTCTCTCCTCGCTTCAACAGATTGGCGATGGTGGAATGCAATATGATTTTGGTTTCGTCTAATTCAGCCTGCAGTCTCATCATTGAGTCAGCCTCCTTGGGATCTTGAAATCGCCTCAAGTAGGCATCTAGATTACATTGTGGCCATTCCTCGAGCACTTTCAAGGCAATAGTATGAGCTACTTTAGGTGGGTATTGATCGTCTGACACAACGACAGCCGCCGTATTGTCAGCCCTCACGAATGCGTGGCAAATGTACTCTTTTTCTTTGATTGACGTCCTAGTGGCCACTTCCATTCGTGACACCACCATCCGGCTAGTAAATTTCAAGAAATCATCCGCACTGTTCCTTTGAAAGAATCCAAACGTCGACAAATCTGAGGCAGACTGGATGAGTTGTGCATCATCGCCTTGTTTCTTGAAGACGCCTAAGAAGTATAATTTCACCATATTTGCACTATTGTGTACCTAAATTAGACAGTAATATGTTTCAACTTAGGCGAGCGATAGCAAACCGACAAGGATCCCTAACCCTTGGATATTTTAGACGTTCCAGTGGAGTTGTTCTCTTCTATGAGGTGTTTCAAATATGTAAGATTGCTTGTGATCTCAGTCCTGAAATAAGATAACTTTCGATTATTGATTAATGAAATTGATTCAGTTAATCGAGTAAATTGGTACAAGATCGGGTGTCGAGTCGGGGAATTATTGGCATTGTTACGGTAGGGTTTAGTTTGCCACAACAACAAGCGAGCCGACCTAAATTAGAAAATCTGACGCAGGGCGCCAGGGTAGCGCAAACTGCAGTTAGACTTGCGCTTGCAGTTTGTGCGCCGCAATGAAGTCACAAAAACACGGAGACAGCATAAAGTTCTGTTGTTGTTTTCGCATCCAACTTTCCATAGTCTCCTATGAATTTGAATGAAAGCTCCTTACGTGTTTGAGCGGTGTAGCTTCGCGCACCTGGAGATTTATTAACCAAACCTCTGGAGTCGTCAATTCAACAACTCGAGACAACATCCATAGCATTCTCGTGATCTCACCTCTGTAGAGTTTAGAAAACATAGATCACGCTGAAAGTGGCTTAACCAGCAATAAAAATGATTGATCGCAAGCTCGCACGCAAGATGAGCGAGTGCGAAGACCGAAAACAGACCTGCAAAAGCACGTGCATTGCGCCAAGGTCTCTCTAGGTCTAGAATGGATTGAATTTGGCGAGTCTTGTTATCTCATGATGGTCAAGGTTAGAGGTTTAGTAGCGGTTGGGCTCAAGTATTCACACAATCTCTCTAAACCGGGTACTTCGGTAAACAGGAACAAACGTGCGCATTCGCTTGGAAACTCGCCAACTGATGACCAAAATCTGATTGGATTGAATTGCAATCAATTGTAGAGTGGTACTCCTTATCCTTGATTGCATGCGTGCTAAATATGAAGCAGAAGCCGTATGATAAATACAAATGAGCCGTAAAAACATTAGATAAAATTTTAGGTTTGTTTGTTAGGCCAATACTCGGCAACAGGTTTCGGATAGAACTTGCGTGTTCGGGGGCTGGTCAGTAAACCCTCGCAGCCTCATCAGGCACATACAAGTTTGCGAGAGGTTGTTAGACGAGTTCATGGGCGAACTAATCAATTAGTTAAATATTCAACACAACGATACACTAACATACACGTACCTCCACTCATGCTCAAGAAAGATGTAGACTAATAACGGTTGAGGTTGTTGCCTGATATTGTGGTCTATGGTTTAAGGCGTGTGAGTGGTCGACAGCAGTGTAGGGTCTAGCAGGTGCGTGGTGTCACATTGGCACCAAGTAGAAACACCAACTTTGAGTGCGCGAGCAAAATCATCGTTTAGGAAAAACCAGATTTTTCGCACTGGTTAGCGTGGTGGTTATTCGCTTGCGCCTAGGCGAGCGGGAGGAACACAAATAGAATTGTGCGATAGGCCGATATCATTTAGCGAGACAGACGTCAAGTAACAAGAAGATTCTTCTTCGCAAGCTCGCGCATTTAAGTGAAGAAAGAATGGTTAAGAATAAGCCAAGTCAACTCGCTCATATACACAAGGCCACTTGTCGCTGCTGCTCAGCGACGGCGGTTTGACCAGATCCGAAGATGACCTCTCACTTTGTTTGGGCACCAAGAGCCAGTGAGCAAGCCAGTTGGTCACTGGTCGGCCCAAGCGAGCGTTGAGCTCGATCTGGGCAATCACACGCGTGCTCTCTCTTCTCTCTCTCCCCCCCCCCCCCCCCCCCCCTCTCTCTCTCTCTCTCTCTCTCTCTTCGATGAGAACGTGTCTAGACCAGTCAATGGTCAGTGGTCTATCGCTCGCTGGCCAGTTGTCGTCATCGATCTGCCTGGCTAGCTGGCCGGCTCGTAGTGGAATTGCCGACGATGTTCGACGACAAGAAAAGCAGAGAAGGAGGAAGAAAACTCGATTTGCTGAGCGCTAAAGACACCTGTTGGCTCGAACGCTCGAGACAAGTGGCACTCTAGCTCGGCCGCATTGTCATCATCATTGGCTGCAGTAACTCGCGCCAGTTGAAGGCGGCAGTTATCAGTGAACGCAGTCAACTAATGAGCGCGCGCAGCTAGCTCGCTCTCTCGCTACCAACTTGTTCTACTTCTTTTCTTCTCACTCTCTATGATTTTTCTTGCTGTTCTTCTTCTTCACATATGCCCACAGGCAATGGGCTCGCTTGGCTTATTTGCTCAAATGGTGTAAAGCAAAAACACACAAGCACAAGGTATTCGCACTTTCGCTCTTTTCGGGAATTGTAACTTTTTCAAGGTGAAATCTATGAATTATCTCCAACTAGCTAGTTATTCTCTTCGCCCTGTCATGTTAGCTCTGGCACGTCCAATAGCAACAGTTAGCTGCAGCCGCCGCCTCTTATGGCCACTATTTTGGCTTACGCAACTTACGCGCCGCACATATTTGATAATAAAGAAAAACCGCCAACACTCACACTCGGCAACGAAGACAACATTTGGCGGCCGCTCAAGCCCATCGATCAGTCCAGATGCACTGTTTGTTCGCGCGCTCAGCATGCTCGGTCGCTGGACATCGAACAAGCGAGCGAGCTAGCTAGCTAGCAAGCCAGCTAGAGATGGATGATTCGATGGTCAAGGGTTTTTTCAGTTTTGCGCGTGCAGCTTGCTCGCGCTCACACTTCCTCGCCCCTGCCCTCTGGTAAGCCCGCGCCCAGTTGCACACAACAAGTGAGACATAATTGAGCGACCAAATGGTGTCGCGCGCAACTATGGCGAACCGTCGTCAAGCGTACGCCTTTTAACGAGATTGTCCATTGCGCGTGCCTGCCCCCTCCTCGCGGCGGCAGCGGCAGCGGTGGCGGCATAACTGGCCAATCAAAGCGGGCGCGCGCGCTTGGCACGCGTTAAAAATCATCTCGCCACCGCCGCCGCCCCCTATGCTTACTCTACCTGTAACAAGTTGGATTCGTCCACTGGCGCCTGTTTGGACAGTGCACGCGTGGAGTATAAATAGTTGGGCCCAATGACGAGTTTGAGTTATCATTTCTAAGAGTCGTGTCTTTTAAAAGGTCCAACTAAAGAAAAGGGAACAATTTAGTAGTAGTAGTAGTAGTAGTAGTAGTATTACACAACAAATCACCAGCACAAAAACACCTAACCAAAATTACCATGAGATTCATCCAAGTTTTCACCATTTTCGTGGTGGCCGCCGTCATCATGGCCGCTTTTATCCCGCAGGAGACTGAGGCCGGCAAGAAAAAGATGCTTAAGAAGGCAGCAATGGCCCTCTTGCTCCTCAAGGGCGGCAAGAAGATCCTCCTGCCACTGCCAATCCCAATTCCAATCCCGTAAGTGTCACGTTCGCCATCGTTATACCATTGCAATTGAGGCTGTATCAGATTACTCAAAAACAAAACTACAAATGTACTAATCAATCTTGTCTGTTCTAATCTATCAATCGACTGCGCACAACCAACACACAGAATCCTTAAGCAAACCCAGCCAATCTACTACCAGCAGCCACACTACGGCGGATACGGCGGCTACTAAACACCGCGCGATGTGTTCGTTTGAATGATTAATTTAATATTTAATTAATTTATCGTATCGTAAAACGCAAACACCTACGCGCGAGCGCACACGACTGCACCTGATTCCACATATTGAAAAAATGGTTCCATTCCCTATTGTGAACACCCGACCCGTTTTGTAGAGAAACCACGCATGACACAAGAATATCTGAGAAACTGTATCGCCCCATTCACGATCTGGCACTGAGAACTCCCAAAACACAACACCGGCATAGAAACCAACACACTAAATCAACAAATAACACAACTCGAGGTGCCGCGTTATATAGCAGCCTCAAATTGAAACCACCTGATCTGAAACAATATCTACTCCATTAAAACAACAGCAAAAACGCAAACTTACATTCATAATCACAAGTCACACCCGGCATACAAATCATTCTTATATAACCACTCACGCACACAAAGATGCCCCCTAGCACCCAAATCAATCCGATTATATTAATCAATCAAGCATATTAGTGAAACAACACGCAGGACACAAAAACATACACACACACACACCCACACTATTACATATAGACTTGCATAACACACTCGCAGCACTAGATACATCTTACAAAAGGCTCGGATTGGCCCATCAGGCTGGACAACCGGGAACAAACATTACACAAATCAATATGAGATGATGCTTGCATGCTAGAAAAATAAGATTCTCTTTAATCTATCTATTCTGTGCTCGCACGAGCACCTGCTAGAGGCTCGCCCTCGATCAGGTGGCCAAGTGCTAGATAAAAGATAAAGGATAATATTTGCTAGCGGCGCAAACACAGAAGCGGCTAAATGTCAAGTCCGACGCACTTTTAGTTTCTTTCATTATTCTGTTGACATCTTTGACTCTCACGGTAGCTTCCCGTAGATTTTGTTGACAACACGGCAAATCTCAGAGCAACCAAGTGTTAATTTGTACGGTGTGAATCGGGACGAGTCGATCTTGGGAAGTTGGCAATGATTCAAAGAGTTTGTGCGTGCGACTCGCGAGTGCCCTCATGGCTTCTACTGATCTTGTCGCGCTTTGCTGCGCGAAGAACGAACATTTAATTCGTGCGCAATGTGTGAGCTTGGTTCTGCTGGTGGCCGGCAGTCGGCCGGTCATGACTCATGACGACATGATCTCAAGATCTCTTTGGCTTTGGTTGTCATTGTTAGGGCATTTTGTGTGAGCGTATGCGCGATTGTGTGCAAGTGTCACAGGCACGGCGCGCGCAATCGGCGCTCAAGATCTTGGCGCGCGAATGGCATCTCGGGCCGTTAACTGGCCACTTTGTCGAACTTTGAGCGCGACGCGACAGGAACAACCGGACAATGGCAGCTCTATCAATCTGCCCTGTTCGGCAGTAGTCGCAACTCTTTGTTTTAATGCATTTGATTCCAAGCGCTATCTCGTTGTGGCACGAACTGGACAGCACACGAGCGGCTAGAATAACCGGGTCGAATATCCACCTCGTTGATTTCTACGCGCTTTGTCATTGAGGACCTTAGCGGTAGAAGTTCGAATTAGTCAATCCGAAACTAGTAGTCTATTCAGTTTAGATTAAGATGGTGGTAAGCGAAGTATTGAATATTGGCAGCGGCAAGATTATGATCAATACTAGTTGCTTGTGGATAGAATCTAAGTCGTTAAAGTGTTCGCACGCGCTCGCTTGAGAAATCTACAACAGTTCCAGATAATCGATATGAACTTTATCACCGCAATCACATTGACGATAACGATCGCTTGGCTCATGTGTAGTGCAATTGCAGGCGCCTTAGTTAACAATCATAGGGGTAAGTATTACAAGTGCGTTGGCACAGTAGACACGGGTTGTGGCTACTGCCCTTCCTATCGAATAAGATGATTACCAAACGCTATTAGCATAAGTGTGGCTGACGCAAGTCGTACGACGTCCCTGCATAACTGCCCCAATCTGCAGGTCAAGTCCAAACCGATGCGACACACCTTGATGGCGCCAGTGCCGGCAATCCTTCGTTAGAGAGCAAGAGAGAATCGTTAGTTGAAAACGATTTTGGTGGCGGTTACCTGAACCCGGCAAAAGTAATCAGGCTAGAGCTTGATCGTAAGATTGATCCAATTCATGTGATCTCACCGAGCACACCACATCTAGATACTACGACTACGGTAAGACCTTCTCAAGGTCAAATCCCTAGACCTGCGATAGTGTCGCGTCAAGGCAGGAATCAAAGAACTGGGGGCTAATCATGTTACAATAAAGTAGAAACCAGTTTATTACAGGTCCTGGAGTTGTGATAATTTTGATATGAATATCTGTGTGTGAATGTTGAGCTACAATCTTTTATGGACACCTGCTTGCGCCACCACGACCTCCACCAAATCCTCAAATTTCAAATCTAGAACACACCTCGAGATGCGACAAGTGTACAGCCGAATAAGTTATCTAGTTTGGCCCAAGATAGAGTTGTTTGTGTGAGGAATAGTGTTCATGATTGTTAAATATATAAAGTGCCTGTGTTCTATGCGGACTAAGATTTAATTGCAAGGTGAATTCATCACACAAATGATCGAATATCGTTGGAGAAGAGGATGGTCTGGATGAGGAGTGAATGGAGGAGGCCGGAATGTATCAATTTATAGATCTAACACCTAATTTCAGTTAGCTGCTGCCTTCTTTCCGGATCCTGTTGAGGTTTTCTTCAAGTTGGCAACCATTGATGGTGGTAACCAATCGAGGTCGACCTCCTTTGTGTTTGATACCTTCTCCTCTACTTTGGGCTTGATTGACGACCGTCTAGCTGATGGGTTCACATACTTGATGTACAATTGGTTTAGACCGTAGCCGATCAGGGCAAGGAGGCCAGCCAAGAAAATATACAAAAAGAATGATTCGCTGTCTAAGCCTTCATCAAGCTCGACTAATGTGACAGTCTCGTTGAAAACTGTGTTCTGATATTGCACGCCATCCTTGTCTGAGTATAACAAATTCACTGTAAATCCATAGGCCCTGGCAGCGTATTGCTCGCTAATGAATAGTGTGTATCCCACAGTTGTTTCCCTGTTTGGCTCAATCAACTTATTGTATGGGTATGAGGTGAAGTTTTGCAAAATGTAGTTGAAGTCAAGCGAGTACCTGAATGATGCGTCAATAGTTTGCACCTGGAGATCCTTCTGACCTTTGTTCTTGAAGCCAACTAGGAAGTGAACCTCCTTGCCGATGGGGAACTCGTATGGCTTTTCTGCTTGAGGTCGAGTAAACATGAACGTGACATCGGCATCATCGTTTGGCTGTGGGCCTTTTTCTGTCGGCGCCTCAGTGACAACAGTGTCCATATCATCTGAGCTGCTCGCTTGATCTGGTTCGACTGGATCCTCGGCGGCTCTCACAATGTGGCCACATGCAACAAGAGTTACAGCTAACAAGGCGAATAAAACAATCTTATAATTCAGTTTATAATTCATTGTTGATATATGAATTTGTTTCGGGTATTATCAAGTTATCAATAATATGAAGTGGAGTTGAGATTGCCAACGGGAGTTAATGCGTCACTATCTAATATTCAATTCATGCATGTGTTCACGAACATCAATGTGACAGATGCTATTTTACAAGAAATCTGTGATTTGTCAGTCTCAATAAAGTAGACTAGGCTTATCGTGATTGTCAAATAGTGATGGGAGTAGCTCAAATAAATTCAGAAGATATAATGTATGATTTGCTTTTCACGAAGTTTGGAAGAGTTCGTTATCATGTCGTGTGGCATCAACTTGGATCATCGTGTTCAGAGCAAGGAACGGCTTGGTCAATATGTGCTAACAATGGAAGGCGCAAACAGGCGCTTGTCCGCAAGGCCGATATGAACTCAATGGTGAGTTGTTTGTATGGCTTCAAACTATCTGCCTTTGCACTAGTTTGGCAGCAGTCTGCGTTGCCGGAACAGATAGATGGCGCCAACCCGAAGGCCGCAGTGTGGCAGCCGCAAGCAGAGCTTTCTGCAGTGAGAGAGCTGATATGGCCACATGCAACCAGTGCGATTCGAAGGCGCCCTGTTTGAATGCTGACGGCGACCATAATCCCCGCTTTTTACGCGCATGTCTCTGATCCTCACTGGCAAGGAAAGCTTACATACTGACCACGTTAAAATTTCACAAATAGTGCGTGATCTTGTTCAGGAGACTGAGCAGTCGAAGAAATGCATTTCGCGGTCATCATTTCGGGCGATGTGTAATAGGCAGAATGGAATCAGTCCACATGTGTCAAATCAGCATCATATACGAATCCTTCTATACAGTTGGAGTTTGAGCTGCGAGTGTCGTCATCTACCTTTATGTGCTACGAGGTGCGATGTTTCAATCGCAAACCCAGCTCAATCAATGTCCGTGTACTTGTGTATGTGCAAAGGGAGATTCTCCCGTGAGCAAGACTTCTGTCTGGTGACTTCAGCACCGTATCCATGTCGACCCGTTAAGATTCCGCATTTCTGTCTGCGATTGCATAGGTACCCTGATCCTTGGGGAGACGTCGTTTCCAACACCCCACAGAGGTGGAAAGGCTCGGAGAGGGAGGGGGAAGGGCGCAAACACGAGGCTTCCTGAGAGTGTGCTTTGGAATGCCGCATATGGCCATAGGACGAGGCCACAGAACGGTAGGAGCAAGTGACACGCGGGGGGTGCCACGACGTTGACGCCGCCACTCTTTTCGCATTACAATTGTGCGTGCGTGCGTGCCAAGAGCACACAATGACTTGCATTGGGTCGCTGTTCAGGCGGAGCGGCACAGTGTGTAAAGGCAATGCAGACTCGTTGCCGCCAAACTCTGCAGAGCAGACTTCGTCGCCGATTTCTTTCGCAGTTTATCGCCCAAAAGCCTTATGTCTATGCCTTTCACACTCGACTTGAGGGTTGATACTGCTAACCTAATCTTTCAATCAGCTCCTATTACTCTCCCTTTTGGCTAATTACTGATTATAAGCATCCATTTGCCGGTATCATAAAGAGTACATCCTTATGTACTGAACGGATCAGCCGAGCCACCAACTTTATATTGACGCTCCTTCGCACCCAGGCCGTAGAGACTACAATTCAATCTCTCATTGGGCCTGTGTCTTCACAATCTCGAGCTTGCTTTGGCGATTCACCTCTATTAGGTAAAAGTATATTTTAGAATTTATATGGACGCCGAGCAGGAGTCAGTACAACTGAAACTATGCCTCTACGGTGGCAAGGAGGCCAACATTGAAAAATCATTTAGTCCATCAACTACGCTCAATGATATTCAACATGAGATGCGGAAAGTGTTCAATGTTGACACGGATCGCGAAACCAAACTCTGGATCAATGGTTCGGTTTATGCATTTAAATCGGTAAGCAGTGAAACCGCCAACGGAGCATCAAATGAGGATGATCACTCGATGTCGTCTGAAGTCAAAGAAAATAATGGCATCACAAATGGTGAATCTGCAAGTACCGAACCCTCTTCGCCCATAAAGCCACCTCTAAGTCCATCTCAGATGCCTGCGATTTCGGCGTCTTTGGTCGATAGTAGTAGCGCGTTATCGGTGTCGTCGCCCAATGTCATCACGAGACAAGCTGCGCAGTCTATGACTAAACAACTACAACAACAACAGCAACCATTGGCATTGCCAGACTTCACTACTGTTAACTCAATGCTTTCTACCTCAAATTCATCCAGCAAAGACGCAGACCCAATGCAGACCCTATCAGAAACGGGTATAGCTGACTCCACAAATCCAACTATCGTGACACTAGAGGTAGTGAATGCGGACGGCACATGGCCGAGCTCAAGACCGCGCTTTGGAACCAACACAAGATCGTCCAAGGCACAACCAGGTTTATGTGGCTTGTCGAACATGGGTAACACATGTTTTATGAACTCAGCTTTGCAGTGTCTCTCGAACTCGCCACCGCTAACAAACTACATATTGACAGATAAATATGTGGACGATGTCAATACAAATAACCCTCTGGGTATGCAAGGGGAGATTGCGCGTACCTACGCTGAGTTGATCAAAGTTATTTGGAGCGGCAACCATTCATCATTCTTGCCGAGAGAGTTCAAATGTGCTGTCAGTAGATTCGCTCCTCAGTTCACTGGGTTTGCGCAGCAAGATTGCCAAGAGCTAATGGCTTTCCTGCTTGATGGCCTGCATGAAGACTTAAACAAGATCAAGAACAAGCCTTATATTGAAGTCAAGAACGACATTGAGAAGAGACCCGATGAAGATGTCGCGAAGGAATCTTGGGAAAACTACAAGAAGCGTAACGACTCTATTGTTGTAGACACTTTCCATGCTATGCTTAAATCAACGCTCGTTTGTCCTGAGTGTAAGCTGGTTAGTGTAACCTTTGATCCATTTTGTTATTTATCTCTACCGCTACCAGTGAAACGTGAGAGGCAGGTATCACTGACTTTCCTGCCGGCGCCGGCGAAACTAGATCAAACTAGAATCAAGACAGTCTTGGGTTGCTTAGAGCCGGAATCAGCTAAACTCGTGCTTAAATATGGAGGGAAGATTTCATCAACTGACGGTATCGTTGAAGAACATGCGGGTTACGACAGTTCATCAAATCGTCCGAAAAGCTGCAAGATGCAGGTGCCCAGATCGGGCCCAGCTAGCGAATTGTGCGAAATTGTTGCGCGCATGATCAATGAGGAGAGACCATCAGGGAGTGCAGATGTGCAACCTAATAACTTGATTGTGGTTGAGATGGGAGGTTTAGGTAGGATCAGCAAAATATATGAATCAAGTGAGCATTACAATCAGATTAGCGATGAAGTTGTTGTAATTGAAAAGGCCGCGGACAATGTACTTCCACTATATTTGAAGGAAGAGCAGTCCGAGGCTTGTATCACTCAAAGCTTATCAAAGTTATTATTCCTTCATGTGCCTGACTTGAAGTACGAAACTATATATCAGACCATTATTGTAAATTTGAGCAATCTTACATCAGATTCGAAAGAAGACATAGAGAAATGGTGCACTCTAGCCGCTCCAACCTCTATCGATCATCCTCCAATGGAATGTGATGATATCAAGACGAACGAGGAGCATCAAGAGATGGGCGATTGTAACGGTAAATCCGATACTATGACTAATGGTGAAGCCGAAAGTATTTTATCTCACAAGCCAGCATTCGCATTAGACACCGTCAACTCGCATGGAAATCATTCATTCGAAACGTTAGGACCCTCTAGTGCAGAATGTGATAGTTCAAAGCTTTATCTAGCCGCTACTTTTATGTCAAGTGGAATAACATCCATGCCTCAGTTTGAGCACAATCGAACGACAAGAAGTGATTATGTTGAAACGTTTACACCGAAAGTATCACCCAAGCCGACCCTACAGCTCAAGGACTGCATAACCCAGTTCACTAACGCTGAGCGTTTAGGTGCTGATGACCCTTGGTATTGTCCAAAATGTAAGAAACACCAACAGGCCATCAAGAAGTTTGATGTATGGTCCCTACCAAAAGTATTGATTATTCACTTGAAAAGATTCTCATTTTCACGCTCATGGCGCGATAAGATAGACACACTAGTCGAGTTTCCCGTCGAGGAGCTCGATATGTCTAGCTATGTCCACAATCCTGAACAAAAAAAGCAACCTCAAATCTACAATCTCATTGGTGTTGCTAATCACTTTGGTGGTCTTGGTGGTGGTCACTACACAGCTTATGCCAAGAACGCGCCCTTAGATGCTTGGTACAGTTTCGATGATGCTATGGTAAGCCCAACCAGCGCTAACAATGTGGTTACACGAAGTGCCTACGTGCTATTCTATCAGCTGAAGGAGGAATAATCAAATCAATCCAATGGGGAGGAAGCTTTCGGAGAAATCGCGCATCTTAACAAGAACCAATCGAATGAAAAGTTGAAAGACGGAAAGTGGTCAGAGATTGAATAAGTTTCATATATCAATCGTCTCATAGTAAAGATGAGATGCGTTATGGTGGGCCTGGCGTAGTAATCAACCTGCCAGGTTCGTACAAACAATTTACTGACTACATTCCAGTTATCGTTTTACCGTTTATTCTTTAGAAATCTGTATAAGCTTAGCATGGGGTGTGAGATGACATGTCTCATGCTCAACTAGCCACCAATAGTTGTGATAGCTACTCTATTCTTTGATTGTAAAAGTCCATTGTATGTTGTGTGGTATTATAGGCAGCCTGCTGTGACGTATCGTAATTTATTTGTGGCTCCTGCTGGGGTTGCTGAACGGAAATCAATCCCGATGGGTCTAATTGTTGTTGCTGAGTCGTTTGATCGTTGGCCGTACTCGCTGGCCATTGGTGATTCCAGAGATTGCGTGAGCCTGTGTCGGTTGCACCTAATTGTGTATATGTGGGATTTACTTGATTGTAGCCAGCCGTAGAGGCTTGTTGTTGAACGTAGCCAGCTTGTTGTGCGGCCGATCTACTTGTAGTCCAGTCCGTGGTAACCTGAGACTCGGAGGGTGAACTGGATATACCGCTCGCCGCACCTGCTGCATTTGAGGCTTGCTGCGACGAGCTTGAGTGATAACTAATGTGCGAATGATCAGCTCGGCTTGTGCTGCCTGACTGATAGGCTGGACCGTAGGTGTTTGTGCTTGTTGCTGTTTGCTGCGCTGTTAGTTGATATGGACTTTGAGTGTAATCTGCATGTTGTTTCAAGTTGGCATCTAATGTTGAGTGGACTCCGTATGTTGCCGCTGTTGAAGTGCCCACTTGATGCGATGGCGCGGCCATCATGTTGTTGCTGCTACTTGTCGTATTTGTTGCCTGTTGTCGCTCTGACAAAATGCCGCTGCCGCTACGGGCCGTCGCTAGAGTATTGGTGCACACTATGTATTCGACGTCGTTTGAATGGGGGTTTAGGAAGGCATAGCTCTGCGTCTTAAGCTGCGCCCAATCATTGTCTTTAGTCCTGAATCTATACATTACTGAAGTCACCTGGCCTCGTAAGCTAGTAGTTTGTTCGAAGTTTTCGCGAACATGCGCCACATCGTCCGGGTGGATAAAATCAAAACTCAGCCGACCAAGTAGCTCTTGTGCTCTGTAGCCGAGTACGACGCCAACTCTTTGGTCGATGAATGTAAACTTGCCTTCCATGTTGTGTCGGCTCATGAATTCAACCTGCGAGTTAGCATTGCTCAAATCGCTTGCACTCGGATTACTGATGACCTGAAGTCGACCTATGGCCACTAGACAACAGAACCCATTTTGGCTCCCATCGTCAACATCAATCCGATCCATGCCTGAAGACGAGCTGGGCCAGTTCTTGGTATAACCGGTGCAGTGGACCACGGCGTACTGGTGCCCGTCGCTTGATGGCCCCAGACTGTTTCGCTGGCGCAATCTGTGTAGGTGAGACGGTGACATTGTATCGGCTTGCTGGTGACCGAGCTTCAAGCGACAAATAAAGCCTCTGCGCGAGCCGATACAGAGACGCATCGCCGCCTGGTGACTCTCTTTCTTGACAGTGCCAGATTTCATGTCCAATATACGACTTGAGCCAGAGATGTCCTGTGTCGATAGCTGCTCGCGAACCTTATCGATGTCATCGGGGTGGACCCATTCGTAGAATGACGAGTTTTGGAATTCAAATTGGGAATGATTGAGCACCGGCGTGACTGAGTCTGAAACGTAGATCACCTTGCCTGTGTCGCAAGCAACTACAAATAAGAATCCATCTGCAGCTTCTAAGATGAGATGTTTCAGCTCTTGATCTGTCAGGAACGACGGTTTGTATGCACCATCTCCACAATGGGTATTGCCCGTGCCCCTTAATGATTTCATATGGGCCACAGCCATGCGCAATATCGTTAGCTTGTCGGGCTTCCTAGCCAGGGCATTACAAGTGGGCACCATATCGGAGAGTTCAGTGATGTAAGCGGTCATTTTGTTTCGACGGCGTCTCTCAATTTCGCTGTGATTCTCGCGAGCATAACGCTCTTTGTCCTGATCCTTCTCGGCCAACATTTCGTAGCTCATGATTGATGGATCTTGAGAAGGGAGGCGGGCTGTGTTTATGAAAAATATTATCACACGTAAAAATGACGTGATCTATCAAACTAATATAAAATATACTTGTTCGTGAACCTCAATTTATAGTCTCGGCTCAACTATACTCTGTAGGTGTTAAATATGAGATTGTATTTGAAATGATTGTGTATACTGACGATTCAATCAATTGACAGAAAGAAGTCTGTGTGATTTCTTACTTCTCCTGAGACAATAATGTAATGCACTAAGATAATATTGATGCACTGGGATAATACTGATGCACTGCGTTCATCGTCCAGAATCAAGATGATGCGGTGGGCATAA
The DNA here is from genome assembly GCA_018703695.1 of Prunus fruticosa. NCBI lineage: Eukaryota > Viridiplantae > Streptophyta > Magnoliopsida > Rosales > Rosaceae > Prunus > Prunus fruticosa. The sequence continues at coordinate 63,442 of JAHHUK010000003.1, forward strand.
GCTAATAACTACTGGGCACAGTTGAGCCAATACTAGGTTGCCATCGTCATCGTGCCGCAACTTTGGTGTGTTGGGTGTTACTTCGTTTTGTGCAGTCGACAACACTTGGGTGCCACAACGGGATACAATACGTCAACTCGCCGTTGCGGTTTACCTGCAACCGCAAACGCTGATGACTAAAAACGACAATAATAAGCAACTAATTGATATTTTGCTCTTGTCTCCATGATACAGGTTTTATTCGACCGTGATGAGGGGGATGCTGCTGCTGCTGCTCGCTGATATCTGCTAGCGGCACACTCTGTGCTTTGCGGCTGACACACCGCTGCCAGTGATAGACGCTGCTGCTGCTGCCACTTGCTGTTGTTTTGAGCGAAACACTCCAATTGAATTTTCTTCTTTTTCGCTCGCGTTGCCATCGCGCCTGCCTGGCAACCTAAACTGTGGCAAGCAAGTAAGAAGCTCGCACACGCTCACTCTTCGGGCGCGCGAGCTGCCGTCGACGCCGCAAAAAAACACCACCGCAAACAACGCTCTCCAATAGGAGCAACCCAATGGCATTTGCTATTGTGTTTGACGACGGCCCAAAGCGGGTGATTGCGAGCTTGTCCACAAGAGGCACACTCGCTCGTGCGCCCTCAACACTGCGCGATCCTGGGCGCTGCCAAAGTTGGCGATGAGTCTTTGTGTGTTCGCCCTGGGGTGGTGGTGGTGGTGGTTGTGCTGCTGCAGTGTCGCCGCAGTCGCTGCCGCTGCTGCTGGTTGTTGCCGTTCAATGAACGCTGCCGCTGGACTGTGCTGGAGGAATGCGTTGGCGTCATGAAGCCAACGCGCGCCACACGGCAGGTTGGCCATCCAAGCACAGCAGCGCCGCTGTGCTTGGTCGCCGCCACAGTGCGTGCGCGCAGCTCTGATTCGCTGTGAATCCATTCTCGTTTCGTTTTGGTGACCGAGTGAGACTAGCTGAAGCTCGCTCGCTCGCTCGTATGCTTTAGTGTGTGAGCCAAAACCAGAGTCTAATTTGATCGTCCCATCAGATGGCGTTGAACGCTGTCGGCCCGCTTGCTGCAAGATGGGCAGGCGCGGTCACTCACGCAGTAAACAACCGGCTGATTGAGATCCGCCGGGCTAAGGTGGCCAACACAGCGGGCTAGAATATGTGTTGCGTAGCGCGAATCCTCACGCAAAGCGAGCAGCCAATTCGAGCTCAGGTTTTGGCTCTCCCTTCCTACCCGGAGGCGTATGGTCAAAATCACAAGGCCGCCGATGGACAGAGTTTGCTCCAGAAAAAAATCAACAACAGCGAGCGAATATCGTTGATCCTCACCGGGCGATCCTCAAACGCCGAGTTGATTGTGAACACGAAAATCACCACCGAAGCGCAAGAGAACTAACCTTGAGCAACGTGTGCCCCGACCACGACAACCGTATCAAGCCACAACGACTAAAGCCTATGACGAGCCAGAGAACAAGGTGAATCCATTCGCCGCGGGCGGCCAATTTAGATTAGTCAGTTCTGGGCAAAACCTATTCGCACCGGCACCGGCACCGCCCTCGCCCCTGAGCGGCTCGGCCATGTTTGCTATTGGGCAACACGCTCAGCAACAAGTTCCAGAAACTCCACCAGCGGGCCGCCTCATACGTGGGCGGCCTCATGATGGGGACCTCGTACGATCTCAGGCGGACCAGGCCAAGACAATTTGGCGCGCGCGAGACAATTTGCTGGCAGTCAGCGGCTGAGCTCGCAGTCCTACGAGCTGAGCAATCGACCGCTCGGCTCGGGTGGCTACTCCAAATGGGGGTCTCGCGTCTATTTGGAGACTTCCTTTGGGTGATTGACTGCAAAGTCAATAATGAGCCCATTTGTGTCTTATTATAACAAATCGCGCGAACTATTACAATCGTAGCATGAACAAAACAATAGTTGTCGATCGTGGCCGTGAGCGGTGCAAGCGTAAAAATCTCGCTATATTGCTCTAAAATGAGAGATCGCACAATCAGATGGAGCGAGAGAGCTGCATACAGTTGTCGTTGTTGTTGTTGTTGTTGTTGTTGTCGCGGCGGCGTCGGCGACAACGAGACAGATCGCAAGAGGGCAAACACCAACAAGCGTGCGCTGGCCACTTATTGAATAGCTAGTGTTGGTTGGTTGTCGTTATTGAGGTGACTCAACGCGCGACAGTGACGACGCTTTGAAGCGCACCAAAAAAGTGCAAGTGCATAGTAGTTATCTGTCTGAGCCAATCAATGAGATTTATCATTTCGCGTCGGCGTCGGCGTCGTGGACGCGTCAGCTAGTAGTTGCGGCACATATTTAAGCGCTCTGGTGGTCGTCACGCCAAAATGTAGCCTCGCAATTGTTGTGATATATTCATAGCACTTGTTAGCAATCTGGTTGTTTGTATTGAGGCGACCTAAGCTATTTGGTTATTGGAATGAGAGCAGATTTCAACGCTTTCGCGTGGCTGTGATGATATTAGCAAGATATTAGTATAGAACAATGCAGTAGACTTAAGGACTGGGCCCTCTCTCTCTCTCTCTCTCTCTTGAGCAAAATTCATTCGAGTCAGGAAATAACATCTCACTAATACGGGAACATGGAACAAGCGATTAGTAGCGGCGGGCTCGATCATTGGGCCATCCTGGCCGGCTGCCTGGCGCTCACCTCGGTCGGCCTGTCCATGTACGAGATCATGCAACATTTGAGAAATTTCACAAAGCCTTACTTGCAACGTTACGTCATACGAATCATGCTCATGGTGCCCATTTACTCGCTAAATGCCTGGTTTGCAATGATAGTGCCCGAGACGGGCCTCTATTTGGACGCCATTCGCGAGGCCTACGAGTCGTTTGTCATCTACAGTTTTATGAAGTATTTGCTAAACTTTTTAAATTACGACACCAATCTCCAGCAATACATAGACCACAAGCCAGGGCCCGGCCACATTGCGCCCCTGTGCTGTTTGCCCAATTGCATTGGGGGCCGCCCGTTTCTAACGCGCTGCAAACACGGCATTCTGCAGTACGTAGTTATAAGGCCCATTACTACGCTCATAGCGTTCACAAGCCAACAATTTGGCATCTACGGCGAGGGCAACTTCAATCCAATTAGCGGTTACACTTACCCGGTGCTGTTGCTCATCAACAACGCCTCCCAGGTGATGGCAATGTACTGTCTGGTCATCTTCTACACGGGCTATCGGCAGGAATTGCGGCCCATGCGACCGCTCGCCAAGTTTCTCAGCATAAAATTGGTCGTATTTTTCTCATTTTTCCAATCGGTCGTCATCTCGGGCCTGCTCGAGATCCCCCAGGTCGAGCAAATACTCGGCGGCATTTTCTCAGCGGGCGAGGGACTCCCCGAGCGCAAGCTGGCAATCGGCCGCCAAGTCCAGGAGCTGCTGATTTGTTTCGACATGCTCATCGCCTCGGTGGGCCACCTGTTTGCATTCACGCACAAGCCCTACACTGAGCCCGATTACACGCGCTCGGCGCGACTCATAACACGCGACGGCGACCTGACGGTGGACCCCGAGCACGCGGCGGGGGCGGCGGCGGCGGCGGCGTCGACAAGAGCGGCTGCTGCGGCGCCCTGTGCAACATTCTCGACTTTAGCGAGGACCGAAGCGATCTCAGCGAACACTTGGCCAGATCTACGACAAGTGTCGGCAAGTGTTCAGCTTTCAGCCGGGACTGCCAATCATTGTTTCGAGCCAACAGGAGGTCGATCAAGCGGGACAGGCGGCTAGCGGGAGCGGTCAGCGGGCGCGGCGCGAGAAACGCCGCTCGCGATTGAAACAAGCGACAACTGGCCAGGGTCGCGAACAGTCAAACAGTGCGGCCAAACTGGTTGGGGCGAGCGAAGCGGAAAACTCGATTTTGCACCAATCGAGCTCGCAATCGGCGGCCGAGGACCGAAGTGGCGAGCCACAGGCGGCAGCCAACCAACAGCATCAGCAGCAGCAGCAGCAACAGACACCAAGCAACAGGAAGAACTACCAGAGCATAGATTAAACTAGCACGCTAATTATCCATAGGACTCCATTCTTGCTAGGCTCAGGCGCCAGTTAACCATTGTGTAGACCAGTGCCAATTTGTTGGCAAACCAAATTGGCACTTTCAGGACCATATGAAATGTTAAAGGAATGTTCAGCTAGATGATCTATCTGATTGCAATCTCTTAAGGCCGAGTGCGTAAGGGCACTCGGCCTGAGCCCTGGACCTGGTCGTACATCTGCCGCTCGAATGGACATCCATAAACAGGGTGAACCGGGCGCGGCCAGAGAAGCCTCGCGCGCAAATCAATATCATGTTAATTTGTTCGTCTGAGAATTAGGCGGACTTGGATTTGGATTTCAATGTCGTGCCTCTGTGTTGGGAAAACCCAATGCAATTTGACACAGTCGCTATTGCATGAGAGCGAGTTCACTCAACCCTCGCGCGCGCATTCACCTGTGCGCCCCGTGTGCGAAGCGAGCGCACAGATCTCGCTAGGACGCACTCGAGAGGGGGCCGCGCTCGGCCGGCCTCGAGCACGAATCTTAATGACGATTGCAGCACGCAAATGATGCAAGTTTCACCTCTCTGAAGAGTGCACTTGCCAAGTAGGAGCAGATGAGAAGTGCATGATAAAGAGACGACTGAAAATACGATGACGACTAGGAAGCGGCGGTTGTGGGGGTGGGGCGGGGGGACGAGAGCGAGAGGATACATTTCATCAGCGACATCATCGATGCCTAATGATGCCGCTGCTGCTCGGCCTTGGAATCTCGACTTGGCTAATCCGCATCATCATGGTTAATGCAAGCGAACGTAAACACGCAGCTCGTGACAAGTCATTAGTGCATCAATCAAATTGACTGTGCTGCCGGCCGCATGTGAGCGAGTGAGCGAGCGGGCGGGCGTGCCATACAAAAAGGTGGCCTGTAGACGGACTGCTCAGTGTTGCCATTTCGTGTTAAGCGTGCGGAATCGCATTTCATTCGCGACCGAATGCCGAATGCCGAATGCGACGCGCGCGCTCGCATTGTGTACGCAGAATGGACCGCATGTGAGCAATTTTTAGCGTCTCGGCCCGAGCGGGAAAATGGCGAACCGGGCGGGCCGTACATGAGGAAAGGAGGGCGCTGAGCCAAGGGGGCTTTTGAGCTGCATCAGATATCAGCTGGTGAGGATAAAGACGATTGCCGTGCGTTGTGAACAAGCGGTGGCATTTGCAAACAAACAACGAAAAACTGCTTATGCTAATTTGAGCGACCGACATCAAGTGCCGAGCAGATGGCGAGATGGGGCCCTGCCGGTTGTGTTATCGCGCGCGGCAGTCCGACTGCTCTGCCGTCAGACGGGTGCATTCGATTAGAAGCGGGCTAAATTCACGCGCGAGAACACAATTGATTTGATCGAGCGCCGTTGTTGTTCTTGTTGTGTAACAAGAGACGAGTTGTTATCTCGGCGGCGCGTGCTCGTTGTTTGTTGACATGTGTGTCGGCGTGTCTGACACTCAACAGTGGCGGCAAGTGGCCAGTGCAGTCGAGCAGGCCGAGAGAGGACGAGAGACGAGAGACATTAGACAAAAGGATTCGCGCTCGAGGTGCGGGGGCGAGCGTGTCCACGAGAATCGAATTGCATACGCCGAAAGGGGGAGGGGGCGCCAAATGTTTAAGCGCTCGGCAGACCTTTGTCTCGTCGCCTGCCGTTTGTATCGCTGAGAGCTGTTTGAAACTGTCGACTCGCCAGCCCAGTCGTCTAGCTGGCCTTGAGGCAACACGCCTCAAAGATCCTTTTGTCAGACCGCGTTCGGCGCTTGCACTTGATTTGCGCACGTGTCGTGTGTGAGCGTGTGTCAGCTCGGACACGAGCACTGGCTTCACTCTCTCGTCGCGGGCGAGCTCGTCACAATGGCCGGCTATTTGCACGCCTCATTAATTTGAATTCCACTAGTAACCACACACGCGCGGCGCGTGCTTGGGCACAAGGCGAAAACGGGGCCGAGAGATCAAAAATGCAACAAACACACGAAGAGAAGGAGAGAGAGAGAGAGAGAGAGAAAGAAAAATTTGAGCAGTTGGGCGACGGCGACATGAGCAAATTCAGATTTGATCTTCCGAGTCAACAAATTTAAATCAGCGTTGCGAGTGTCGCTTGGGCGGGGGCTAGAAGTTGCCCGAGTCTCACGAGCACGGACTAAGAGGCAGAAACTTTTGGATTTTGATGCTTTATAGCCTCAACTGGTTGGGCGCGACAAGATGAGCTGCGGATCGCAACTGTCTAATTTGTCTTTGGCAAGAGTTTTCTAGACTTGAAGATTGTGCGCGCCCGTGCTGGGTCGGGCCGGGCCGGGCCGGGCCGGGCTAGTGCCGGGGACATGCAAACTAAAAGGCCGAGCGAGAGGAGAGAGAGAGAGAGAGAGAGAGATAAAGAGTTTGGCAACCAGTGCGCACATGAGATAAGTAGGCAAATTCCTGCTCCGAGATTAAAGTTTCAACTTTGGACTTTCAAGTTCACATCGACGACGGCGACAAACGAGGCCGCGCGCGTGCGTACAAAATGTCGCCTTGTTACGGGGCACTAACAAGCAGCCGAGCGAGCTCAATATGCCAAGTTGCCAAGTAGTTGAGATGGCGGGCGGGTTGACTAGCGGGCGCAAGTGGCCAATTAAGTTGTTTTGTGTATTACTTCTGGGGAGAGAGGGAGAAGGAGAGAGGGCGGGCGGGCGGGCGCCGGACACGATTCAAGTTTGGTCGTGCACATGCACGCAAACAAGTTCTAAGCCAGGCGAGAGAGGTCGTGAGCTGCTGACGACGACGACGACGAGGACGAGGATGAGAGCAAACATTAATGGGCGGACTTGGTGATGAGCTCGCGTGTGAGAGAAGGGGTGCGCAGTCAGTGCACTTGCTCGTCGTGCGAGTCGACATAAAGAAGCCAGGAGGACTGGGGCCAAGGCTAGTCGGTGGTGTGCCCGGGCCATTGTTTGCCGATTGATTGTCACTTGTCGCGCTACAGCAGCGGCCGCGAGGGGCCAGAGAGACGAAAGAAACTAATTTGCATTTGTGCCATTGATGATGATGAAGATGATGATGATGATGATGATGATGACTCGTGTGTTGGTGCGCGCGCGCGCATACGCACAAACACACAGACAGACAGACTTATCTTGCAGGCCCCGAGGGGCTCACACGCGATGGTTTGCAAGACAACAGCCAGAGGGCGCTGGGGTGGCGAGTGCATAGTTGCTAGCGGTGGATGATTTGAGCGAAAGGAGGGAGTCTAATGATGATGATCTTGGGTCGCGCGATCGCACGCGGCTCTAGATCACGGGACTTCTTGTTGTGAGCGCGCGCGGCCGCGCGAGCAAGAGTTTCCCTGATCTTGATTGTGAAATGCCAGGAGGAAAATTGGGCAAACTTTTGGGTTGGGTGCGCAGAAGGAGTTTGATTGCGCAATCGCAGATCGGGACAAGCGTGCGAGCGAGCGGCAATCTCACTAGTGACTAGCGCGCGGGCATTGGCGGGGCCGCCGCCGCCGGTCGACTTGCAGCAAGAGCGAGTGAGATGAGGGCGGACAAGCTTCAGACTCTCCGCAGCTGCAATTTGTTAACGTTTGTCTGGCCGCCCGAATGGTTGACTTCTGATTGGTCTTGTTTTTCAAAACAAGTTAACCACCGGTTTTGTTTGCTCTCGGCACACGAGCAAACTTTGAGCGAAAGAAGCGAGACTGGAAGGACGAGTTGGTCGTGGGACCCCCGGACGAGTCGAGTAAACACTTTGAGGGGTGCACGTGCGAGCGTCCAACTAAGACCAATCAGAGAGAGAGAGAGAGAGAGACGAAATTATTATCATCGCGTTTACAAATACAAATCTTGCACGAAGAGAAGCTAAATTGAGCACGTGCAAGTGAGCACACACGCACACAACAATCAAAACACACAAATAAGACGTACAAGTGAAAGCGAACACCAGGGACCTACTACTTCCGGTCACCTGTCGCGCGGTTCCAAATCACAAGTTGCAAGTCGAGGTGACAAGTGAAATGTTTTACATTGAATAGGGCGGCGCGGAACTTTGAGCAGGATGTGATGATGGCCAATGGTTGAGTGTTGGACTCACGAGAATTTAGCGAGAAAACTGGACGAATACGAAGATTCCACACACACACACACACACACACACACACACACACACACACACACACACACACACACACACACACACACACACACACACACTTAAGCCTGACACAATTAAGTCAAAATTGACAAACGTCGTCGAAATGATGCGGCCAAGTTGGCGGCGTTATTGCCGCCCCCGCACCGGCCATCGATTGGCGCCATCGATAAGCACAAGCCGCGGGCACTTCTGCGCGCTTCTAATTGCCATTTCATTGCTCATCATCATCCTCATTCTGCACACGCCCACGCCCACGCTCGCCCGTGAACCCGCAACATGGCCGTGGCGCCGGCAAGTCATACAACTTGCGTCGCCAATTGTGAGCCCTGATGACAATCAGCCGATTGATCAGCTGACTTGGTTGTCTGCGAGGCGGCAACTTGTCAAGCGGCAAACAAGAGCAACAAGAGCACCACTCGAGGAAGTGGCGACAACAGAGGACTATGACGCGCGCGCTCAGGCGGCTGCAGACACAAACAACAACAACAACAACAACAACAACAATAGTGGCGACACTTTGCCGATCCCGGGCGGCGATAATGAAACCAGCTCGACGTCACTCGCGGCCAGTCAAGCCGGCAACTCAAGCCAGGCGAATCAATCAAATCAAACGGCCATGATGACGCCATCGACGACGAGCGGCCAAGTGCTCGAGTTGGGCGCGCTCGAAGCGGCGCGTCTCGGTTACCTGCGCCACTCAATTCCCGTGTCTGTGATGCTAACTGTCGCCTACTCGATTGTGTTCGTCGTGGGCATTCTCGGCAACTCGTTTGTCGTCGCAATTGTGTGCAAGTCGCCGCGCATGCGAACAGTGACCAATTACTTCATCGCCAATCTGGCCCTGGCCGACATTCTCGTCTTGCTCGTGTGCTTGCCCGCCACGCTCGTGGGCAATTTATTTATACGTAAGTAGAGAAAATGACCAAGCCAAATAGACACATTGGATTAGACAAAGCCTCGGGGATTTATGCGGAGCGGGAGAGGGAGAGAGAGAGAGAGAGAGAGAAGAGAGAGAGTTGGAGAAAATGAAAAGAGAGAGAGATTTCAATTTCAATTTCATATATTCCGCAGCCTTTGGGCCGGAAACCCCATGAGATCTTGCGGCTAAATGCACTCTAGACACCGCTCAGCGTCGGTCAACTGTAACTGCTGTGTGCAATAGCTGATCAGAATTCAGCTATTGCAGTGGCAGAGCAAACACGTGCGCATACTGAAACGATAAGATCGGCTTGGTCAAGTGGGCGCGATTTGTCGCCGGTCAGCCGGCTCGAGCGTGCTCGGAGACTTCCGGCGCTGACTATCGCCCCCGCCGCCGCCACTGTGGCGAGAGCAAATCGATGCTGCTCATTGAAAATCAATCAATTCAAGCTGCTGGCCTGCGCGAAGCTCAATGCTCGTATACGATTTGCGGCAATCTTGAATTCTAGAGATGTTGTTGCGCGCAGGAATCCAAGACCCGCGACACCGGATGGCTAGTGTTTGCGCGCGTGCGGCCACTTTAGCGCCCCTGACAGCTTACGCGCGCGCGCGCACACACACACACGCACACACATGGTTGAATTCATTTCTAATCGGCCCCACTCGGGCGGCCATCTCGAGATCTCTCATCCGGCGGCCAAGATGAATGATACTGCGAGAGAGAGAGAGAGAGAGAGAGAGAGAAAGGGAGCAAAAATGGGCAGACCCGAAAGTGCCCGGGATCGAGTACAAAAGGGAGCCAGTTGGAACTTGGTGGGAGGTGCGCCTTCGAGATGGCAAGCTATCAAGTTGCGCGCGGGCAGAAGGGGAGCGCGCAACTTTTTTGCATTATTGATATTGTTTGCTCATTAGCGAGATTGCAATCTCAAGCGGACGCTCAGCGCGCACAACTTATCTCGAGTTTGCGAGTGGCCGAAGAGCAATTTTGCGCACGCAGGCCCGCTCAAGATGGGAAACAATGGGCGCGCGCAGTTGTACCGCAAAGAGGCCACAACTCAGCTGGGCTGGGCTCGGCTCGGCTCGGCTGCCACTGCCAGACGTCCCTTAATCGAAGTCGCGGCGGGCCCGATGAGCAGCCACTTGTGCGTCGTCGTCGTCGTCGTTGCCACCACGTAGGCGTGGAAGTTCAAGTGCGCCTGCCCGAGCGACCTCCCACTCGAGGGGCGGGTCGGTGAGGAGAGAGGGGGGGGGGGAGGGGGCAATAAGTGGACGCGAGACGTGCGCTTTAAAATGGAAACAATCTTGCGCGGGTGCTCCACCCGCGCGGCCAAGGGCGAAAGAGGCGAAAGGGGTGATTTTCATTAGTTTATAGCGACGAACGAAGCCGCGAGCACTTGAGTCAGCGAAGTTTTTAATTTCGACTCGGCGCGAGGAATATTTTCTTTTCTCGGGCGCTCAAGACTAGCCCAAAAGTTAACAGGCAAGTTGAGCCGAGAGTGTGAATAACCGAGCGACTACTCGAGAGGGCGGTACGTGCCGAGCGCACGCGCTGAAAGCCATGTGGCAATGCCTAGGGAGAGTCTCGGCCGAAATGACGCGACTCGAGCCTTCTCATTGTTTGCGCGCCCACCCAGATTGACTCGTCTCGTGTGGCCCGCCGGGGGGGGGGGGAGGAGGAGGAGGGGATGCCAATGGTGTTGCCAATCTCGCCAATGTCGCCGCGTCCAGACAGACCAAGTGATCACCATCCTTAGGGCTTTAGGCCGCAGCCATGCGTCTCGTCTGCGGCCAGACGCATTAAGCGACGAGTTTTAGACGCGCTCTTGCATCATTGGGCGTGTAAGTGTTCAGTGGGCACGGGCCACGCACAAACATGATGCGCGTCGCAGAGGCGCGCGCCACCAGCAGGCAAAATCGAGCCGCGGCAATTTCATCACTTTCGCTCGCCGGCTCAACTGGCGCGCGCGCCCGCCTGCTTGCTTGCTGATGCCTTCAGAATATGGCGCAAGTGGCGCGCCTCCGCTGCCAAGGACACTAGCCTGCGGTCTCGGGCGCGTGAACGGCAATCACTCACTCGGGCGCGCTCGCTAGTGCTCGGGGGCTCGTGTTGCAGTTTGCGCGACCAAATACTCTGGCGGCCATGCAACAATCACAGAGCGCAGCGTGCGGCGGGTGCAAAAAGGAGCGCTACGCGACTGAATGTCGCACGATATTAGCGTCCCATATCCCATTTGGACACTTTCAGACACTCGCGCGGGACCCTCCAGAGATTAGTGTTACCAGTGTGCTGGCGAGCACCTGTCACGTCCGTGCTCGGCGACTAATTTGTGTGCCGCCCGAGAGTGAGAGAGAGAGAGAGGAAGAGATAGAGTTAGAGAGTTTCGTCGGCCAGTCGGTTGCTTGATCGCGTGGCGAAAGGACAACAACGACGACAAGAGCGCAATAAAGAGGCCACATCAGATGAATGAGTCCCGTTGCTGGGCACGTCCGGGCGGTCTCCATCCCCCCCCCCGTCTGTTCGTGTGTCTGGTCGGCTCGAGGGCTCGGGGCCTTCAGGGCCATCCAGACACCATTCATTTTTATTGCCCCAACGCCACGGGGGGAATGCCCCAAAGCAAGACGATTGATTTGATGCTAGCCGACGCGCTTTTCACTGGCCCCGTGACGGCGACCGCAGGCAATCGACTCGATGGCTGGAAACTTAATTTGCTGCCAGGCCCAGCGAGCCAATGTAATGCAATATATAAATCTTGTTACTCGGCGCACGCAAAAGTTCAAGTGGCCTCGCGAGTCAAGTCCAGTTGAGGCCATTCGACGAGCTTGGCAAATATGGCGGCAAACACATCCAGCAGGCAGGCAGGCAGGCTTGTTGTTGTTGTTAATTATTTGCATTCGGCGCGAGGATGAACTCGTACGATTGATCCCGCAAAGTGTTTTAACTATTTGGCATGGCATCGAGGGCAGATGTTGCACTTGCGGCTGCTTTCCTCCGAGCCGGCGCGCAGACTCAGCTTTGCATGATTTAATCTAGCAACAAATTGTCTGTGAGAGACGAGCGCGGGCAAACTAATTGCGATAGAAAGAGAGCGGCCGCGTGCTGATACAACAAAGTAGCGGAGTCACTCGAACGAACGAACGAACGAGCAGATTCGCGCCACTCCTGGCGCCAAGTGCACAGGTGGCCCTGCCTCGACCGCGACCGCCGCCACCGCCGCCGCCGTCTCTCAATCATGCGGACTCGATGCGCCCACTTGAGCACACGGCCGACTTGTTTACGACCCGAGGCACTCGACTAACCTCAACCACTCAAATCTATCGACCACTCGCACAAAATTACTCACTTTGCTTATATTGGCCGCCGTCGATGATCACACACACACACTTGCACGCACACACAACAACAACAACCGAAAGCCTATGTACTCGGGCCGGTTATTTGCAAGAGCGTTTCGTATCTGCAGGGAGTTGCAGTGAGCGCCTCCATAAACACAATGGTCACAGTCACAATGGACAGGTAAGTCGCTCGATTTTGCTCTCTGCTCTGACTTTTCTGCTTGCTCGCTCGCTCGCTTGCGCGCGCTCTGTCACGGCCCGTTTTCGCCTGACTGCCCGGCGCGTCCTCTGCCTGCGCCTCATGTTCAACTGTCAGTTTAACCGGCCAGCTGTGTGAGCCACTGGAGCACGCCAGGTGATTTTGACTATCGCTCGCGGGACACGCACGCAAGCACGCACGCCCAAGCGGTTGCGCCGCACAGCCAATACTTGTTGTTTTGTCACCTCGAACGAGACGCTCACGCACCGGGGCGTGCGCTTCCGGCCTCACTCTGTGCGCGTCCGCAACTTGCATGACAGACAATAGCGGCGAGCAAGCGAGCGAGCTTTCGAACTCGGCGTAAGCTGCGGATTGCTCGGTAGGCTCGCAGATTTGCGCACGCAAGTCAGCGCAAAATGTCGCCGCTGCTCAGCGCGCGCGCGTACCCGATTTTCAGCGTGATTTATCTCTGAGCTTGTTTCAAGGTCTCGCGCGCTGATTTCACTCGGTGAGATGACAATTGATTTCGTTGACAGGAGGCCAACTTTGTGCACGTCCATGAGTGGCGGGTGGCCTTGTGGGGAAACACTTGTGCGAGTCGGCCGGACAGCGGCCATAATTTATCGTTAATTTCTATGAGGCGACCGGCGCCGTTGGCCGCCGAGCGAGATTTAGTGTCGCTGGCCTGCTGATGAGACACTGAAGGGCAATTTCTTTTCTCTTAAAAATCTTGGCGAATTTTCCAGTGTGCGCTTACCACTGAGAATGAGTGCGCGTGTTAAGTTCGCGAGAATCGTTTTGTACTCGGCGTAGCCGAAAGACAATTAATTTCCTCTGTCACATTTGACAAATCCTCGCCTCCTGGAGGCGTTGTGAGCGGACTCCCGAGCACATATTGAAAAATTTTCCTCTCTTGTGCGCGCGGTTGACGCACCGACGCCCTTGTGCAATCAACTGTGGCCAACTCGACGACGCAATGGCTCCTCAGTCCGGCGACTTTGACCGCGATGCTTCGTGGCAAAGCCTCTCGAGTGCACGAATGAGAGGTTTTTAATTTAGTTCCAACATATCGTGAGAGTTGGAACATGTACACGAGCCAACTCGCGCGCGCGCTAGCTTGAGACATCAAAATGGCAGCGCGCGAAAGTCACTATGCGCGCCCAAAATCGTTTGCGTGTCTGTTTGTGTGATCAGTCGCTTAGTGCAAGAGGTCATAAACTATTTCTCTGTCACCTGGTGTTTGTTATTATTTTTGCCGCCGGCGGCACAATAATAATCATGTTGGTGTTCGTTGACCCTCCGCCATGTTGTTTTGTACAATAAATTTCATTTCGCCCCCTCCCCCCCCCCCTACGCCTCCCATTCGAGAGAGAACCGCACCGATTTTTCGTGTTTCAACGAGTGCCATGGGTGTCGCCGGGTGTTATCAAAGATTGGGAATCTAAGTCGCTTTTCATCGTGTTTGCACCAACACATTTCATCACATCTGGCAGCCGGGGGCTTAGCATCGCGCTTTGGAATTTTCAGCCCAACCTGAACTGATGCGAACCGACCAAAAACCGAAATGCAGCACGCACACTCGAGCCAGTTTATTTTGGTCGGGCACGCGTGCTCTTGAGCACGTCCCCCGCCCTGGGATAAACATTGACTTTCGATTGTTGATTGTTATCGCGCGCGCGCGCGCCTCGCCTGCTCTCAAGGCGGCTTAGCGAAAAAAAAAGAGAGAACTAAGAATACGCCCACCAGACACGTGCATTTGTCAAATCTTGCCTGCTAAAGTTAACCAATTTTTGCTCGCGTTGCCCGAGACCCTTTGCCGAACTTGCGACTAAAACAACGAAAACAACTCAATGGCTTTCTCGCCCGCCCAAACGAACGAACTAATACAAACAAATGCAAAAATATAAAACAAAAACAACAAAAAAAAACGTCCACTTGGCCTTATAAATGGCGCAGATTCTTGGCCATTTGTTTCCCCATGGACTGGCACATGAGCCGACGGACGGCGCGCTGGATGATAGCCGGCATCTGGCTGTTTAGTGGCACGACAATGCTGCCCTGGGCCATCTACTTTACGCTCGTTCCCTACGAGCACCAGGGCCAGAACATTCTGATGTGCGCCGAGGATTGGCCCGACGAGCGCTGGGCCAAAATCTTCTTTGTGGGCGCAAATCTAATCTTGCAATACGTGTTCCCCGCGCTCATTATTATTATTTGCTACCTGGGCATTTGGTACAAAATAGAGCGGCGCAACATTCCCGGCGAACGCTCGAAGGGACTCAAGATTGAGCTGATCATGCAGAAGAGCAAGTTGAAGGTGGTCAAAATGATGATGGTCGTGGTGTTCATCTTTCTGCTCAGCTGGGCGCCAACTTACCTCATTTTTGCGCGCCTCAAGCTCACAGATCAGCGCTCGGCCTGGGAGGATTGGCTCATAGCGAAAGTGATGCCTCTCGCCCAATGGTAAGTACGCTTGAGCTTGAATCAGTCTCTCTAGTGCGTCAATCACAATAAAAGGCACAACTTTTACGTACGCACTTTTACACACGCTCGTATCGCGCACGTACGACTCAAGTCAACCAGCGCGTGTTATTCGAAACTAACAATCTGGTTTGGTATTCCGGCCGCGGCCACTTGACTCGAAATTGAGTGTTCGTGTGTCTGTGTGTGTGTGTGTCTGTGTGTGGCCGGATGTCACAGTCACCGGCTGGCGAGTGGTTGAGTTCATGGACACGAGCGAACAAATGTGTGCGCACAACGCGCACAACGCGCACATCATGAACCCGGGCCGGCTCGCGCCCAGATCAAGTTCACGAGCATGAGCACACTCGACAAGCGAGCGGGCCACACCGAATGCACGCCGAATGCACAAACACAAGCTTGCAAGTTGAGCGCGACCGCTCGATTGCGTTCAGGTTTGAGCGGATCGAGTTTGCGGCGACACTTTCACATTTAACGTGGACGCGCGCAACTGTAATGAACGGCCCCTCTCCGCCCATGCCACTGACCGTCAAACGCCGCAGAGCTAAGCGAGCAATCGGGCGAGAAACGATGAGCTCGGCTCATCATGGGCGCGAGCGCGCGCCCGCTCGAGCTAGGCCAGTGGTCAGTGGAGCTCGACTGCTCGCGAATGATATCAAGCCAGTCCGGGTTTTACTTTGACTCGGCTGGCTTGCGCCGAGTGACCGCCGGACAAATCAATTTGACTCGCACTCGAGCGGATTCAGTCCCAAGTGGGCAATCATAACAGTCATCATAGGCGAACGGCTGCACTTCTCGGTCGGTCGGTCGGTCGGTCGGCCCACAGCTCTCTAGGCCATAATGAATAGATGCGGCCACTCACTCAGCTCAACTTGCGCGCTCGCTCGCCTGGCTCAAGAGTCGAGCGGCGTGGCCCGGGCGCGCATCGTTTATCCCGAGAGCGCTCATTACCAAGACGCGCTCCTCGTGCAGCCCGCGCGCACTTGGTTACACTTGGACGCGGCATTTTGCGCCAAATGTGAAACTAAACACACGAACGCGCGCGCCTCAGTGATGGGCAGCAGGAAGTTTCACAGCTCGCCCGGCCAAGCTGGTGTTTGTGTGCTCGTGCGACCAAGGTCGTCTCATGGGCGGTCGCTCGGATGATTTGCGAAAATCATTCGAGTCGGCTGAGGGCGCACTTGAGAGCTAGTGTAGCTGCGCGTGTCTTTTAATGTTCAATGCCAAGGTCGAGGTTCGCGGGTCGGAGTGCCGACAATGGGCCGCGGCTGAGCCAACTGGACCATCTCGAGAGTCTCGGCAATCAGGCTGCATGAAATTATGCACGCGCACTTGAACGCGCGTGCACAGATCAGAATGGACTCGCCGCGCCGAGTACGACTTGAAACATTCGACTGCGCTCGTTTATGTTCGCGCACCGCCGCCCCCCCCCCCACCCTCTCGCAACTCACTCAAGTCTCATGACACGCCCGCTTGCCCTCTCGGCCGCCCATCGATGATGACCGATCGAGTGAATTTGAATCACCAAACCAAGCAACTGGGCCGAATAATTAACCAAGGCAACCAGCGAGAAACACACAAAAGGCAACTAGCGAGCTGGCCCAATGTTTTATCTTTCGCTCTTCTTGACTCGACCGGGACGATTTCGGTGTCTCTGGTGCTCTTCGTCGTGGTCGCGAGCGTCAAGAGTGGCGCTTCTTGCCAAGGGGCGTGGCGGGCCAGTTGCTCCTCCTCCTCCTCCTCCTCCTCCCTCTCGTGCTTCTCGGGCGTGGCTCACTCAAGCTGACATTGTAACTTTTATGGAGCTCACAAGCTCACACAAGCACTTGCGCCAAGACGCGTCTAATCTACGGGCGACATCTAGGGTGGCCGGCTGTCTGAGTGCGCGTGACTCGCGACACTCGGGCTTGCAAGAATCTTGATTCCGGCCCAAACAAATCACTCTCGTATTTGGGGACTGGCGTCTCAGAGCATGCCAATTTTGTTGTTGTTGTTGTTGTTGTTTGTGGCGGCCGCCTCTCTCACTCACGGCTAATCCTAATTCGCGCGTCTCGAGTGCACTCAGGTGACTCGAGCAGCAGCAGCAGCAGCCATGTGAGCGCGCTCGGTGGGCGCGCTCGTCAAGCTGGCAGTGGGCACAAATGACTCGCGCGTGACGAGCCGCGGATCTCTCGCCCGTGTTCTAAATAATCAGTTTGAGCTAAATAATCAGACTAGAGGCCGCGGTTGCAGGATAGAGGGGGCGGGGCCTCGGCGGAACGTGCCCGGCAAGCGCGACTCCGGCCAACACAAGGTCATGTGCGGAAAACGAACGAACGACCGAATGAAAGAAAGTGAAATTCTTTGCGTGCCTGCAGATGCAAATCAATGGCGAGTTGCGCGTGTGCCCTTTTCTCGCCCTTCATTATTTGCGCGCGAGCGCGCGCAAACACACACACACACACACACGAGCGCTTGTTTGCTTGTAACTGGCGCGTGTGCGAGCAAGTCCACTTTTATTTGCGCGACGACCAAGCGACATCGCGCACGACAAACCACAAGCGCGCTTGTTGTGCGCAATTCATTAGTCGCTAGCAGCACGACTGTGTTCGCACGAAACCGGGGGGGGGGGGCGACTTGTCGAACCAGTGGCGAGCTCGAATCCAATAGCCGTGTGCGCGCCTACTCACCGCTGGAGGCGTCTCGCTCACTATTATCATGCAAACAACGCTAGCGCATCTGCGATTGCCCCTCAGCTGTCGTCGACTAATTCGAGCCCGTGCCTCTTTCTTGTGTGTTGCGTGCGATCCATCCATCTAGGTCCTCTCGGGGGCCGCCGCAGCCGAGGCCTAGTCGTGTGCTGTGGCCAACCCCACACAAGTGTGATTGCCCTCCTCATCTCTCGTCCACCACCGGCCGCTGCATGGGCTAACGAGCTTGCGCAACGTGAGATCTAACCAGCACCTTGCAAATGCGCGCGAGTGTTCACTTGCGCCCAGAAAATAGTTTGGGTGTGACCCGAGTTTCGAATGGCGCGCTCGAATTACACCATTCGAGCGCGCGCGGCTTCCGTCTCACCTGCTTGGAATACAAATTAATCGCAGTTGAGTGTGCTAGCTCTTGTATGGTTTGACCCACACACACACACAAGGGGCGCTTATGCCGCACGAGCTTCCTGAATTGAAGTTGTGCGAGGCGCTTTTCTATTGTTCAACTTGCTACGCGTGCAAACTTACACTCATCGGCTGCACATCGGTTTCAATCAAGCTGGGCCGAGTGCAAGATTTGTACGATTGGTACGAATCGTACACATGTCAATTTAACGATCTGATCTTGGACTACACTCTAGCGACAACTAACTAACATTGAGCCCTCATTAATTGACCGACACGTGTCCAAACACACCCTCCCGATGCTCACCGATGACAATCTGACACAGGTTGGGCGCCTCAAATAGTTGTATAAATCCCATATTGTACACATTCTTCAATAGGAAATACAAGCGCGGCTTTATTGAATTGCTCAGTTTCACCTTTTGCTGTCGTCCGCTAATTAGATCAACCTCGTCATCCACGGCCAACGGGCCGCACAATAACAACAACAACAACAACAACAATAACGGTGGCGGTGGCGGTCAACAAACTCAGCTTACTGGCTACCATAGCCACTACCAGCACCACAATAACGCGCACGGACTTCAGCAGCGGCTCGCTAATGGCTCGGGTGGTGCAAATTGCAATAGAGGTTTGTTGTCGGGTGGCGCCCAAAATGGTGGCTACTCGATGATGACCACGACGCTGATGCACCATGGCAAAGGCAAGATGGTGCTGAATGGCAACGCGCACAAGCAGCACAAGCACCATAGGCTTGAGATTAATCACTCGTTCAATGGGGCCGATCATACAAGTTGCACGCGCCTCGAGCGCGAATCGAGCGTTACCGAGTGCAAGCCCATGCAAATCAATCACCTGAGCGTGGGCTTGGGCGCAGGCAACAGTCTGACAAGTGTCAGCCAGTTGAATTGCCCGGTTGAGGCGGGCGGCCATTCGCTTGCGGGTCAGCCGCTTCTGCCGGCGCCGCCGCCAGAGACGGCCAACAAGCGTGATAACGACAGTGTGAGTGTTATTGGACTTTCAAGTAGTTGCTCGCACGATCGCGAGCGCTTGCAACATTGTGATGCGAATTGCAAACAAGACAAAAACAAAAACAACAACAACAACAACAACGACAACTACCAGCCGGTGGTCGGTGTACGCAGCGAGCGTTCGAAAACTTTTCACGGCCACGAACGGGAGCACCAAAGTCATCATGATCATCATCAGCACCACCACCATCCTCATCATCATCATCATCATCGCCATCGTCACCACCGACACCACCATAAGCACAACAAAAACAATCATTGCCCCGGGCGACAACACTCGCAGCAGGCGCCCTCTCTGCCGCTTGTCAGCTCAGAGGGCCTAGCACAGCCGGCACAGGTGCGCGAGCCGGGTTATTGCGAGTTGCACAAACAAAAGCGTCATCGCCATCATAATCAAAGCCACCACAACCACCACCACCACCAGCACAACCAGCACAACCAGCACAACCGGCATCACAGCCACAGCCATTGCAACCAACAATTGCGGCACCAGAGCCAGCTGCAGGTGGCCGAGGCGAGCTTGGCGCCGCAGCAAACGCCCCGAGCGGGTGGCTCCGTGTCCTGTTCGGCGTCCGCCTCGCTGCTAAATCAATGGGCCGGCTCGAATCTGGCCCGAGCGCGGCACACACTCGACGGGCCCGGCGATGCGCCAGTGACACCGGGTGAGGCCCGTCACGAGACGGGATCGCAATCCCATCGGCGCCGCGCCTTTACCTCGTCGGCCGAGACTAGTCAAGCGGCCCGGAGGCGAAGGAGCAGCGGCCGTGAGGGCTGCCCCGATTGTTGTTGCTCCTGTCAAGTGTCATCATCGCCCCTAGCCCCGGGTCCACTCCCGCCCCCGCCCTCGCTCCCGCCACGAACAGCAGCAGCAGCAGCAGCCCGAGACTTGGCACGAGCGAGACGCGACAGCACCACACAAGTCAAGTTCCCATCGAAGAGGAGAACCGGAGGCGAGCCGGGCGGGCTCGCTACCGAACGCAGAGACCGCAACACCTCTGGCCTTGGCCTCGGCCTCGGGCACGGCCCGCGCCAACGTCGATGCCGGTGAAGGGGCGCCCACGCTGAGTTGCAGTGCCAGCAGCGCACTCGAGACGCGATCCCGAGCGTCTAGCCTGGGGCTCGAAATTAAACTCGCCTACGATCAGACTAGACGCGCCGAGATATCTGCCGGCGGCGCGCGGCGGCGCCGGTGGTGCCCACCAGCGCCAATGTCGATTAAAGCCAGACTCCGGATCAATAAATCAGCGCGCATCTTGCGTCATTGATCAATCCGACAACGAGGAGGATGACACAACTACCTTGCTGGCCAGCAGCGCCGCCGATGCCGCCACTACCTCGGCAGGTAATGAAGATGCCAGGCACGAGCTCTGGGCGCGGCGCGCGTTAGCAAGCGAACAAATCGCCAATAAGACAAGCGGCAATCAAATTAATTCGGCCTCGTGTACGCTACCACCACTAGACCCCTCTCTGCCGCTGCCGCTGCCGCCGCCGCCGCCGCTGGCATCGAATCCGCCCGTAGAGGCGGCGGCGGCGGCGGGGCCCCGGCCCCAGCCCCAGCCCCAGCCAGGCTCAGGGCCGGAAGCGACGGTGCCGGCCACCTGATCGGTTGCTAGCTTAATGAGTGGCGCCCACTGAGAGCGAGCTGCGAGTTGTGGCCGTTGGCGGCGATGGTGGCGGCCCAAGTGGTACAATAGGGAGGCCGGAAGTCCTCGCTCGCGAAACACGTCTCGAGTGCGGCCGGGCGAACAGTCGGGCTTGCAGCAGTAGCAGCAGCGCGTGGCGGGGCCGCCCCGAACTCGGAGCGGTATTTGCACAGGCTGCTCTAGCAGACGGCGGCATTAAGTAGTGGTCGACACTGGCCGGGGCGTAACCGTTGCGCGAGCTAGCGAGCGCGGCAAATAAAAAGCAAGCCGCCTCATTACATGCAGATGAGCCGTGGCACATCTCCAGCTGACGGCGCGTGTGCATCAGCTTTGGCATGCACACAAGCACATGCACGCACACACGCACACCACACACACGCCACGCACACACATAACATGTTGACAGCGACGACCGTGACCATCGATGACGACGGCAAATGGACGGCCATGGACTTGAATGTCGGCTTGAAACGCGAAGGCCGCGCCTTCGCGTTTGGCAGGTGCACTAGCCGTTCGGATAAATTCGAATGGCCGCCTACTACCGAGTGCTCGAGATGACGCGCAAAATGATGATGCATCGAGGGCGGGCAAACGTAACGAAATTCTTGGAATTTCTAGCTAGTGCACGGTGTGTGACTGTTGGCAGACAGTCGCCCAATATCAATACAATTGTCGCAGGCAAATGGCGCTGCTAGCCGACCGACGGGCTGACACACGTGAAACATTTTCGCGGGCGTGGGCCGCCCAAGTAGTGAGATACACCTGCACGCGCACGCGTTGAGTGCGAGAAAAAAACCGTCCACTAATAGGGTGTTTTAGTTAAATGTGCTAACATTGCTCGTACAGAACGTGTAACCTGCTCGCTTCAGGCCTGTCAACGTTCGACCGGGACGAACTCTGTTTGAGAGGGCGGAGCGCACAGATGATTTAGATGTATTAAATATGGGAGAGATATATGGTGCGTGCTAAGCGCAGGATGTCATCTCAATAGAGATGTCAGCATAATCTCAAATGGCGGGCAATTTAAAGTGGTAGCGGGAGAATGTTCACGCGACTAACACTTAATTAAATACACACAGTTGATTAGATGGGGTATGAACTGAGAATTGGCGGGCGCTGCACGTGCCACGAACAAACAGTTTCTGGCACGTGAGAGTTGTCGACAACAACACGTAATATAATGTCTGACTTAATGGCTAGGCTTGAGTGCACGCGTCAGAAGTCAGCCGTCACCACCAAGAATGTCGTTGAATTTATCGGGCCCGTTGCTCGCAGCTCAATCGGCGACATTCAGTTGTAGTTGAGAGCGGGATGTTGGCTGTCTGATGTCTAGCGGCTGTCTGGTCGCGAAAGTATGTTTCTATTGGAATTCCGGGTCTCCAGGGAACGGGGGCAGGGATTGAATGAAGGAATATCAATCAAATTGTCGCTAGCTCGTCAAACTCATGTTGATGATGATGATGATGATTGGCGCCGATGTTAGGTTTCCTAGCCCGGAGCCTCCGAGACTCGCACAACATGGGAATTGTAGCATGAGCATAGTAACACGAGCACAAATTATGCGGCTCATGATCGACCAACTTGCATACATTTGCTCGTTCGGTCACCGACCAGACACAATTGCCTGGCACCGTACTCTGAGATGAGGTAGTAACAATTTGTAGACGTGCAAGTAGTAGTCGACCTACAAATGTGTTTTGCTAGACAGACCATTCTAGTGAGACAATGTGTTCGTAAGATTATTGCCCTTACACAGTAAGTGGCTCTCTTGTGAGACCGTGGTGAGGTCATGAAGTCCCAATATGGCTCGGGTCGTAGAGCGACGGATCGGCTCGGAGAACGAGTGCGAGATTTCAGAGCCATATCTAGCGCAAGCAAAAAGTCCTGCGCGCGCTCGTCTGCAGTTTAAATTTAGCGCTGAAAGTTTCCTGCACGTGCCTGCTGTGCGAGCCGAGTTTTGGCGCCAAATTCACGAGGCAAACAATGAAAACAAAGAGGCGGGCACAAAATCATCACACGGGTGCGAAATTACTTAACGAGCTCATGAATTCATGCGCGCGCGGATTTGGGCACGCTAAGGATGACACTTCCCAACCAACTAGGCTATTTAAATTTTAAATAGACGAACAACAAGATCAACAGTTGCACTTGAGTGTCAACTTATAGCTTTATACTATTACAACAAACATAACACTCATTCCAACAAGAGGACTATCCGCCGGCTGGCTTGTACTCCGGTCGACATTTTATATTATCACCCAATTGAGCAACCACAGCCTGTAGCATGGATGTTGCAGACACGCGGTTTGGAACTCGCATGAGAGATCGTGACGAGCTGGCCTTGCAAGTTCACACGGTATTTAAGCGATTCTTACAGGAGTATTCAGATGAAGTCACAGAAAGTGGACCATCGGGCAGCCAGCAAGATCTGAACACGTCCGGCGATGACAATATGACCAATGACAGTTTTGCATCGGCCCGAAGCGGACGTGAACGTCGGCGAAGCGGTGGTCGGGCTGGCGGACGAAGAGAGCCCATCTACGGGCCTCCCAAATATGCGAAGCAGTCGCTCGAGCTCCTTAAAGACGAACGCTACACGTTGTTTGTCGACTTCAAAGACATCGAGATGTACGACGCAAATTTGTCAGATGAAATCATCAGCGAATACTATCGATTCTACCCTTACCTGTGTCGTGCCGTAGCCTCATTCGTGCGTGAGGAGCGAATACGTGACTCAGAGGCTAGTATGGAGCCCGAGCTAGGTGCCGCTGAGCGTATGGCCGAGCGCGAGCAAGTGAAAAAGGAACTTGACAAGCCACAGATTCGTGACAAGAACTTTTACGTTGGCTTCTATAACCTGGCCGCCCGTGACAATATCCGAGAGTTAACTAGTACCAAGATAGGGACCTTGACAAGGGTATCAGGTCAGGTGGTGAGAACGCATGCTTGTCATCCCGAGCTTCTAGTTGGATGTTTCACATGCGAAGATTGTCTCACACAGCAGTATGCATCGCAGCAGTTCAGGTACACCCAGCCAACCACGTGCTCGAATGAGAATTGCAACAACCGTACAAGGTTCAGATTGAACTTGGACAAAAGTCACTTTACAGACTTCCAGCGGCTTAGGATCCAGGAGACCCAGCAGGAGTTGCCCCGTGGTAGTATCCCAAGAAGTTTCGACGTGATTGTTCGTGGCTCAGATCAGGTGGAATGTATTCAGCCAGGTGACCAATGCGACTTTATAGGCACCCTAGTGGCTGTGCCCGATGTCGGTCAGATCATGACTGGCACATTCGGTACGGTCTCAAGTGAAATGAGCGGCGAGAGTGGCGTCACTGGACTTAAGTCGCTCGGTGTTAAGGAAATGACGCACACGCTAGCTTTCATGGCCAATTCATGCATCATCGAAGGTCAGACTAAACCGTGCGTATCGACTGAAATTAATTACCGAGAGCAATCCACCGGCGAGGGATTACAGAAGGGCGACTTCTCGGACGAGGAGATAGCCAAGATTGAGCGAATGAGTCAGGATCCCAAGTTGCTGGACAATCTGAGTGCCTCGTTGTTTTCTTCAATCTATGGCAGCGAGGACGTCAAGCGTGGTGTTATTTTACAGCTACTTGGTGGAGTATCAAAGCGAACCGATACGGGCACCAAACTGCGTGGTGATATCAACATTTGCCTAGTGGGCGACCCGAGTACAGCCAAGAGTCAGCTGCTCAAGATTGTCACAGACTTTGCCCCTGTGAAAGCTGTCTATGCAAGTGGAAAGGCCTCGTCTGCTGCCGGTCTAACCGCCTCTGTGGTGCGCGACACTGATGGTGGCTTTGTTATAGAGGCGGGCGCTCTCATGCTGGCCGACCGGGGTATTTGCTGCATCGATGAGTTCGATAAGATGGACCTAAAGGACCAGGTGGCTATTCACGAAGCGATGGAGCAGCAAACGATCTCAATTACAAAAGCCGGTGTGACTGCCACCCTCAATGCGCGTGCGTCCATATTAGCTGCAGCAAATCCAATTGGTGGCAAATACGACCCAACACGTGATCTCATGTCAAACTTGAACTTTTCCCTGCCCATCTTATCCCGGTTTGATCTCTTCTTTGTCCTCTTGGATCCACATGACCCCGAATACGATAAGGCCATCGCAGAGCGGATTCTCGATATGCACTTGACCTTCGCTGACCCAAAAGAGAACCAGAAGAATATGGTATACACCTTCGAGGAGATTAGATTGTACCTTAGATTTGCACGCAAGTATAGCCCCAAGATACCCGAGGAATGCGAGGACGTGTATGTGCAAGAGTACGTCCGATTGAGAATGCAATCAAAGGCGTCGCGCAAGGCATGGCGCATCACTGTCCGTCAATTGGAGTCGCTCGTGCGCCTCTCAGAGGCCATTGCGCGCGCTCACTGCGACGAGGTTGTTAAGCCCAAGTACATCAAGATGGCCTCACGATTGATTGAGAGCACGCAAATCACAGTGGGCAAGAATGAAGTTGACCTGAATGAGCCTGATGTTCCGGCTGGCGCAGATGGAGTTAATGTAGGCGGCGACATCCTAAGCCAGGGCATGTACGAGGGCGAAATCGAGTCGCAACCCCTAGAGCCAAGTCAGCCGGTAACACAGAAGAAACCCTTGTCTATTACGATAGAGGCTTTCAGAAATCTCGCCGAGGTGCTGATACACAAACTCGAAACAGTTGGCGACACTCCGCCCGAGGTGGGCGCCGATGTCCAGATGCCCGGTATGAAGAAATGCGAATTGATTGAATGGTATCTACGCGAGTGTTGTAACAACGAGGAGATTAACACCGAGCAAGAGCTTGTGGAGAAGAAGCTAATTTGCGAGCGTGCCATTGACAAGCTCGTGCGCAAGTATCAAGTTTTCGTCGAGCTTAAGGAGGATGGTGACATAGTAGACCCGGCGGAGCAGTCCGAAGGCGACACCGATGAGCACATCATAATGCTAAATCCCAACTACGACCCGCAAACATTCTTCGATTCCGACATGAATTAACACCTATGAACAAGTCCCTGGCCTCGGTGTGATCGTTGTTTATCGAGCTCTCACATGATACTAACACGTTGTAAAGCTCCTAAAGCTTGCCCCTCAACCCTGTCTAAATTGATGTCTTTTTGATCTACAGCCAGCCAATTATTCAACTAATCATCTTTCTTCTTCTTTTTCCTCTTCTCCTTTTTAGCCTCCTTGCTCTCATTCTTTTTCTCGTCCTTTTTGTCGTCCTTCTTCTCCATCCATCTCTTCCTTATCCTTCTTCTTCTCCTCTTTCTTATCGTCCTCCTTCTTCTCCTCTTTCTTCTTATCGTCCTCCTTCTTCTTGTCCTCTCCAATCTTATTCTCCTTTTTCCAATTGTCCTTCAAAGTGTCGGGCTTGCTATCGCCTTCTAGGAGTGGCTTAAGTTTATCCTCAAAAATGTAGAACAGCTCGCCTGCCAACTTGCCATTTAAAACTGTGCCCTTTGTTTGCCTGAGCACCTTGATCCAATCGTAGGCACCAGCAACCATGTGCTCTATGGCCACACGTTCCTCGTGCAGCAGCCACTTCTTGTGGTGACCGTCAGCAGGGTCTGACGTAGTGGTGCTATCACTGTCGGTAGGCGTGTGCGTGCTCGAGCCTTTGTCGCTCGGGGGCGCGGTCGTTGTCGGGCTGTGGGTGGTGCTGGTGCTGGGGCTGGTGCTGGGGCTAGTGGTGGAGGTGGGGGTACTGGTGGTGGAGGAATGGTGAGCCGCATGAGTTGTGGTCGAGTGATGCGGCTTGTGGCTGGTGGTGGTGGAACCGTGGCCCCTGTGCTTCTTGGTTGTCGACTTGTGGTGACGCTTCGTTGTCGACCTGGGTTTCTTTGTCGTTGTTGTCGATGCTTGCCTCTTGACCAGGAACCTGCGGCGTTCACCCGCGGGGTACGTGCGAATTGCTGGCAAGTTTTCCTCGTTCACTTGTTGATTCACGAATTGCATTGTTCGTATTATTATTTGTTTGAATTGTTTTCATTCTTTTGTGGACTTGGTCGAGAGGCTGAAATCACCGAGTCTTACTTACCTGGTTTTGATTCTGCGCTCAAGGTTGAAATTGCCACCAGGGCAAGAGCGAACGCGAGTGCGCCGACTATAGCGGCCCTTCCTGTGAGCCCGCCCATGTTTCCTGTCCGGGCTCTTGATGACAAAAACAAATCAATTGATTTGCGCAAATTGGACGAATAAGAGCGCCCGACGATTGGATTGAACAGTTGAAAAGTGTTAAGATTCAGTGACGGAGCACACACTACCAGCAACAAGATTTCAATGTCTTGATTAGTCGGAGGGGTAATTTGATATGAGTGCGAGAGTCGTGAGTGCGCCACAGGTAGACTCATGCTCTAAATTGCTACTTGCCCTGAGTCTCTGTCTTGGGCACGCTAACTCTTGCTCCCGCATTGATTCTAGTCTCGTTGTCGGGTATGCGCGTGTAAAAACCACAAGTTGTTTCACGTGATTGCCTGCAAGCGCCTACGAAAGGGGCTCGATGGGGCAGTCATTATGAGTGTGCTGTTTTGCAGACCTTGTACTCTTACGACAATAGAACGATATGGTTCTAATCATAGCACGAGTAAGGGGTCTTGTGTAATGATGGCCCAAAACGAACGGGCAATGCTCTGATTGCATAATGTTCACCTGAGCAAACGGTGATGTTCACCGCATTGTGCTCCTGCATGGACCGCGCATTCAATTTTGGCGCGCATTTCACTGTTTTTGTTTTGAATTGAATTCCTACTCAACACATTGGCTACTCGTTGCAACATTCAATCTCAGGAATCACCAGAAAGGCTACAGTCCAAAATCAGGTCCCCTCTCATAGTGAGACTCATTTTCTTATTATCATTAGCTAATCTATTTCACATACCTCAATCTTGAGACAAATTAGCACAAACGTATTGTGTCACCAAAGCAACTTATCAATAACTCTCGTGCAAGGGCCTAGTTGAGGTCCATTTGGCACAATTTAGCCCCACTGAGAAACATATACCAATACTCAGCAAATCCCCATCGCTCATTTGAACATAAACCTTAACATACCGTGGGTTCGCTTCAGACACTCACGAACTGGACCTAATACCCCGTTGATCAACCGGTGCTCGAAGGATATGTGATATTATACTCCCCGGCCAACGATGCGACGACTCAACAGATCACTAGAAAGCATAGCGGATCACCACATCATTATCGTTACTCGTCATAATGGCATTGGCGTCAGATCATTCACAACAATACCTTGATCAGCATCATCACCACCATCATCATGACAATAGACATTATTCGTTATTTTTCCCCGATGAGGAATCACCTGATAGTGAACTACAAGGCGAAAAGGGGAAGGAATTTTACACGTATATGAGAACACATGTCATCTATTTCATAACTATAATCATTTTATATGCTTTATCATGTTCACTCATATCGTACTTCAGCAAACGAAACGATGAATTTCGAAACGATATCGAGGAATACAGGACCTACAAGATCTCAACATGGATGTGTGCATTTACACTAGCCATCTCAATAGCAGCTTTCCTATTATTACCCGTTTCAATTACAACCAACGAGATGACATGGATTGACGATGCAAGGACAAAATGGTCATTATTAGATGGGATGTGGAGCTATGTATTTCTATTCTCAAATTTGTCCTTATTTGTGTTATTACCATTCGCCTACTTTTTCACCGAATCCGAAGGCTTTCCCGGATCGAGACCCGGCTTAATGTCAAGACTACGAGAAACATGTGTACTACTACTATTGGTGGCCATAATAGTGTTTGGTTTAACCTACACAATCTGTTGTTTGTTCTTCGGCCTCGGTTGCCATGTTAGCGGCATACAACTATTAACAATCTGGCAATATTTACCATTCCTATACTCATGTATATCATTCGTGGGCGCACTTTTATTGCTACTCTGCACACCGTTAGGTATATCACATTTATTTACAGCCCTCAATCAGATGGACACCATACAACGGGCAAGAAAGTTGAATTATGCAGCACTGTTATTGTTGATCACCCTGGCAGGTTACTCAGTGGTATTAGTATCGATAAACACCATTCAGCTACTCGTTGGATTCAGATCTCTGCCTAAATCGACTGCAATCAGTTTAGCTCAACAAAGGAATCAGCAAGCTTTTGATGATCAAGACGATCTTAGCCTGGACGAAATGATCGAGAGCCAGAGAGAGGCCAACCTGTTGTTGCGCGAGCGGCGCAACGGACCCATTGGCGCATTCCTCGAGATTGTGATGATATTGTATCTATGGTGCGCGTCATTATGTGGCCTTTACAATTTACCCCGACTTTGTTGCCTGAGACCTAGATATCGCATGTGTTCGTTCAACCAGATCATAGGCAACTGCACTATATTGTGTTTGTTGAGCTCGGCTCTGCCTCTGCTGGCGCGCACATTGGGTATGACTAATTTCGATTTGTTATCCGACTTTGGCCGTATAGAGTGGTTAGGTAACTTTTATGTTGTGCTATTATACAATGCTGTTTTCCTAATATCAACATTATGTCTGATGGGCAAGCGCGGGTTTGTTCTGACTGTCAATTTGTTCAAAGCAATCATAGGCAATCCACAGCAGAGAAAGAAGGAGACACCCAAGACTAACGGTCGCGATGTGTCCATAAGCGAGCGGCAGGAGGACTCACTACTAGACGAATTTTTACCGAATGATAAACTAGGCGATCAAAAATGGCACAACTCGCAGGAAGATCTGCAAGTTGGCGAGCCACCTACCAGCGAAACAACGAGCAAGAGTAAAAAATTAGATTAAATTTAAGTTTGGTGGATTTTATATTGGTACATCTATTGATGACTACGTGTTTCTCATTGCGACTCACTATATGTTCATTGTTCAGACAATCATGAATACCATTTTGGGCGGCTTCCTGAGTCCCTCCTGGACCAACAACAGCGTGCCGTTGCGTGGCTGCGTTTTGCTGCTCTTCCTCCTCTGCCGCTCGCGGCGCAGTCCAACTTCTCCTGGCGGTTGAGCGTGAGAATAGAGTTACCAGCTGACTGGGGCTCAGTTTTGTGCGATTATCTGATGCGGATGTTGCTCGCTTGCCAGCAGATTGAAATAGCGGACGCAACTTGCTGATTTGTTCCTCCATGAGCGACAACCTGGACACTAGTGGGTCGCGCTGGTGATCATTGTAACTGGTTTGCATTCTCGTCGCTGGGTCGTACGGAGGCCTTAGTTGTGAGACGCTGGCAGGCTCCTCGTTGGCTGTGCCGTTCACTAGTTGAAACGGCGGCAGGTTGATTGACCGACGCTGGCTGGCGCCCGGGGCCACGTATATCATACGTTGCTCGTCCTGCTGCGAGTCGTTTGGTTGCTCGGGTGTTTGTTTGACATCATAGAAAGGCAGCGAGTGCGCCGTCGCCGTCTGAGAGTAGTGCTTTTGTTGTTGTTGATTTCCGCTCGCTTCATTCGAAGAGCCGCCACCGCCGCCGCTAATCAATTGCACTTGAAATCCAACATCGCCACTCTGTGCCGAGTCTCCGCCCACCAGAGACAAAACCTGATTTTGAGCCGAGTCGCCGGTTGAGTTGCGCCTTGCCGAGACGAGTATCGATTCGGCATGCGGTCGTTGCTGGCTCATGCTGTACACTTCGCTTTGATTTGTCAGTATTTGTCTGATAACATTTGGTGTTTGGTAAGAGGGGGCTTGTTGTGAGCTCAGCATGGGAATGAAGCGGCCAGAGTCGCTGGCGTGATGCGCTGAAGCCAAACGCGGGGTAAAGAACTGCTGTGCGTATGGGGCCATTGTGTGCATGTGGGGCACGGATGTGGTCGAAACGAGCTGCTGCTGCTGCTGCTGGCCTATCCAATACATTTGTTTACCGCCACCGTCTACTGTCGTATTACCACGCCCCATGAGTTGCGGCGAACTGCCGTTGTCGAGCTGGTATAGATGGCTATTGGTTTCGTTGCGCCCATAGGAGGAGTTTTGCGTCAAGTTGTTTTGTGCCGCCGCGAGCAAGTGGGGCAATTGTCCGACCAGCCGCTGCGCGAGTACTTTTGAGATTGAGGGCAAACTGCTGTTGTTGTTGTTGTTGTTGTTATTGCCAATTGTTGTTCCCGTATTGTTCTTTCTAAACGAGAGAATTCGAGGCATTGCAATCAAGATGAGCGGAATCTTAATCTCCTCGTGCGAGCTAACATTCGAGTTCGAGAGCAAAGCTCTCAGAGAGTTGTTGGACTCGCCATCGCCGCCACCGCCGCCCAGCGCCTCACTTGTCGCCTGCCCCGGGCGAGTCTGGTCCAGGTAGTTTTGGATTAGCTGTTTGAGCTCGCGCGGGGCCACATTGTTGGCCATAAAGTAGTCGTTGCCCGTATCAGTTCCCTCCGAGTTCAAAATCGCATGCCTCGGGCTCTCGAGCGGGCGCAAATTCTCGCTCGGGCCGCTCAACTTAAGGTGCTCGTAGAGCGGGCCAGAGGGAATCTGAGAGGTTGCGACGGCTCGCGACGACGAGCTTGCCGTTTTTTTAAGTAGATTTTTCAATCGAATCAACAGGTCGGGTGAGCCGTTGGCTAGTCGCGCAACGAGACCAGACACATCCGAGTGGTTGTTCTGTGTGACATGAGCCGAGGCGGATGAGTAGGAAGGAGACGCATGCGCCTGGGGTGAATAAGAAATTTGAGTGTCGCGCCACAATCTGGGCGGCTGGTTGCCGCCGGACAACACACCGCTATAGTTGTTGTGCTGATTTTCGGCCAGCTGCAAAAATTGATCATTTGCAGGTGTCGGCTGACTTGGTTGCCTGTAATGCTGAGCTGATTCATCTTGTTGGTTGACAGCGGCCGCCAGCAGTGACAATTGCCTGGCCAGCTGAAGTTGTCTAAGCGAGCCGGTCGACTCGCTCGTGCCATCGCCACTCGAGTCCACCTGAACGTCGCCTTGCTGAGCCGGCGCTGGTTCTCGTTGACTCAAACTTACGACATTGTCAGGCTGCTGATTGTTGGCACGAACTAGATACTCGGCGAGCGCCGACTCGAGCGTCTGCTGGTGCCTGTTCGCTTGTTGGCTTGTCTGTTGGTGAGCTTGCGACTGCAAGGCGGGCCTAACCACGTAGTTTGAAGCTGATTGGGGCTGCGTTTGTTCTTCGGCGCGCAGGGCCGACGACAAGAGCGGGATTGTGAGCGACACGGCCTGCTCTTGAAGTGCGCCGGCGGGCGTGGGCCCAGATTCGTATTGTTGAGAAGAAGGCGCTTGTTGAATGTAAGCCGAGTATTGATTGCTGTACGCTGCCGGCTTGAGATTTGCGCTAGCTTGCTGAGCGACATATAAGCCGCCCGTGTTCTGTTGGTTTTGGTGGTATTGCTGCTGCTGGTGGTGCTGATTGAGATTGTTCGTTTGATGCGACGACTCGATGAGCAACTGCGACGAGATTGTTTCTGGTAATTTGAATAGAAGCAAGTGTTCATTGTCTTTACTCGGGGCCGTGCCCAAGTATTGGCTTGTCAGCTGATACGCGGGCACGCCGCCGATCACAATGCTGCCTAGCACGGCCAGCGCTAGGCTTGCCCTGCGTGTCATCAGTGCGAGCCGCATGATTATCTTTGGTGTTCGTGATCTTCAAAATGATCGTTTGATTGTTTCAAATCTGGACATCAGCTCGTTGAATTATCTAGAGCAACTGGCGACTTAAACTCGAGCCGCTACCGGTCTTAAACCTTCTCAAATCTCTCTCTCTCTCTCTCTCTCTCTCTCTCTCTCTCTCTCTCTCTCTCTCTCTCTCTCTCTCTCTCTCTCTCTCTCTCTCTCTCTCTCTCTCTCTCTCAAATTATCTCTCAAGCACACGTCTCGGCACGTTGCGCTCGATTTCGATGTATTAAACTCGTGCAAGTTGCGCTTGCGCGGAACACCAGAAGTCAAGCGTCGAGACATTCAAACGCTTCAAGTTGTCACACTCGCTCGCTTGATCGCATCAAATGCGCGCAGTGAAAGCGTCGACTCAAAGCGAGCGCACAGGCGATTAATGAATACGTTTAAATTCAATAGCACGCCTAGCATCCAGTGGCGGCGTTTATTGCTGCGAGCGCTCTTCAATTTCAAACCGCCGTCGCCACCTTAGGGCCGCCTGTGCCGTTGGCTAGCCTCTACCGTGGTGGTCAATGTGACATCACATTGATTGCGCGGCACTAAAGCAGGAGAGGATGAAGATCATCAGCGACAGCTGTGTGCCCGAGCTCGAACTGCGGCCGCGATCTTGCCGCTCGTAATCTCACGAGATTTGCCGGAAACACCCGCTAGCCTTGCACGGCTAACCCTAACCCTTCTTCAGGGCGGATAGATGCACATTGCTCGCGTGCACACACGCGCCACATAAAATACGGGCTAGCGGGCGAGTTGGGCCGCGGCGGCTTGTCGGCGTCACTCGCTCACAGGAATCTACCGAGATCCTTCTTCCTGTATGTCTAGCGAGCTTGTCTGCCTGCAGGCGACCGTTAACAAGCATCATGTTTCCAGGGATAGGCGGCATTGCGGAGGAGCGATCGTCATATATGGCCAGTCGGCCCGTGTTCGCGCATAGCCTTGAGCGCGCTAGTAGTAGTAGTAGTAGTAGCAGCAGCAGTAGAAATGGTTGGTTCACTCTCACTGCGGTAATCTGTGTCTTTGATTTGAGAACTTTCTCTAGTGGTCGTTGAAAGTTTGTCGTTGCACAACGAGAAACTCTCACTCTCGCTCGCAATCATAAGCATTAGCATTCCAACTTGAGCTGGCCGGCGCGTCTTGGCTTTTGCCAACGGGGTAAATGACATAATCACCACTCGGCTGGCTAACTGTTGCTGTTGTCGAACTGGAGAAGACTGGTGAAGGTGCATCATCTCGCGCATCGTGTAGTCGCGGTGCCATACTTGTTCGCGTCGTCGGTGGTTTTTGCGAGCAGACGACAGATAAGAGCAGGCAGAATCCCGAGTCATCATCAGTATGCGCGCCAGTGATGATCGCGCGCGCGCACACTGCTGCTGCTGCTGGTGCTGCTGCTGCTCTCTGGCTTGCTCATCTCGGCTGTAATGTCGCGACACACGCACGCACGCACGCACTCGCACACTTTTCTCAGTTGTCTAGGCCGTCTACTCCTATCGATCCTCGTCGTCTTGATGACTTTCGCATGACGAATTCTCCAATGGCAGACCAACACCACCACTAGGAGCAGCGCCAACTCGGGCCACAAAGATCACCGGGTTTGCTCGCGTCATTGGATTTGCCCGTGATAGCATATCCGACACCACGCCAAATACGCACGGCTTCAATACCGGTACAAACACATGCACACAGAGACACGAGACTGGCCAGACAAGGCAAAGTTGTGATAGCAAGACAAGACACAAATGTGTGAGCATCCTTGAAGATGAAGATCAACTTGTGTGCGAATCAAGCCGGTGACCGATAGTGGTCGTCATAATAATCGCCGCACAAGTTGCATATCTTAAGTGCACATATTCTAATAAGCAGTGCGCTCTAGATTAGAAGCTGTATTATTCAATTCAGCCAGCATAGTAACACACAGAAATCAGGCGGCAAATCTTTTATCGCCCACAGTTGTGCAATTTGCGCAAACTGTATGGAACTTTTTTCTTTTTCTCAGGCAAAGTCAAACCCGCACTCTAATGCCAATGGTTTGAGAAAGAGAGATGGTGCGACAAACAGGTTGAAGTGGCAACCCACACGGGCGGCTCGTTTATTAGTATAATACTCGTCGAGCTAGTCACACAAAATTCGTCCCGAACAACGGGCAAGCAGCGCTCGCGCTGGTTCGCACACATCGTTTGCTCTAGCTCTCAATGTGTCCGATCGTCTGGGCCTGTGCTCGAGAGGCCGCCGCTGCTGAAGCGTCGCTGGCGGCCATTTGTCGATCTCGGATGCGCAAAATCTCGGGCCGAATTTGGAAGCACCGGCCCAGCAGGTAACCGAGCAGGATGACCACAAAGCCAATTGCCGACAGCGAGCCAATTGTGATCCAGGTGACAATGAACCCAAAGTGGCCCGTGACCATGCCCATCATTAGGCAGCCGACAATTGTGCCCACGCCCTCGTAGGCCATTGTGTAACAGCCCGAGAGGGTGGCCATTAGCGATTTCTTCACCAGCTCCTTGTCGTCTTGATCGCTAATAATGCGCCGCTCAATTAGCTCTGGCACTAGCAGCTCAACCTCTCTCGCAAAGTAGTAGCCAAGTTCGACGCTTTGCGACAAACTAATCCCATACTCAATACCGTGCAGCGATTCAATAAGAAAGAAGTAGGGCGACAGGTGCTCGATTGCGAAGCCATAAAAGTAGTAGTGAATTGCCAAACTGAAAAAGGTAATCTCGAGCATGAGCACGCGATTTTGGCTACCGTGCCTAAACTTGTCCACCAGTATGTACACAATGGTTTCGATAAAACAGTGGCCGGAAATGACTAAACCGCATAGCTCGGAGCCGTTGCAGGTGCCGCGCTCGGTGCACACAACATTGATGTAGGTGAACACAAAGTTGGGCCCAGTGTAGCCGACCAGGCCGCCATAGAATATCACCAGCAAATAGAGTAAAATGCGAAAGTCCCGTTTGAGTAGCAGGCCGAAGATTCTCATTTGCTGGCGCACAGATAGCGCGTGCACCATCGGCTCATCATTCTCGTTCGCTCGCTTGTAGCCGCCCACTGCTCTGTTGTTGTTTTGTTGTTGCCACGACAAGTTCGCCGACACGACCACCTGTCGCCTCAAAGTGTTTCTCCTTTTGCTTCGCCGACTCGGCACCGCTGGCGCTCATGGCCATTGAGTTGGTCAGATTTTCGCCATAGTGGCCCGACTTTTCGAGCGCTAGCGTGCCACTTGTTGCCCTCTGCTGGCGATATTCCTGGTCGTCGTCATCGTCGTCGTGTTTGGCAGTGGCGCAACACGACGGCAGCAACCTGTTGCTCACGTGGCGTGCAGTTTCGCCCGCGCTCGGCAAACTGTCAATGTACTCCTGGCGAACACGCGGGTCGTCGTAGTTTTTGCTTGTCATTATGAAGTACTGCGAGGGCCAGGCCCAGACGAGAATGGCCAGGACAATCATCGAGACACTGTAGACCGCTAGTGAGGGCACAAAGTTGGGCACTATCCAGTCCTGGTTTATGAAACCCAGCGAGACATTGCACAGCCCGTAGCTTATGGAGCCGTACTTTCTGTAGCGCGCAAAGTCGGTGCCAATGCGCTTGGCGTAGTTGCAGGCGAGCGCGTCGCCCAGCGATCGGACGCCGCACCAGCCGATGCTGCCGAGCAGGTGAAAGACAATTAGCAGCCAGTACCTGAGCGATTCGTGGTGAGCAAACATTCGCGCGTCCTCGGGCGAAATGATGTGACCCTCGGGGGCAATCGAGAGATCTGCCAAGATCTCGTTGGTCGCCAAACTGCTGCTGCTGCTGCTGCCCAATGCTCGGCGCGGCGCGCAACCTTAGCGAGTCGGCGGCGCCCGTTTTGTTGTGAAAAAACGGGTAAATTATAAAGGGAAAGTAGGCGAGCGAGGTGAAGAGACAGAAGAAGCTGAGCATGTTCTGGTGCGATTGGTAGCGATCGGCGCGGGCACAAATGAGCGGACGCAAGAAGACGGTTAGCGGTTGGACCATGAATATGAGGCCCAGGTCGATCTCGGTGGCGCCCGTGTAGTGCATCATGTAGCTTCCGAGCAGGGCACTGCAGGCCGAGTAGCCCGACATGATGAGGCCACAGTACAGGTAATAGATCATCTCGTGGCTGGTCGTCGTTTGTTTGTCCAATAACAGGTGATTGTGGCCAGAGAATAGAAGAAGTCTAAAGAACAGGTCGCGCCAAAATCTCGCGGGCAATATTGGGTTTTTGTTTTTGCTCTTGTTTTTGCGTTTGTTTGTCTGCGTGCGTCAGCTCTAGTTAAAGCTACATGTAGTCGCAAGGGTTTCCTGAGTGAGTCGGCCGCCCTGGCCTTGGCAGAGCCCCAATGAAAGTGGGGCGACCAATATTTACTTGCAGAAGCTGACTAATTAAGTCGCTGGGTTGATTTACTCGCTTGCGAAGCTTGAGAAAGCCTTCGTGAGGCAACAAGTCTATGGCTGGCCGAGCATCTTGAGGGCAGTCTTCTTGGCCTTAAGATTAAAATTTGTCTAGTCACATAACACACGGCTCTTGCGACAGGTGTCTAGAAGTTGTTGGTTCTAACTCGCGGCAGCAAGACAAACAGCTGTCTGTGTGTGATAACTTTTGCGAAGCGCGCGCGTGCGACAGAAACGTCAACGGTAAGACGGAGCTCAGACAGAGCGCGCTCTTTGTTGTCAAGCCGCCGCCGCCGCCGCCGCTGCAGCAACAGCAGCAACCAAATTGCATAATATCACTACCTAGCCAGCCGGATTTGATGTATTCCAAATGGAAAGACAATAACAACGCGGCCGGTCAAAGGGGTTTGCTACACCAGCGAGACGACTGTGCACGAGCCACCGCGCTCAACGCGAATTGATTGAGCGCCCCGCATTCTTCCATTGTCCACCTACGTCACATGCGCGCGTTTGCTTAAGCGAAACGAGCACTGGGTTATCTTCTCGAGCCTAAATCCTTTGGCTTGGATTAATCCTGCTCGCCAGCTGGCCCACTCAAACATTTGTTGCCGAGTTTTTATGACGCGCTCACTGTTGCGCGCCTCTGCTTCGGCATGGGCGCGCGCTAGCGAAACACGCGAAACGCGCGCGGCACAATGGCCGAGTGCGCTTGCATTGCTCTTTTGGCCCGCGGCTGCCGTCCATTATGTAATGTTTATGATATATCCATTTCGAGTCCAACACTCATGATTGACAAACTCACAAATTCAACCTCTAGATGGCGAGTCACTCGCAGTCTCATTCGTTTCAGTTGTCAGTGAACAAAACTCTAGATGGCGCCATCAGTCGCCTTAACAGCACACGAAATGGTCCTGTGGATGAAGCACACCCGATAGCGCTTGTTCAATACGCGACAACATTATTTATCCAATATTTGCTAGCCCCCGTCTCTTAAGCAGTCATTGATCAGTGGCACAACTCTTTATGGTAAACTTACGGAAACAATCGGGTGGCCTCGATTTGGGTTGCAAATTAGGCACATTGGGACCACTCAAACTAGCTGGCGTGTTGGCTCACACGAGTTATGCGAGCCGGGGCAGACGAGTGCAGTGCACTGTGATGGGTGATTGGAATTGGCAAACAATCGATGAGATAATTTATTGATCACTTTTATAACACTTTCCGGCGACCCCTCTCTCTTCAATGCTGCTCGCGGTTTGTTCTTTCACACTATCTTTGCGCTGGCTTATCATAGTTTTGTTACCTGTGTCTTCTTAGATATGAAAACGAATCAATCAAAATGAGAAATTTCCCAAACTCTGTTCGTGCTCAGAGTGTGCTCACGGCCACCACGTTTAGCACGGACTGGCGCCCGAATCTTTGGGCGGCTTCTCGTGCATGGAGGCGGCCGCCAGGCTAACCACAGTCTGCTTGTTGGCCCCACTCGATGCCCTTCCGCACGTTGCGCTGCGTTGCCGCTCCTCGGCGGCCTTGCTCAGTTGCATAATCTCGTAGGCCTTGGTGCCCGGTTGCGCCTTGAATCGGTCGCTCCAGCGCGATCGGCTCAGCTCGATAAGCAAGTGGGCGAGGATGCACACCGAGGCAATTGTGGCCATAATTTGCCACACGCGAATGTACGAGTACATTTCAATGAAGACGCCGCAAATAAGCGCGCCGCTTCCCTGGCCCAGGCCGTCCATTAGGCCCGAGAAGAGACTCGACATTGTTGCGCGCAGGGTCATCTTGATTGCGGTCTCTTCGGCCTCTATTTTGGCGCGCGTTGCCCGCGCCATAGTGCGCTCGTCGCCTGCGTCCACCTGGCTCATGTAGCCCATCTTGCGCAACTCGCCAATAAACAGTCGACTTTGGTTGGCAAACATGAGCGCGACATCGGCTTGAATTGTACAAAACACTCCGTATGAGATGCCGTGGCTCCATTCGGCCAGTACGGCCCAGTAGGGCGACATGTGCTCGTCGTAGTACCAGCCGGCGTAGAAAAAGTACTTGGCCGACATGATAATCAGTCCGACACTGAGGGCAACCCACTTGGTGACGTAATTCATGCACCAGGGCGTGACAAAGAACGCAACCGTCTCGATGAGCGCCTGCGAGATGAGCACTGCGCCGGCCAATTGTGAAAAGTTGTAGCCCCGTTCGCGGCTCACCTCCTCCATGCTCAGGAATATAAAGTTCATGGGCGCCATCAGGAGCCCGAAGACGGTGAATAGTGCGGCGTACTTGAGCACACGGCCATCCTCGAGCAAGATCATCTTGAGCAAAATGAGCTGCGGGCTCTTGCCGCTGTTTCGCGCCGCCGCCGCCGCCGCCGCCACTCCACTGTGCCCCTCTTGGCTGTGCTCGGCCCTCCTCTCGTTGGCCTCGAGCGGGGGTGACTTGACTGGCGGACACGCCCCCTTTTGGTTATCTCCACCCAGCGGCTGCTCGAGCTGTGCGTGCTCGAGCTGGCTCAGTCGCCGCTGTAGCTCGTCCGTTTCGTCTGCGGCCGCTAATACATCGCGAAATGCACTCGCCGTTCTCGGGTTGATGCGCAACGTGCCGCCCAAACTCGAGGGCAGCGAGTCGACAAAATTGGCCGCGTCCTTTGCGTGCTTCTCGTGCGATTCGCTTGCCAACTTGAGCTCATGCTGATTGGTCTTGTCGGCGCTCTCATTGGCGCCGACGAGACCAACTTGTAATCCAACCAACGGGTCGACCATAACAAAGTCCTCGCGATTCCATAGGAACACCATGGCTAACTCGAGCACAAGGCTCAGGTGCAGAATGATAAAGGCTGGCAGGTACTTGGGCAATCCGGGCCACTCGTTGATTTGCCCAATAATAAAACCGTACACGCCCCAGCTGAGCGTGCCCATCAATCGCATCCGTCCAAATGGGGTGCCCGTCTTTTGGGAATAATTTACGGCCAAACAGTCGCCCAGTGACCAGGCGACACCGAGCCCGCCGTTGCCCACGTGACACGCGGCCACCAGGATGTACCACGTAACGCGCGGGTATTGCGCGTAAAAGCTCGGGAAAAAGGGAATGATCACAAAGGGCGCGTAGCCGAGCATCTCAACAATGAGCGCCAGTAGCAAATACAATCGGTGCGCCTGGTGACGGTCGGCCATCGAGCAAAAGAGTGGTTTTATGATGAGACTAACAAAGGGAAATGTCATTAGTAAGGCGCCGATCTCGCTCTGGCTCGCGTCAGTGTAGGTCTTGAAGAATACGGCCAACAGGACGGAGGTGCCGCTCAGACCGCTGGTCATGAGACAATAGTGGAGGTAAAAGAGCATCTTGAGGTTATGCTTATGGCAATCTTCGCTTTGGTAATCTGAATCTTTGGCGTCTGGATGACTCGATACAACTAAATTTTCTTTCTTTCTTTCTTTCTTCCTTTGCTTGCCTGCTTGCTTGCTCGTGTGTCTTCCTCTCCTTTATCTCACTCGACCTGTACCTGCAACTTATCACGTCGTTGCACGTCGGCCGAGCACGCGCAAATCCCTTTAGAAAACAACAACAACAACAACAACAACAAACAAACAATAACAACTGGCCCGCACGCACGCGAGCCTCCCTCACCTAAACTATAGACCGATCGACCTGCACTAGATCGATTGTGTCTAACAACTCGATGGCTCTCGAATTTTGGCGACAATATCGCCGTTTCGTCACACTAGCACACACACACACACACACACACACACACAATCATGAGATCATTCACAAAGAGAGGAAATTCGAATACACAACAATGTGAGCGCTTTATTACTCGAAGGCACACGCACGCACGCACTTGAGAGTTGCGGTCAATGCGCAATAGCAGAGATTGTGTCTGCGCGCCTCTGTCGCGTCGACAGCAACGGCGCCAATACGATCGAGTTTCGGAGTTCGGACGCGCGCACTTAAATCACGCATCTGACGCAAAGTAGCGAGCGACCATTTTCGTTATTGTCATCTGTGCGAGCCACGACTAGCACTGTCAGCGGCGGCGGCGGCCCAGAATGCAGAGACTCGGGCGTGCTCATGAAAACGAGAAAGTAAGAAGAGAGAGAGAGAGAGAGGGAGAGAGAGAGGGGGGGGGGGGGGGGGGAGAGAGAGAGAGAGAGAGAGAGAGAGAGAGAGAGAACAAGCTTGCTGGGCCAAGCATCAAGCTCGCGCCGTGCAACAATGCGGAAGGTCGCCAGCGAGACCGCCAGGCCGTCTCGCACGCTCATCATCTGCGCCAGCAGTAGGGCTTGGAATTCGTAATTAGATGGCTGCCGCTGTCG
Organism: Prunus fruticosa; assembly: GCA_018703695.1. NCBI lineage: Eukaryota > Viridiplantae > Streptophyta > Magnoliopsida > Rosales > Rosaceae > Prunus > Prunus fruticosa. The sequence continues at coordinate 104,666 of JAHHUK010000003.1, forward strand.
ACGCCACGGAAGGCTCTGCGTTCGCCCTGATCTCGCGAGACTCTAGCGCGCAAGCACACACACACGCGGGCCAGTTAACTCGCTGCGTTCGCGGGCGCTAGATGCCGCGGATGGGCCGTGTGCATGGCATCTGGTTTGCGAAATGCATTTCGTGTACATGTCAGTGCCGCCCCGCGGTAGTAGCGCGCGCGCGGCACGAGGCTCACAATGCAAGCCGACAACCGCGCAGGGGATAATGAACTTGAAAGCTGGCCGACGAGGCTCCCGGCTGTGTGCGCCTCAGCGAGCGGCTGGGAATGTCGCTTCGTTCAATCTGTGCGGCGGGCTGACACAAGTAGAGGTTCGGTACTCTGAGAGAACACGCCGTTTCTGGATGGCGGGTCGCTTGCACTCGTCGTCTGACAGATTTGCACGGAGTGGGCCAGATCGTTGTTAACTTTTCGAGAGCTCAACCTGAGCCGCTCGCACTCATTCCGCACCTGTTTCATTCCGGATGGTCTAGGCAACAGATAGACACAGACGAGCGCATGTCTACCGCCAAGCCGACAATTCAAGTTGGTGGACTTTTCAGACTGTGCGCCAAGTCGAACTGAACTAGTAATGCTAAAATGGTGTGAACTTTCCCAATCTTTATGGTGTGGTTTGGACACAATCGCTGGCGACTTTTGAACGATTAAACGGTGGCCATCGGCCGGTGGTTCTCGTCGTGTCATGCTCGTCTAGTCGCGCAATGGTCGGTCGCAATGATTTTGCAAATATTGACGGGACGACCTATGGCAGAGTGTAGGCCGCGTGCACTGTGCGCAAAATCGGGATTTCGTTTCTGGTTGATTTTGCAGGGCGCACACAAGAGACAGGGGTTCGCGCTCTCTGCGACAACTCGGGAGGGCCCGCGCAAAGTCTGGTGTTTGTGTGCACAATGTCTCGCACGAACACGAGACGAGCGCATCAGTGCTGCTTAAACCAGTTTGGCTGGTGCTTGCGCGCTGCCATGATGCGGCCGGGCTGTGACATGTTACAACTGTTGGTGCGAGCCACTAGCCACTAGGAACAATGTTGACACTTGCGAAAGGAACAATTAACAAAATGGGTACTGAACTGTGTGGAGGTCAACACGATGGGCGATGTCAATGGGCTTTCAAATTGACGACACGGAAAAATCTACCCGGCTCGCTCACATGAGGTCGATCGTTTATTTCTAGGCTCGAGTGATGAGCACATTGGCGACCCGATGGTCCAACAGTCCTCCTGCCGAGAAGGTGAGAGAATTAGCGAGAACGGACAAACGACAAACGACAAGCGATCGATGGATCTGTTCTAATTTTGAATAAATTATAAATAAACAAACAAGCTTGCCGTAGTCCTACGTCGGTGTGTTTAGCGCGCTAGTGGCATATTGCCTTTTTGAGTGCAACAAGTGAGTGAGCGAGTGAGTGCCTGTGAATGTGCGTGTGCGTGTGTGTGTGTGTGTGTGTGTGTGTGTGTTTGGTAACAAAAAACCAGTGGCAGCGGCAACAATTCAAGATCAGAGGAGCCAAGTGGTGGTGTGTTTACAAGCAAGGCGCACAGACCGTACCATTGCCCACGCTTTTGAACAAGTGGGGGCTCGCGCAAGTGGTCCATGCCTGCCGCCGGTCTAGCCACCGACAGTGCGCCGTAGTCGCACTGAATCATCGGCGGCCGCCTATTGATGGGCCAATATAATCAGAGGTGGCATGCTGGCCACCAATCAGAGCCGCTTGTGCTGGTTGTTGAGGTATACAAACACAATTCACACACACACACACACACACACACACACACACACACACGCACGCACGCACAGGGAGATGGTCTCACGCGCCCGAGATTGACGTGTGAGAGAGTGAGAGAAAACAAGCAACAGATACAAAGAGGAAGTAGAACTCATCATCATTATCATCCCCCCGACCCACCCCCTCCTTCTAGTTGGTGGCCATTCTTTTCTCCACGAGTCACTGCCACTGTGGCCGGTTCCTCCTCCTCCTCCTCCTCTTCATCCTCATCCTGCGAGCTCGTGTCGTCATTTTTTGATTGCCGCGCCGCGCGAACGATGTCGACGTAAATTAAAATGTAAAATTGACGCAGAGCAAACCAACCAGCGAGAGCACACAGACTAACTGCTAAAACGGCATCCGAGCAAACATTGTTGTCAGTCGACGCCATCACCAGAGTGTGCGACACCACTAAACACGAGGCCCATCCGTCACCAGAAGACGTCAAGCGACCAGTTCCGTGCACTTGGCAAGCTAGTCAACCGCAACAACAGCAAGTGGTCATATCGTACAAGATACGCGCGCGCGCGCGACAATTAGCGCACACGAAAGCAAGCAAGCAAGCAAGCACGTATTTATAACGAGCGAGGGTCGTGCCCGCAATCTAAAGTGGGCGCAATAGACACTTCGCGCGGCCATGTTTGCCGGCACAACAAGCCTCGGCTCGCTAGACATCACCTTCTTTATTGGCTCGCTGGCCGTCACGGGTAAGTTTGATAACACACAATTTAGGGGCAGTGAGTTGAACGATAAGCGTATAATAGACACACGACACACACACACAAGAGAGAGAGAGAGAGAGAGAGAGAGAGAGAGAAAGAGAGAGAGAGAGAGAGAGAGAGAGAGAGAGAGAGAGAAAAACAAAGTTTGAAAGTCTAACACACTCACGATTGTCGTCCAAACTCAAACTTACAACAAACCACCTGTTGTAGTCTTCATTGGCTTGTATTATGCCAACAAGAACAAGACTTTCGCCGACTATGCGCGCGGCGGCGGCAACCAAAATATGTGGGCCGTTTCGGCGAGCATGGCCGCGGGCTATTGCAGCGCACTCACGCTCATTGGCAACCCGAGCGAGCTCTACATGCACGGGACCAGTTTTACGCTCACCATGGGCACCTCAATACTCGCCTGGCCCATCTCGTCCTACGTGTTCCTGCCCGTGTTCAAGCGGCTAGACGGAATTAGCATCTTTCAGGTAGGTCGTCATTGGCACGGCACCACCACTTGTTAGCTTACACGTGCGCTCACTAGCACATCTAACACAAACACCCCGCCTAAATATCACACAATCCCCACTCACTCACTCGCCACGTACACTGTGTGAGTAGTACATTGAGAACCGCTTTCATCCGCTCATGCGACGCTTCGTGTCCCTGCTGTTTGTCTTCCAGATGACCTTCTACGGGGCCGTCTCGCTGTATTTGCCCTCGTTGCCTCTTTACGCCACGCTCAAGATTCCGCAAACAATTTCAATTGGACTAATAGGATCGATTTGTATCTTGTACAGCTCGTTTGGCGGCATCAAGGCCGTCACCTGGACCAATTTGTATCACACAATTTTGCTGCTAACCACAATGTTTGCCATCCTAATAATTGGCACCCAACGAAGTGGTGGCCTAGTGCACGTGCTAAGTGAATCCTACGACGCCGGGCGTCTCGGTTTGGGCGAAGATTATCTCAAGTTGGATATGACCACTCGGCACACTTTATGGAACACGGTGTTCAGCTACACAATGGTTCGGTTGTTCTTGCACGGCACGAGCCAAATGCAAGTGCAATCGGCGCTCAGCTTGTCGAGCATTCGCAAGAGCCAAATGAGCCAGCTCATCTCGGCCGTCTTCTACTTTCTCATTCAGGCCGTTGCGTCCGCCATCGGGCTACTACTGCTGGCCAACTATCGCCACTGCGATCCCTATTTGAGCGGCGAAATCCATCGCCAGGACGAACTGCTAATGCACTACATTCACAAGAACCTCAACTCGGTGCCCATGATGCAGGGCATGTTTATTGCGGCCGTGTTCGGCTCAACGCTCACCTCAATGTCCTCGTTCCAATCGTCCACCTCGGCCATGGTTGTCGACGACTTTGTGCGCCCGTTTTATGCCCACTGGTCGCGCCAGGGCAAGCCAATGGACGATCGACGGGCCGCGCTCGTGGGCAAAATTGTTGCTATTCTATTGGGAATTATGTGCGTATTATTAACACTTCAGATGGGCAAAATAAGCGGACTCCAGCAGGCGACAACAACGCTCTACGGCGTCGTCGGCATTCCCATCCTGTCCGCCTTCGGCCTGGGCACACTAACGCGCTTTGTCAACTCGGTCGGTATGTTCTCGGGCATGCTCGCCTCGATCACGTTCGGTTTGTACGTCTTTTTGGGACACGTGGTGGACACGCCCCCGCTCGAGCCCTCGCTGCCCATCTCGACCGAGCAGTGCCCCGGGGCCGCGGTTGCCGTGGTGCCGGAGCGCAGTTTTCTACAGTCAATTTTTGCGCCCATTGCGGACGCCTTTGTCAGCAGCTCGTCGTCGTCGTTTCTGGCCAACCAAAGCTCAAACCTGGCCACGCGCCAACTGATCGAGGTGACCCCCGTGGCCGAACCCTTTGAGCTAACGCAAATGTCCTACCTGTGGCTTCCGGTGTTCACAATGTCAATCTCGGTGAGCGTTGCCATGCTCGTGAGCCTCTTGACAGGCGGCGCAAATCAGAAGATTGACGACAAACTCTTGGCGCCTAAAGCGAAGAGCAGGAAGCAGGCGACTAGTGTTCAGTTTGAGCGAGGCTCGAGTGGGCGTGGCTCGTATATAATGAGCAAATTCTCGGAGAAAACCAGGGAAAAGTTCGAGGGTTTCAAATTGCGGCACGGCGACACGCTGGCCGCCTGTTGCTCGGCCGGCAGCACAGTCGAGATCAATTTGGACGAGGACGACGACAAACACTTGGAGCGCGAGCATAAATTACGAGACCAGCGGCAGCATCAGAACAACAATATCACAATCATAACGTTCAACGATCTAGTTGCATGTGGCGGGGCGGCGGCGGCTGTGGCGGCGGCGAGGGAGAGGGCGAATGGGTGCATCAAATGCGAGCATCTGGACGGTGGGGCTAGCAGTTGCGGCAACTCACCCGCCGACCAGAGAGCAAGTGAAATCACGACATCAAAAAAGGAGCCGTGAAACAACGGATTGAAATCTATTCACTTTTTTCCCATCACGCACGCTCATCGCTTTCAAGCACATTGGCTTTGCGTGCGTTCGCACCAGCAAACATCTTCAGTCTCACACGATCTCACAAGCACGCCCTCACTTTCTCGCTCGCACCAAACTGGTAGGGAGATGCGCACTAACACAACAACGACTAAAACAACGACGAGAGGATTCTAGAAGAAACTGTCATCTACTCGCCTGGTCACGCAACCACCTGTAAACTAGCTGTAAATTTTATCAAGACGCGCGCGACACACACACACACACACACACACACATTGAGCTGGTGACAGCAAACTCGTTCGCTCGCGCACAAGCGCAGGCATGGAAACAAGAAAATCTATTGTAGAATCTTTTAGAAAGTGAGAACTATTATCAGCATCCACAGAGGTTGAGGTTGATGAAAGTCACCTGGCGCTCGATAGTTGATTTGCAATAAGCGCATTCAAAGCAGAAGTAACCCGACGATCGCGCAACGCTTGCGCACAAAACCGCTAATCTTGTTCCGGTGCGCGCGCGCATCCATCACTGACAAGCAAGCAAAAGAGTAAGACGCGCGAAGCTGAACAAGTGAGCTACTAGAGTCAATGTGATTATGTCACACCTTAAACCAATCCGAGCGCTAATGATAGACCTTGTGATCTTGCTATAAATGACGCCAAACAAGACGAGACAAGACAAGAGAGAGAGAGAGAGAGAGAGAGAGAGAGGGGGGGGTGGGAGAGGGAGAGAGAGAGAAAGCTTCAGACCAATCAATTGGTTAGGTCATAGTCGATCAACCATTCCAACACGATGAGTGAGCATCTGGACCGTGTGTAACGAGCCGAGAAACCTTCAATCGATGTCATTCAACCTGCGCGAACAGGTGACGAGATGAGGAGGGAGAAGGTGAAGTTCACGCTCAGCCTGCCAGCCTATCGACGCCCTCTTACAAATCCGTCATTATCTAGTCGCTCGGCCCATAACCAGTGTGATCTCATTTCAAATCAGACCACCAACGAGTTCGGATCGCACACGTACACATATCGCAAAATCAATAGAATCACTGAAGGACCTCAAGAGAGAACACCAATAGCAAGCTCACGCAAACGAACCTACACAAACAACTGGCAAGATGAATTTCCGCTACTTCGGGGGCCTCTTAATGTTTGCTCTGGTACTCGTGCTCGCCTGTGTGAATCAACCCGCGCAGGCTCGAGTGAGCAAGAAGTTTCTCAAGGGTTTCCTCTTGGGCGCCTACATGGCCAAGCATCACGAGCCGATAGTTGTCCACATGGAAAAGTCCAAGCACGGTTAAGGCACGCAGAATGCGATAGTTACTCGGACCTATGACTCATGAAGCGCGAGGAAATCATACTTATATATACATACGTACATACTTATAACATTACAAACAACGAAGACATCTACAACACTGCCAGTAATTGTTGCTCACCGAATCTTCCCCCCCTCACTCCCTCTCCCTCTCTCATCTATTCATGTTTATGTGTAAAAATGGATCAATATTGATTAATAAACAGTTTCAAGAGCGAAGCGGTAAACTAGCCATCACGTAAGTGGAAGGTGTTTAGTGAAGTTACCTCGGTTGTGCTGGTCTTTGAGCGGTCGGTGGAGTTGCTGGAAGATCGTCGGGTCGCCACAGTTTCTGATAGTTGGGCAAAATTTTTCTCAAGAAATCGAGCTGAGAGCTGTGGGAGCTCGCCGGTAGGTCCTTTACGACGCGCCTTTTGAGATCTCGACCGGAGACAACTGTGTTTGGTTCAAACACTTCACACTTGATAGGTTGATTTGACGATGATCCCTCTGTTTGTGATGACTGTTGCTCGTTATCATTTGGTATTCTACAACCCGAACCAATGACACAATTGTCAGTGAGCTCTATGTTTGGTCCCACATAGGATTTGCACTCTAGTATATTGTTGTTGCCCATTCGAGGAGATTCGCATTGCGAGTCCACCTCAAATACGTTGTGGTTTCCAATTATCATGGGTTGAGGGAAGTTGTTTGTGATAGTAACACGTTCTTCGATTAAATTATTGCTGCCTATCACGATGGGACCATGACGAGCAATGATCCTTGTGGTCGGATGGATGACACACTCGGGCCCGATGGTTACATCGCCTAATATTATGGTTTTCTCCCGACAGATAATTGTTGAAAGCGGGCATTTGAGTTTGGCAAAGTTGTCCGGGTGGTTGGGCTGGATTGCCATTCTGGGTACCTTATATGTAAGGATAGTGATTGAAATGTGCGGATTGATTTATAGTGTGGCTACCACAAATGTTGACATCAACAGGGCAAGTTTCGCAATAACACAAACGTTCACGTGCGGTCCACGCGTTGTCTTCCAGGGATTGCAAATAGCTATTAATCCTATACCTGTTCCAACTACTGATCTCATTCTAATCAGACCTTCTTTTGCCATGCCACCAAGGAAGAGAAAATCGACGAATTTAGATGATGCCAGCAAAGAGCCTCAACCGGATCTCCCTGATCCTCGTAAGAAGCGAACAACGAGAGCAGAAAAAGAGCAGATCATATGCAAGAATCGACTTGCAACTCTCGAGAAGTCTGAGAGTTTCTCGACTGAGGATAGGTTCACCTCGAAAGAGAAAGAGCAACTCATCCAGGCCTATAACACTTGCGGCTTTCGTGTATTTCAAGATATGAATCTATTGCAAAGTTTCCTACCAAAACGGACAGAAAGTGATCTCAAGGGTCTCTTGGATCGTCTCAGGTTGGGCCTCCAGAGAGATCAAAGTGATGAGTCGAGCAAATCAGATGCCCTAGGAGATTGGCAAAAACTGTGCCAGGAGATGGTGAGCAAGTTGGCACGCGATGCTAAGTCTAGCATGGACAATGCTCTGGCCGATGCCCTCATGATGACCGCCGAGGAACGATGCCACATGCAACCAGAGACAACTACACTAGATATCAATATGCCCAACTACACAGATCTACTAAAAAGCTTTGCTCAGTTGTTGATGGGCAAATTTCCAGATAACATGACACCAGGCAATGCACGAATATCTATGAAACTATTTGACCATATCAATACTCTCGTCGATGGTATAGATCTCGTTTCTGTCACCGAATCCATGGAGAGTGGGTCGTGGCTAGAGCAGTCCAAAGAGGAACGGCACCAAAGACAGAAGATGGCTATCGACGGCTTGAGAGAATTGGATAGCATGGCTAAGAAGTGCCCGACGAAGAGAGATTTAGAGCAGAATAGGAGTATCGAGGCGTTATGTCTTGAACTGCCGAAGATCAAGCGTATCACAGAGTTACTAAATCCGTTGGGCATCAACGAATCTCTAGTGAACGGTTTAATAGATTGAGAATCTTTTGTATGCCGGCGCTGTTGCTGTGATTGCTATTCATTAAATTTTTGTTGCAATATCAAGCCTAACCACCAGTGGTAGTAGTAACTCATGTTGCAATACTCAGCGCGCCAACCATTTAATACCTCGTGTTATAATGTAAACGGAAACAACTCCTATGAGGAATATTTGCCGATTGTGCTGAGTTTGGAGCTCCTCCTCAAGCAACTTGACTCGATTGTGTAGGTGCCTCACCTGTCTGGCAATGCTGACTGGGTCGCCGCTCGAAAAGCTAGTCATGTTCTTGAGCACTGTATCATTGGGTGTCTTGTACATACTGTCGTCGGCTAGGTAGGCGATGTTCCCTCCACTCATGGACGTGTCTCTCATAAATCTGCGCCTCTCCTCCTCACTAATATCGGTGGCTGTGAGTGTTTTAGGTGGTGACATAATCTGGACGGCAGGTTCTACGTGCATCCTTGGTGGTATATCGTCATCATCATAATCGTCATCGCTATCTGTGTCGTAGTATCCAGCTGGGGCGGGTCCTCCAGTTCCATTTGTCTCCTTAGGAAAATCGACTAAAATTCTCTTAGGTACCTCCATGGTGCTGTTGATTCGATTGAATTTATGTGGTGATAATTGTTAGTATTTCTATAACTCAAGATTCAAATTGATTTTATCATTTTAGCGAGAAATGTCGCCCCAGTATCGTATATGCCTAGATCAGGTGGATCTTTCGAAGGCATACATAGCGACTGGAGCATTTATCATTTTCGACCAAGGGAACGCATGCCTAATATGAGTAGTCCGTCAGACACGAGCAAATGGTCGCCACTTCATGAGGATATGTAACTTGCAAAACCTAATTGCATTGCTCGATTCTTACCCTTGGAGATTGTTTCTGTTACCTTGTTGTTACTAATTTCACAATGTGGTTTGTGGATAATATTACTTTCTATTAACCAGAAGAAGAAAGTGGGATACTCGAATGTCCGACGAAAGAGAGGATGAGTCCCACTTTTATACTGATTTGCTTCAATGCAGCATGGCGAACAAATATTGGCCACGCTACAAGCGTTGTGCGCCAAATTTGCAACGCGCTCGGAACTTTTGTGCAGCGATTCTGAATGCTTGTTGTACGATAGCGGCACGTTCGATTGTGTGTTTGTCTAGACCACCAGTCCCAATCCCAGGAGGTCTATGACGGGGACCTCATAGATGATCAATATTTATCACAAATATCCAATGTTTTCGAGTCAAATCACTTCTTCTTAGCTGGCCCCATTGTGTGCTTGTCCCTGACCATCTGCCTAAACTTGTCGCATAAACTTTGGGGAATATACTCGGCCAGTAGGTCGCTTGCATGCGACATCAAGGTGGCTTTCGAGCTTTGCTCACTCATCTCGCACTTCAGTGTGTCCATAAGCCGTTCATGCTTCTTGAGCAACCACTCCATGGTTTTTGACTCGCTAAATCTTACAAACAAATCTCCATCTATGTCCTGTGTGTCGCATATGGACTGCCAGTAGATGTAGGGCGAGAGGGCGCATTCGAGGGTACTGAACTCACCATGTTTACTCTGGTCTCCATCACCACTACCGTTTATTGTTCGATTGTTGCTGTTGAAGTCTTGGCAAATGTCGTGTAGTGGTCTAAACTGGGTCTTGGCATATTTCATCATTACAGACACAAACAAAAACAGAGGATCCACTTTCGTCACCATATTGAAGTGGCCCTCTTTGCAAAGATAATTATCAATGAACCAAGCGCGATAGGGGTCGGAGAATTTGACAATCTCGTAGAGGGACAGGTTCTCTTCGTCGCACAAATAATGTTGGGACTTGCCATCGTTGGGATTGGGCAGCGTGACCCTAGCCAGTCTCTTGCAATCTTCGGGCACTATCAATATGTCCATATCTTCTTTACCAAAATGGGCGGGGATAGGGGCTGGCAGGGCCTACCTGAGATCTAATTGTCCGACGATTATATCGAACTAAACACGATGATTAGAGTATGAGAGATGATTGACTGGCTCTTCCCTTGAACGGAATCATTGGGTTGAGGAAGCCAGGTGAGAACTCGGATAAAATCGGTTGTCGGTTTGTTTCCATTGGAGCACGGGCCATGTGCTCGCAGCAAGAGAGTTGCTCGCGCTGTGCGAGCAATATGTGGCTTCTCCTGCTGCCGCTCATTTCATCTCACTTGTTGCAGCTTGCCAACTTGTGTCCTCTTTACAAACCCGAGCTCGTAGGGTCGACATGCCGCGAGTTGTTTACGTTGCCGGGACGGCAAAGATCCCGCCAGGCAAAATGGACGAGAGTGAGTTTCGGGCACGGCCACCCGGTTGACGCAGATCGGCGCCTGTTGCCGCTCGCTGTTGAGTGATTTATGGCGGCAATCTCTAGCTCGACAAAGAGAGAGAGAGAGAGAGAGAGAGAGAGAGAGAGAGAGAGAGAGAGATTGCAGCTGTGTAGGGTGCTGCTACTGTTGCTATCGCGAGTGGATGGGTGGCAAACTGCGCCCGTCAATGGGCGCGCAAAATGAGAAAGTGCTATCGTTCCGCACGACGCGCGCAATGTTCGCGCCGTGTGAAACTGAATTCATTTAGTTTGTTGCGCTCGCCTGGCTAAGAGATTTTAGCAAATCGTCTCGCCCGCCCTAACACGTAGCATTACAACAGCAGCCACAATTGTCGAACTCGCTTGCGGTGTGGCCGTTTGGATCCAAATGAGCAACACGGTGATGGTGGACGCGCTTGTCGATGGTGTGCCCGTCGAGAGGACGAAAAACAAAAATCAACATCTGCTTGTGCTCGCATCCAATCGAGAGAGAGAGAGAGAGGAGAGAGAGAGAGAGAGAGAGAGAGAGAGAGAGAGAGAGAGAGAGAGAGAGAGAGAGAGAGAGAGAGAGAGAGAGAGAGAGAGAGAGAGAGACTCGCAATGCGTCGGTACAGACTGATATACACGTCTCGCTGAGCTTACAGCGTGTGTTGTGTGTTCATGATGGTACATAACAATTAATGCTTGTGGCAATCGTGGACGACAAACACACCACCCTCATCGGTAGGCTCTCCAGTCCACCGCAACCAATTTGAAAGCTAACGGATGATCTCGGCGCGCATCGTTGTTGTGCGCTCTTATCAAACAATTTGTGCCAGGCGCTTTTGTTGCTAGAGAATTTCTCACACTTGCGCTCGTCTCTTTAGCCACCGACGAACGAAGACATAAAATAATAATAATAAATATTTTGTCACAGCCGCACTGTCATAGACAATTTTCAAGACCATCTATTTGGAGAGGCTCGCAACATTGATTGATTCAGTTTGTGTGGTTATCTTGTAGCTAGTTCTCATAGCCGCCGCATCATCATAGTATTCGCACACAACGGTTAGTCTACGAGTGATTGGCAAGAGTGATTGCATTGTTTGCGGCGCCGGTGGCACTGGGCTCTATCGCTAGTTGTTGAATCAACTAGCGACTGCGGGATAACCTGATAAGCGGCACACGCACACGCACGCACGCACGCGCACTCGTTGCTCTACAATGACCAGACACGTAGGAGGATAGGATCAGTACGACGACAAGGGAGATGATTGTGAGTGATAAGGGCAAGTAAGCGAGAGGGAACGTTTTGATTGCTCACACGACAAGTTTACTGTACTTATATTTAACAACTAGCCGCACATCGCATGAACAATCCGACTCGACGCACGCACGGCCAAAGTTGACTACGACGAGTTTTGCCACGACAAGACAGTACAGCTAGTCTCATATTTGCAAGATGCAATAGCTCGTTGAAATTGAGACAAGCAATTTCATTATTTTATAAGCACAATGACAAGCTCGATTATGAAACATCGCCTAACCTGGGCGCTAATTGTATTGACGCTCATTGGCGGCCACCAAGCAACGAGCGCGGACAATGACATCACAACAGAGGCGCCTGAAACGGGCGCGCCATCTTCGACCCAATCGTCGGCTCAAGTGTTCACGAGTGTCACGCCACCAACTAGTCCCAAACTGGCCACCACAACCTTAACACCGACCACAACCACCACCACGACCACCACGACCACAACTCAAACACCCTCGACCAAGCCGCCCAAGATAGGCGATTGTCCTAGCAAATGCAATTGCACGCTCAAGTTAGTTGATTGCTCGCACCAGGAATTCAGCGAGTTGCCCAAGTTCAATTCGAAGAGCACATTTGTCGAGTTCAACTTTCACGACAACCATCTCGAGACCGTGGACTTTAAACAACTGCCCCTGGCCACCATTGAGAAGCTCAACCTATCGGACAATCTAATCAAGACAATTGTTGCCGCGCCGTCGGGCAAGAGGGCGGTCAATGAGATCAAGTTGCTGCGCGCGTTAGATTTATCCAACAATCAGCTCCAGTCGCTTGATGGCCTAAACACGTGGCGCACACCGCAACTTGTGGAGCTGAATTTAGCCTCGAACGGGCTCACCAAACCGCCTGGCGCTGCAACTTTCCCGTCCCGGCCAAAACTTGAACGACTCAATCTGGCCGACATGCCCGCGCTGAGGACACTCGAGGAGTGGCTCGCCGGGTTCGGCGACTCGCTGCAACACTTGAACTTGTCCGGCTCCATTCCGGCCAACACCTATCACCTGCCCGACAAGATGCTTGCCAAAAAGGACAATCTCAGGACACTCGATTTGTCCAACAACGAGCTGATTGAGGTGCCCGTGGCCTTGCGAAGCACGTCGTCCATTCGCGAGCTCATACTTAGCGGAAATGCGCTCACCTCGCTGAGGCCCGCGGATTTCATCAATCAGCGCTCGCTCGAGTACCTGGAGGTGAGCGAGTGTCCGCGTCTGTTGCGCGTCGAGCCGGACACGTTTGTTGGGCTCAAGTATCTCAAGACAATAATCATCTCGAACAATCCCAAGTTTATTGACTTCTCCCCGAACGCCTTCTTCAGCACGAGCGCCGCCGGTGGCAAGTCGTTCGCTCAGCTAAATTTGCTCGATTTAAGCAACAATTCTCTCAGCACTCTGGCCCAGCCAAGCCACCCGAGCCAGGTGCAAATCAAGGAGCTGCGTCTGGCCAACAACCCGTGGAATTGCGACTGCCAACTCCAGTGGCTAGTGAGCGGCACGCCCGGCAGCAGCCAAATCGGCCGCGAGCCGATACATTGCGAAACTCCCGCCGTTTACAAGGACCTCGAAATTACGCAATTCTTTCAGACAATCGATTGCGAGGTAACCGGCGAGGTGTCCAAGCAAAAACTCGTGCTCGTAGCATTTTTGCTCTTCCTAATTGGGCTAACAATTGCAGTGTTCATCCAAAAGACTGACCTCTGCCGTCGGCTCCAATGGCGCGACCAATACGGCACAATCTACTACACCAAAGCCAGTTTTCCCACAACCGACTCGGCTGGTTTTCCAATTGACAAAGTCTAAATAAGAAGAAGTTAATGATTTGCTTTGTAGATGGCGCCACCAGAGGTCAAAGATGAGCCGCCGCCAGCAGTTGCAGCAGCAGGCCAAGCGTTCATTTGTCAGTCGATTCGTATGAGAATATCAACTTGATGACCGGAAGTGTTTACTGCTCCCAACTCTGGGAATAAATTTTAAAAAAAAAAACACCAAGCTCTCGGCACTCAAGAGATGCTAACTAAATAAAATCAAGCATATCCATCGTGTGATTGGTGCACGCCGCGTGATAATAACCCCAAGTGGCGCCCTTGCACGCACGCACACGAGCAAATTTGCCTAAAATTAGTCGCGCTCTCGTCTTGTCTATTGATTGCTCTCGCTCAAGTGACCGTGCACGCCTTGTGTATTTGCGCTTGTGTTTCTCCTGGCAACAACCTCTTGGCGCCGCCGCTTGGTTCCCAAGGCGACCAACGGGAACGGGAAAGGGAACGCGTGCGCGCGCGCTAGCAAAGTCGAATCGATCGATTGGCACACAAAAAGGGGCATAGGGGCACTGGTATTACGAGCACGAGTGAGTGGGCTCGAGGGGACTCAGTGGGGCCCGTTTGAGGCAATCTGCCTCGCCTGAGCCCTTGCCTTTTTTGTTGTCATTTGATTCGTGTGGGCGAATTTGGACGTCGGGCCAGATCAGTCAGGTGACTTCTACTGGTCGCTGTTGTTTTCGCTCGCAGCCCCCCCCCCTCGCACACGGCGAGCTCGCATTGATACTCTTCGCGCGGCTCGCTTGCTCTATTTAACATCGTTGTAGCCCTGAAGGGGAATGGGGGCGTGGCAAGCAAGCGAGACCAGTCGCACTTTTGCGTGTGTTAAGCTCGTACGCCAAGTATATTCGAGATTAAGAGTAGAATTTTTTTCGATAAATCGCTAGGCTCACTTCACTTTCTCTTCCATCGTGCAGCAATAGATTGCACGCGATCGATCTCGCGCTCTTAGCTCATTTGCACGCAACTTTGGAAAGCGCAACTTCAAGCACCATCGAGTAGGACGCGAATAAGCAAACAATTTGCGAGCATGAGATAGACAGCTAAAGTTTGTTGTTGAGCTCACTAGGGTTTTGAGTATTTATTGCGCAGCGCACACACTCACACACACACACACAAATGCGCGCGCGCGACTACGGCAACTCGTGATGGAGGCACTACAAGAGGCGCGCCGATTGGGTACGACAATGACGTCTTTGAAGATGGCCGATGATCGGCAATACCAGGTAATTTTAACCGACGACGACAACGATGACCAAGATGACACCGCCACCACCACCACCACCACTACCACCACCGCTGCTGCTGCTGCTGCGGCTGACTCGGTCGCGCCGGAGCAAACGAGTAGACAATCGGATTGCCAAGATAGGAGCAATTTGGAGAATATCAAGGTGGCGGTTAGGCTGAGGCCGTTCACCGAGAAGGAGCGACAACGTTCGAGCAAACGAATTGTAGATATTGAACAAAACACAATTGCCTTATACAGCCCGCGGGCGCCGAACGAGATCAAGAAGTTTACATTCGACCATAGTTATTGGTCGCACGACGGGTTCAAGCGAAATCAAGAGGGCGTGAACGTGCCCGAGCCGAGCCACCCGAACGGAGCCAAGTATGTCGGCCAAGAGCGCGTGTTTAACGATCTTGGGCGCTTTCTACTCGAGAACGCTCTCCAGGGTTACAATTCGGCGCTGCTTGCCTACGGTCAAACTGGCAGTGGCAAGTCGTACACGGTCTCGGGTTACGGCCAAAACGAGGGCATTCTGCCCCGGTTTGCGCGCGAACTTTTCAAGGAGCTCGAGAGGCGTCTCGGGCCGTCTCGCGCGACCACGACGGGCCGCCGACAAAGTCGAGAGCCCGCCGCGGCGAAGGAAGAAAAGTCGTTGTCGAGTCAAGAGGCGACCACACAAGAGCAGGCCCTAGCTGAGCGCAAGCTGTCCGCCGAAAACAGCAGCAGCAGCAGCAGCAGCAGCAAATCAAAAGCAAGTCCCAATAGGAAGAACAAGAGCAAGAACCGGTTTGAGGTTCACTTTAGTATGATTGAGATCTACAATGAGGTTGTGCGCGACTTGTTGGCCAAGCAAACAGGTGGTGGCGGCGAGCGGCGGCAGTAATTTGCTTGGCGCTGGCTCGTTGACACCTCGGCGCGGGTTGCGCGTCCGCGAGCACCCAAAGCGCGGCTTCTTCGTCGAGTCGCTCACTACGATTAAGTGCGCCAACAAGGACGAGATTGAGCTGCTCATTGAGGAGGGCCAGCTGAACAAATCAATCGCAGCGACGAGCATGAACGAGACCAGCTCGCGGGGCCACACAATTTACGAGTTTCACATTCGCCAGTACCGAACGAGACCCGCCGCCGCCGAGCGGGCGCCAGCGGCGGCGGCCAAATCGGACAGCGAGAGACAACTTGAAGTTGACACGCTCACAACCTCTGTGGTGCAATTGGTTGACTTGGCGGGCAGTGAGCGCACTGCCGTGCACTTGCTCCCCTCGTCGGTCGGCGGCAGCGGCGGCGGCGGCGGCCCTCCCATTGATACGTCTGGCCAGGCCATTCGCTCGGATTCGCCCTCGCCCTCGCTGGGGGCCTCGGGTCGATCTGGCGCCGCAGCCGCTGGGTCCAAGATGCAAAAAGCTGGCCCCCGACGACGAGCGCAGCCGAGCTCTGCGGCCTCATCTTCGAGCTCGTCGACCATTACCACTGGCACAAGTAGGACCGCTTCCTTGAGACGCTTCACACCCCAACAGCAACAGCAACAACTGCAACAGACCAACAACTCATTGGGCCCACTCAATCTAATGATTGGAAACCACCAGCAGCGTTTCAAGGAAAGCGTCTCGATTAATCAGTCGCTCTCGGCGCTAGGCAATTGTATTCAGGTGCTGAGCCAGTACTCGCAGCAGCAGCAGCAGCAGCTGAATGGAATTGGAACTACTGGCGAACAGTCAGCGAGCAAACAGCCAAAGATTCCCTATCGGGACTCGGTGCTGACAAAACTGCTCAACAGGTGCTGTTTGAGCGGCAACAGCAAGGTGGTTCTAATTGCCACACTGAGCCCGGCCGAGAGCAATTACGACGACACACTTTCTACGCTGCGCTTCGCGGACCGCGCCAAACAAATCCGCACCCACGCGCTAATCAATCGCTCTCAGCGCTCGGGCGGCGAGGCGGTGAGCGTGTTGCAGCGCGAAAACGAGCGACTCAAGCAAATACTCGATGGTCGTGTCACGCGCTCAGACGACTCGAGTCAGACGTCGAACTTTGACGACACCGAAAACATTGCCGACAATTTCAACGGGCCGCGCGCGCACGAGATCCAGGGCGCGAAACAGGCGCCGGGCTCGTTTGCCGCCAGCGATGCGGCCTTGAAAGAATTGCTCAATACGAGCTCGTCGAATCGAGCGCCCGACACGCCCAGGAAGGTTAGAGGTGGCCGTGGCAGCCGCAAGCCAAATTCGTCGACATTGGACTCGCTCATGTTAGTTAATCCAAACGCCGGTCGGCCCGAGGATAGGTCGGGCTTGAGACGGGCGCCGATTCAAACGAGATTAAGTCGCCGATTGAACAGAGTGAAATGCCGCAAAGTGTGACTCCTGGCAAGCGGAAGGCGCGCAAAAATACGCGAGCTCTGAGCCAAACTGCTAGTGGATCGCCGCGTCATCAGCAGCAGCAGGAGGAGGAGGAGGAGGAGGAGGAGGATGAGGAGGAACGCAATGCGTACGATTTGTCCCAATTGCACAAGTCGCGCAGTCTAGGCCAGGACTTGGCGCAACCAAAACAGTTGGTTGCGCGGGCGGCAAGCGGCGAGCGCCTATCCTTACCGAGGCTCGTGAAAGCAGACCAGTCGTTTATGACTCGCGAGCAAGATGTCGAAACGAGTCGGCCGGCTAGGCTCGGCCGTTTTAGGTTGTCGAGCATTGTCCATGATGGGCCGGCGGGTGAGCGTGCGCCCGAGAGGTCTGTCGGCCAGCCGAGCGACGAGGACAATTTGAACATCTTGGACAAGATCTCAAATAGCGATAGTGCAAGCAAATCGACCGGGGCCATCAAGCAAAAGCTCGAGGAGAATTTGGCGGCCGCTACTGCCGCCGCCGCAGCTGCTGCTTCAAACGAGCAGACACACGGCCAGGCGGGCCCGGGGCCGCGCACGAATCGCCCGCGAAAGGCAGCGTTTGGCGCCAAACGCAAGCGGCAGGCAGCCGGCGAGCACGAGACCTTCGCACTGCGCGCCGACAACGAACTTAAGCACACCAACCCGTACTTGAGCAATTTGAATCCCGACGAGCAGCTCACGGGTATGATAACTTATATAATCAAGCCGGGCGTGATGATCGTCGGCAAGGACGGCGAGTGCGACCTGCTAATCTTCGGGCCCGGCCTGAGGGGCAAGCACGCGCGCGTTATACGCGCACCAGTGCTCGGCGAGGACCGCGTGTTTGTCGAGCCAATATTTGCAGCTACAGATGACGGCGGGGGCGGCGGCGGCGGCGGCGGGCGCGGTGATGATAAGCCAAGGCGAGTGGCCCTGATGGTTAATGGAGAGCCTGTGCTTGAGCGAACAAAACTGAAGCATGGCGACAGGTTGCTCTTCGGGTCGACCAATTATTTCGCGTTCATAAATCACGCTGACGCGGAAAAAGAGGAAAGTTTGACAACCGACGCAAGTCTCGATATTGTAACGTATGAGATGGCACACCAGGAAGTGTTGCGCAAGATAATGAGTGACGCCGAGAACGAGGCCGTGATCAAACAGATTAACGGTTATACGCACAGGCCGAGCACGGGCAAGAGTCGTGGGCCCGCAGTGGCGCAGGATACTGCTGTTGACACGCTCAAAAAAGCTCAAGAAACGGACGCGGCGGCGGCGGCGACGACGACGACGACGACGTTAACGGCAACTACGCTGACGACGAAGACGCCGATTGAAGTGGACCCGAATTCATCTTCCTTCAAGATGTCGCGCGGCAGTGGCTCGCGGCTCACGCGCAGCATGACCGTTCACGACAATGAACCCGACGAGGGCTTGTCGCCGCAACTCGTG
Source organism: Prunus fruticosa (assembly GCA_018703695.1). NCBI lineage: Eukaryota > Viridiplantae > Streptophyta > Magnoliopsida > Rosales > Rosaceae > Prunus > Prunus fruticosa. The sequence goes on from JAHHUK010000003.1 coordinate 123,470, forward strand.
GCAACGGCAGCGCGCGCTCTCACAAGCGAGCAAGCCACGTGCGAACAAAACCAGCCTGGCGCTCACTTGGACGAAATCAAGGAGGAGGAGCAACAGGTGGTTGGGGTGGGCGCGCAACAAGAGGACGAGCTGTACCGGGGCAGGCTCATTGAGGACACCTACGAGTTTGCAATGCCCATTGAGGAAGCGAATGCCATTGCTAAAGAGATGGGCATTAAGGTGACCTATGGGCTGAAGATTTTGATAGGCGAAGAGCAAATGTTGCTTAACACGGGATTTGGCGACGGTGATGATTCAATGCAAGATTATGACGAACAGCCGCAAATTCAGTTGCCATCATTGGGCCCAGACGAGACGGCGCCATACGACGACGACGACCACGACCACGACGACGACGACGACAACGAGCCGGAGCGCGGGATCGGGATCGGGCGAGCGAATTCAGAGGACACGCCCCCGTTGGTGTGGTCCAATGGGAGCGCAATCAAGCCGGCAACATTGGACATTCCGCCCGCGATGCATGTGCACGTGCACCTGGACGAGTTCGAGAGCGTAGACTTCTACTGGTCCAAGGAGAAGTTTCAGGAGCGTCGCGTGAAAATGCTCGAGCTGTACGGCGCCTGGGACGTGGGCGGCAAGTCGGGCCTGGTCGAGTATTTGATTGAGCAGTCAAAATATCAGGGTTATTACATGATTGACCCGTTCGTGGACGACCTAAGATCGAGTTTTGTCGTGATTGGCCACGCTCAGGTAACCCTTCGGCCCTTGGCGCACATGAGCCAACTGTTGGACAACTTTGAAATAATTGATGTGAACGAGAAAATTGTCGGCCAGATGCGGGTCGAGGCAACGCCCTGTCAAGCAAACGCGGCGGCGCCGACAGCGACGGATGTGCCTTACCGGAAGTTGAGCGAGCAGGAGCTAGCCGAGAGTCATCTCGAGCAAGCGACGGATTTGCTCGGCAAGCGTCTCGTCTTCTTGCTGAAAATTCACTCCTGTTCGTGCGCGCCGCCCCAACGATTTGCGCGCGTCTTTTGCCAGTACACGCTGAATCGCGAGAAACCGGTTGTGCGTACCAAATTGATGAGCATCGCGGGCGAGGAGGCAACTTTGCACTTCAATCACAAGCATTTCTTAGTTGTCGATGAGGTGACCCCCGATTTGCTTGCCTTCTTCCAAAACGGATTTCTCACAATCCAACTTGTGGGCCAGTACGACTTGAAACGCATCCAAATTGCTCGGCCGCGGTCGCCACCTGTGACACCGGTCGGCGCGTCCCAAGCGGCCAATTCGAACAAGGCTCACTCGGCGAGCGGCTCAGTCCAATCGGGCACCTCCTCGAGCTCATTGAGTGTCGCGCACCCGACGCTCATCTCGACCATCATCAGTAGCATCAACAAGTATCGGTTTCGGATGGAGCAACAAGCTGCCGCTGCCGCCGCCGCTGCCGCCGCCGCCGCGGTGCCTCCCGTTGGTAGCGGCTCGCATACTGGCGCGTCCGGGAGCGAACATATGCAAGCAATCGTTCAATATGGTCGTCAACCGTATTCGAGCAGTCTCACGGATTCGGCCAAGAGCGCCGGGGATGAGCAGCCGGGATTTAGCGGCGGCGGCCTGACTAGCAATTCGGGCGCAAGTTCGGTCACCTCGACCTCGGCCACTATAAACCTGTTCGACCAGCAGCAAGACGACGACGACCGCGGCAGTGGCTCGCTCAATGGCGCGTCGCAGGAGAACATAATTGATATGATTCTGACCAAGCGCAAGCTCGACCGGGCCGAGAATCAGCTGGTAAGTGGCGGGATAGGGCACTTTTATACTCAGTTCTCAATGTGAGGTGTTTATGAAAATTTTTACTAGTGTTTGCAAACTTGTCTTACTAACTTTTCACACTCTGTCCATAACAAATTAGCACTACATCAAGCGCACGATCAATATAGCCGAGCATTACAACAAGAAACACGTGAGTACAAAATCGGGTTGTGATTGAACGTTACCCATTACTTTTATGCCTCCCTAACTAATCCTAGAGACGAAACCCACTTCACCCATTCTTGTCCCAAAATGGGCCTATTGTAGATCCCCGTGAAAACGGTGAAAAAGTTGCTCAACTCTTATGGCCAAGAGCTGGAAAGTAGCAGTCTCGAAGAGATGGCAGCCGAAGGTGAGTTGTTGGGCGATGACCGAAAGTGGCCGTGTAATCTGAGCTGCCATTTAATTTACAGTTCCAATAACATCTAAATTCTGCCCTCCCCCAACAAACACGAGATAGTGACCACTGAGACGTCCAAGAGTGCACCGGGTAAATCTTCTGGTTGCAGTATCCAGTGAACAGTGTCCATAGCGACACCAAGATTGTTCTACTCGAGCGCAGATTGCGCCTGTTGGGCAAACGGATTGTGCTTAGTGTTTTTTCTTTCTCGCAATTAAAAAAATGTTATTAAATACCATCTTTAAATTTGATAATAAAATTCCAAGTGGTGTCTCCAGTCGCGTATTTCAACAAATTTGTCAGGGCGACATGTTTGCGCTCTCCTACGCCCAGATGGCGCCCGCTCACATTAAGCCAGTGCATGTTTGCCTGAGGCCGCGTGAGCATGCGCAGTCGCTGTTCACTAGTTGCCGGCGCGTGGCAAGTTGCACAATACGGCACCGCATGAGTTCGAGGGGCTTGCATCCGAGTTTGCGCCGCCGACGACGACGACGACGACGACCAACACCGACTTGAGTTGGAGTGCCCGCGTGTGTTCGAGAGTGCGAGAACGCGGCGAGGTGCGCAAGCAACAGAAATTTAGTGCGCCACGTGCATTTCGCCGGCAAAAGAGGCGGGAGGAGCGAGGAAAACAAACTAACAAGCTAGTTGTTGAGTTGAGTGCCCGTTGAGTTGAGGACCGAGACCGTGCTTAACTAGCGCCTGGTGATATCAGAGATTGCGCGCATAAGTCCCCAGGTCGAGGCAAAGTGTCCAGCTCTCAAGTGAGTGGCGCGCAATGCGGCCATGAAGCAACGTCGACTGGCGCAATTCTGCGAGACCTCACCAGTGCGAGAGTGCGATTTGTCGCGACGAAGGAAGTGGCAAGTGATTGTTCGAGTCAATTATCGAGTGTGTGTTTGTGTGCGTGAGTGACTGAGAAAGCGAAAGAAACTCAAGAATTGCAGAGATTAGCTAGAGGAGGCGAGCAAAAAGTCCGAAGAGTGGCGAAAAGTCAAATATTGGCCTGAATCAAAACAAAAACGACGCCGCAGAATAGCCAAGAGCCATGTCGAGCGTCGAGTGCTCGCTGAAATCGCTCACTTCGCCCCATTCGGGCGAGCTCCTGCAAAGTCACAACAGCTTGACATTCAAGTTGCTCAAAACAGGTGAGTTTAGCATCCGTTTTCACGTGCTCGAGTCCCTTTGCTCTTTGTCGAGCAACTTGTTCGCTGACAACTCGTGAGATCTCCCGTGCTGTATGATTTATTCGAGACTGAGCGAGAGCGAGAGCTAGAGCGCGTGCGAGACAGGCGGTGCCATTTGCAATTGTTCGCTTCTCAATAGATCGCCACAGCTGTCAGCCACAAGTGAGTGCTGCAGTGAAATTGCAGTTCAAATTAGATCGATCTTCTCATGTGTGAGTGCAAGTGTGTATGTGTGTCTCTGTGTGTGTGTGTGCGTGTGTGTCTGTGAGCGAGCAAGCGAGCGAGAGTGTGAAAAACTCATAATTTCATAATCTAGCGACAGGAAGAGGCGCGCGCGCGCGTTAACATTGGCGAGCGAGCTAAGGCACCCCCGAGTGACTTGATCGAGCCGCACGATGACAAATGGGCCCGCTCGCCCAACTCTTCAAAATTGATTGGTTTTCAATTTCATACTGTGAGCAGGGACGGGGCGGGGCGCTCGAAATTGAAAACCAGACTGCTCTTCGCGGGTTGGATGCCGTCAATGGGCTAGCGATTTAGAGCAAATGTCAGCTCTCTAGAAATTGATTGATAAAGCGCGCGCTCGCGCGTTTACTCGCAAACGGCTTTGCGCGTCCTAAGCGAGTGGGCGCCCTCATGGCGACGATTCCGAGTTGGCGGTCACACGACACGGTGCTGCCGTCGGATGGTTGCCAAGTGACAGACGCGTTCGAGTGCGTCCGATCGTGCGACGCAATTGAACGCGCGCGACCAAACTCAAGGTCGCACCAAAAGCGCGCTCGTTAACGTACACGCACGCAACTCGATGGATCTGCTTGTAGATGTGCAAGGATAGCGTGAGGGGGCGTGGTCTCTCACTTTGCCACTCCCGCTCGATGGGTCCAGTCTCGCGGTGTGCCGCGTTTACGCGGCCCCAACTCGTGCGGGTCTCCCCCACTCGCCTCGCCTCGTCGAGATCAAATTCCAATTAGTTGTGTCACGGGCTCGCCACATCCTCGATTGGCTTGCCTCGTGTCGCGACTCGCGAGCGAGCGAGCAACTTATGGCCGGCTCGCTTGTTCGGCCACGCGGACAAAAACAATCAAACTGACCCGAGCGAGGCCAATCTGCGCGTCCGCACCCCGGCAAGTGGCCAGTCTCTCAAGACGGGGCCATTTGTTTTCGCCAACTCGGCGCGCGCGCGCACAACCACACACCACACACACACACACACACACACACACACAATCTTTCGTCTTATCTCATTCGCTGGCTGACGAGTCGCAGCTCACCCATGCGCCAGACTCTCCAGTTCGACAAGCAAGCGTCTCGCCCGATGGCCGCGAGCGATCTCAATTGTTTTTGCTTGTTCGCGCAACCATCCGTTTCATTTGGCCATCCGTACATTTGCTTCCAATGGCGCGGCCAAAAATGGCGCACAAGTCTCAGTCTGAAAATATTATTCCGAGCGTGCGGCTAGCCCGTGCCCGTGTCTCGGCGGCCGCGAGCTGTCACTCGGCGCTCAGTCTGATGGCTACACACTCTGATTTGGCAAGATCGCTTGGGCGGGCGAGCGGACGCCTGACACAGTAGAGTTGCGCATGTCAGAGGGCGAGCGCGAATCTAATTAGAAGAAGCTCAAGATCGTTTGTTGTTGTTCCAGTTTGTTCATCGTGTGCGTTTCTTCTGTTTTTGTTTGTGTTCTCGCTGCGAGTCAAAGTCAACCGTGGGCCCGAACAACTCTTTTGTCTAACTCGCTCGAGAGTTTGCGTGCCGAGAGGCCAGCGTTCGGGCCGATGCTAATCAATGCACGCGCGCCCGCGCCCACGAACCTCATCCATCTTTTTCGCCGACTCGCCCGCCCGGCTCAACCCGGCTCGGCTCGGCTCGTCTCGAGGCTTGTCCAGAGAGCGAAAGCAAAAATGTCCGATCTATCTAAATTCAAATCAGGCAACTCGGCGGCCGAGCGCGCCGCATTATCTGCCGGCCCGCATGTGTATGCGTGTGTGTGTGTGTGTGTGTGTGTGTGTGTGTGTGTGTGGCGCACGAGATCCAAATCGGCTGGTTTTTGCGCACACCACAATTGGAAGCAGCAACTCGCGCGCTCTGGTTTCTGCTTGTCTCAGGCAACGACAATTTTGCCGCCGTCGCCGAATGAGCGGGCGCACATTTTCAAATTAGTTCCTCCCACAGAGAAAAGAGAATCTTGGTCGGAGTTCTCGCCTCTCGTGCCGCTCACGACGCGCCCAACAGACAATTCGAGCTAGCTCGAGCCCTCTCGTCCCCATTTACTTTGCACATTTGCGCATTCCCTACTCGCTTGCGGTCGCCAACTTGCCCGTTTGCACGCAGCACGTCGTCTTGGGCGCGCGCGGGCGCGAAACTCACCGTCGCGGTCGCTAGGCGACGCTTTCAAATAAATTAGATTCACTTGTGGGCTCACTCGCTGAGCACAAGCACAACACACACACACACACACACACACACACACACACACACACACACACACACACACACACGGACTAGTCAGGTGTGTGTGTGTGTGTGTTTGCCTGCCTTCGTTAGCAAACATATCGGCCGGGCTCAAAATTGAATTCCGGCCAATATTTCACAGACGGACGGACGGACGAGCGAGCGCTGTTGTTGTTGTTGCGAGATTTGTTTCCGTTTGTTGGCAAAGAGCCCACGAGTTTTGTGGACCCTTCACGAGTCTCGCTGAGATCAGCATTCGCCTTTGGGCCCGCACTAATCAGCAAAGGTGAACGATGACGACGCAGTAGTTTGGGGCCGCTACTCGTGATTGCGTGACCGCCGCCCGTATGATTTCCCATTCTCGTTAGCGGGTCTCGTGCTCGCCGCAACCCGGTTTGTCCGTCTGTCTGTCTCTTATCTTGTGCGCCCATCCAAGCGCGTAGGTGTGTCTGCTCGTGATAGTGCGCGCAACTCGTTTGCTCGCTCGTGTGGCACGTAAACTCTCAGGTGAAAGAGGTGCGGGCCGGCCCGGCCACGCTCGAACACAGGCCGTGTGTTGGGAGCGAAACTATTTTTGGTCTCGGTTGTCCTGGACGCCGACCGCCACTATTGTACGCATAAGGCGCAACAACAACAACAACAACAACAACCACAACAGGGGGCAATCAATTGATAAACACTCGAGCACCCGGGGGCCATGACAACCGTTTGCGGCCCGGACTGGCCGCGCTCATGGGCACGAATTGTGCGCCAGAAAACAATTAACACTTGACACACGAGCACGCGCGCGCCCTCTCGCATAATTGAGTGCGAAAATTGCCAGGGCGAGCGTGCAATTCGAGCCCGGACATTTTGCCCATCACTTCCGGTCACTAACTCGAGCGTACTCGCCGCTTATTATCGCTAGTCAACGACTACCATCAAGCGCGCGCTCTGCATTCAATTAGACGTTCGCACGCAGCTAGACGACTAGCACTTTACTGCTTTACTTCTTTTTCCGATGCGACTCGCGTGCTTGTGCGGCGTCCCAGTGGCCAGTGTCTCGCCGTTTTTTCAAGCAGCTCAATCGATGTTTTAGTTGTTGTTGTTGTTGTTTCTTTGCGTGCCGGCCGGCTATCAAACGCGCACACGCACACAAACTGGTCGTCGTGCTCTAGAAACATGTACAAAATGTTGTTGTTCTCGACCGAGTGAGTGGCTTACGCTCGCGCGAGCTAGCGAGAGGATCAATTCTGTGGAAGAAGCCAAACTCTTGCTAGCGCGTTCGCGACAAAACCCGGACTCGAAATTGAAAGAGATTAAGCGACAAGAGGCAGCTCGTGAGCTGAAGCCGTCGCAAGTTTCCTCGTCCGCCTCGAGCCCTCCATGCTCGAGGTCCCCAATACGCCTGCGCCCGTGAGCACTGCCGTCGGCGGCCCCTGTGATTTAATTGCAATTTAAAGTTGCCGCCGCCGCCGCTTCTGTAGCCGCCTGCGGCAACTTGGCCAGCCAGCGAGCGAGCAAGTAAAAGAGAGAAAGAGCTGCTAAAATGGCTAGCTCATCATTAGTGACCGAATGATGTGGGCCTGCCAGAGCGGCTCTCTTTGCGCCCAGGCCGCCGCCGCCGCCCCGACAAGCCTGCGCGCCCACGGCCATCGCTCATCATTTGGCAGATCGCGCTGCCTCTCGTTCACTTGCTGGCTCTCTCAGATGGAATTACAGACAGAGAAAAGTCGCTTGTTTCGCTTGAGTGGCAATAAAAGAGGATGGGCGCAAGTGGAATTGCCCGACGCGGGTCCACAATCCGAGCGCAACATAACATGACATTACCCTTTTTTTGTGCTGCGCCGCTCTCGCTCAACTCCAATCCACCGCGCAGGACGCTTGCCTCTACACGCCACGCCCACGCATCCCGGAAACTCGGCTTTGCTGGCCTGGGGCGCTCAGGCTGATGCCGAGGCACTTCTAATCATTTCTTTACGAGTATCTGATGCGCACATTCAAGGTCTTGAAGATCAACGATAGCGCTCAGCTGGTATCATATAACCAACTCAGAAAACTCGGGAGATTTGGCCCGTGCCGTAGGCATGCTGTGGAGCCCTTAGATTCCAATGGGCACAACTCCTGTGCAAATTCTATGGGAGTTGCGATGTGATTGCAATATCTCGGCAACCAATGGACCGATTGCGATGATTTTTTCTGCAAAATGACCAGCAGTGGCCCGCGGGCACCCATTTTAGGGCCCCAGCAAGACCCAGAGGCTCCCCTGGTCATAATTTCAAAATTTCAGAATATACGTTTTAAATGTTTGGATATTGGATGTGCATTTCCAAAATCTCACATTTTTACCTCTCGAAATTTGGGCGCTAGCGCCCTTCCCGTTGGCCGATTTTCGGCGACTTAATATCGGATTTAATCCGTTAACGCGAACCGGGTGCATGTGTCATGATGCCAGCCGTGTAGCACTTTGCATTCTGGACGTATTGCAACAAGTTTGAAGTGAATCGCATAACTTTTGATCCAGTGGTGCTAGAATAACCATTTTACCAGCTACGAACGCGCAAGCACAGGGAGAGTGCAAACCGGATGCTCAGAATCGCAAAATACGCGTCTGTCGCACACAAACGTTTGCATTCCATTTTTGCACAGAAGTCTACGAAGACGCCGTTTCTCGCGCTAGTCTCTATTTTTCGCGTACGCGCTTAGCATTTGGCATGCGAATAGTGTGCAGAGTCAACCTGCTGCGACACCAGAAAGGGGCCCAACACCAAAAATCCCCAAAATGCATTTTGCTGATTTTGGAAATGTCACAAACCCTGTGTTAGCCGCCCATAGACAACTGGTCGAAATGGGATAAAATTGGCCGGAGGCGGTCGAAAATGTTCCGGTTTGTTGCGTTAGGTGTCTTGAGGCCCCAGAAGACACTGTGCAAAATTTCATGGAGATCGGACGAGCGGTTGCCGAGATATTGCGATTCTCGTGATTCCCCATAGACTTTGTACAGGGGGCGTGTCTGTGGTTCTTTCTAGTCTCTCAGTGAAACGGGCTCTCTGTACAAGTCTATGGGGGATCACTGGGATTGCAATATCTCGGCAACCGCTCGTCCGGTTTCGATGAAATTTTGCAGAGAGACTACTGTGACTCTGCAAGATTCACCTCAAGAAGCGGCCAGAACATTTCTGTATGCCTCGATCGCGATTTTAGTCATTCCCCATAGACCTTGTACAGGGAGCCCGTTTCACTGAGAGACTAGGAAGAACCACAGACACGCCCCCTGTACAAAGTCTATGGGGAATCACGAGAATCGCAATATCTCGGCAACCGCTTGTCCGATCTCCATGAAATTTTGCACAGTGTCTTCTGGGGCCTCAAGACACCCAACGCAACAAACCGGAACATTTTTGACCGCCTCTGGCCAATTTTATCCCATTTCGGCCAGTTGTCTATGGGCGGCTAACACAGGGTTTGTGACATTTCCAAAATCAGCAAAATGCATTTTGGGGATTTTTGGGTGTTGGGCCCCTTTCTGGTGTCGCAGCAGGTTGACTCTGCACACTATTCGCATGCCAAATGCTAAGCGCGTACGCGAAAAATAGAGACTAGCGCGAGAAACGGCGTCTTCGTAGACTTCTGTGCAAAAATGGAATGCAAACGTTTGTGTGCGACAGACGCGTATTTTGCGATTCTGAGCATCCGGTTTGCACTCTCCCTGTGCTTGCGCGTTCGTAGCTGGTAAAATGGTTATTCTAGCACCACTGGATCAAAAGTTATGCGATTCACTTCAAACTTGTTGCAATACGTCCAGAACGCAAAGTGCTACACGGCTGGCATCATGACACATGCACCCGGTTCGCGTTAACGGATTAAATCCGATATTAAGTCGCCAAAATCGGCCAACGGGAAGGGCGCTAGCGCCCAAATTTCGAGAGGTAAAAAAGTGAAATTTTGGAAATGCACATCCAATATCCAAACATTTAAGATGTATATTCTGAAATTTTGAAATAGTGACCAGGGGAGCCTCTGGGTCTGGCTGGGGCCCTAAAATGGGTGCCCGCGGGCCACTGCTGGTCATTTGGCAGAAAAAATCATCGCAATCGGTCCATTGGTTGTCGAGATATTGCAATCACATCGAAACTCCCATAGAATTTGCACAGGAGTTCAGCTCATTGGGATCTCGTGGTCCCCGGCTGAGTCGATGAGACTCGGCGCCTTGAGTCATATTTCATGCCGGCCGCTCGCGAGTTGATATCCCGTGTGCGACAATCTCGATTCCGCTTGAATTTGTCGAGGCGAGAGGAATTATGCAGATGTTGTGTGATGATGACCCGTGCAAACGTGCGCTTAGCACGCGTTCTGCTATCCCCTTCGGGCCTCTCTGGTCGCTTCGAGCGCGTCCACCAAAGTCGTTTGCGTCTTGAGTGTAGGTGAGCGTGTTTGAGGCAAGCGAGTTCTCCTAGTGAGGGCCCAAAATGAAGTCGACCATAAATCACAAGGGAGAGATGCCGCTGCCGCCGCCGCCAACGAGCCCAGATGCACGATTGAGTGTAATCTCCGGTCGGGCTGCGTCGGGTCCAGTGACGCAATCGGCGAGTCGATTTGCACGCGAACAGGCGCGCGTGTCATGTCAAGACGGCAGTGAATCGGAACGACACCGTCGAGTCGGCTCAAGTGGACTCGCTTGTCGTCTTAGCTCGTCTCCGGCGGTTGTTAGCGTTCCACTGCGTTGTTTGGTCCGTAATCGCACTGGCTGCCTGCCTGACTCGTTTCATCCGCTAACACAAGCCAAACAAATGTCGCGTCCATTTCCCTCTCTCTCTCTCTCTCTCTCTCTCTCTCTCTCTCTCTCTCTCTCTCTCTCTCGGTGTGAGTGTGTGTGTGTATGTGTGTTTGTGTGTATCTGTTGTTTTGTCAGTAGCGCGTCGGTTTGCACCTGAAGTTGGCCCGCCACGCCCCCGGCGGACCAAATCCCGCGCCCAAAGATGCTGAAAGCACTCAGGCCGAGTGCGCTTGATCGCACTAAGACCAAGCGAATCGGAACGAGCTAGGACAGGACGGGACGAGACGAGACGTTGGGGCAAAAGTCGAGAGGACGATTGGGAAGCTTACGCGGCAGAATGCGAGGCGGTCGCATCACTGCGCGAGAGCGCGCCCCTCGCAATTGTTTGCGCTGGTGTCGAGCCTGACGCCAATGGAGCGCAAAGAATGGCCGAGAAGTCTAGACTCGCGCGCGTAGGTGCCAGCCGGGGCCCGTTCGCGCACTGATCGCTCAAGGCCACGCGCGCGCCCGCGTCGCGAGACCCGACACTCGAGAACACGCACAAGCGCGCACAAACATTATGCAATCAAGAGTGCCCTTTTCTCATTGTCGTGCCTGCCAAGGCGCCAGCCTACGCAGCGCCCGCGTCGGCTGGATTACGGCCGAGCTCACGAGTGCGCGTGTCATCGTTTTATTTGCCCGCAGCCAACCGCTAGCCGCAAGCCGAGATTGCGGCGACAAGGCAAAATCAATCGCGAGTTGGTAAATGTTCGCACGCGCCACTCACACCGGGCGGCATTACCAAAAGCCCGAGCAAAATGTGACTTTTGTGTCTGCTTGCCTAAGCAATCTCAATGTCAAACGCTGTGTGTGTGTGTGTGTGTGTGTGTGTGTGTGGGGGCAGTTTGCGCGCAGAAATGGGACACAATCTTCAATCTTCTCGCGCCAGATAGACAAGAGCAGATGGAAATTTGTCGATTTAGCTGGAAAAAAAATAATAAATTGTCCATCCAAACGAGTGAGCATCTCTCGGGAATCTCTCTATCATTGTCTCGAGGCGAGATAACAATCGGCTCCAGAGGCGAGCGAGTGGCAATTTGGATGCGACACACAATGCGCACCATTGTCAGCTTCACACACACACACACACAGACACACTAACCCAGCCTAATAAATTCCCAATGGGCTCGCACGTGCGCAACGCCATATCGATTCGCCCCGCCGGGCTGACTTGATAACAGTGGCCGATTTCTCGCAGGCGCTCGCCACTCTACACGACCGATTTGGGCACGAGCTTCAGATGCTCGTCGAGACATTCAGGAAACGAAACGGAGAATTAAGAAAGGAAAGGTGAGTTGACACACAGACCTTGGCTCGGCTGAACTCGATAATCACATTGGGCGTCGCAACTACTAACTTCCGCTTTGGCTTGTTTACTTGTAAACACTTGCCGGGCATCAATTAGATTGAACTGTCCGAATAGCTTGTTTCAGATATGGGAATTGTTTTTGCAGCAGGTGGAGGTCAACTCGCAACAGTATGGGGACATTTCGCGCGATTTGAGTCATACAAATGGCAACGGGCTCATAGAGCGCGTCTTTCATCGCAAGATTCAATCGAAAAAGATTTTCGCTCACAAGGAACGAATCGAGGCCATTTTGCTGAAATCAAACGAACTTTTAGTGAGGGTTAGTAGTGGATGTGATGACATTGTGTGTAGCCAACCTGTGCCAGCTACAACTCGTCCAAACTTGTTCACAGCGAGATTAACATTAACACCCGCAATCGGTCACATGACAACACGACACGCCTACTCGCACACGCAAACCCCCCCCCCCCCTTTCTCTCTCTCTCTCTTCTCTCTCTCTCTCTCTCTCTCTCTCTCTCTCTCTCTCTTTCTTGCCCGTCCAGTGCTACAAAGACTATTGTCGAGCCTATGCATTGGCCTTAACAGATCCCGCCCAGTATTTGAACGAGTACATTGCATCGCACAAGTAAGTTTACACGAATTTTGCTGTGACCTGGTCATGTTGTCGTCATGTAAATGCAAATGCTAAAGACAGCTCGCCACCGCACACACACACACACACACCATCTGACACGCGCGCGCTCACCACCCCGATCACCAATTCATTAGTGTTTACGTGCACCAGCTGCAAGCAACAAACGGCATGGTGCACGCGTATCAGACAAAAACTCTGCCACGCCTACTTGAGGTTAGTATTCGTGTGCATGTAATTTTGCGCGCGCGATTTGCTTGTGCTAGTCCAAATCAAACTGTAATCAATCACACGCAAGCCGCTAACGAGACTTCTCCTCTTGCTGGGTGATCCCCGAAATGCATCCTCATCATCCATCGACGCTCAACTAGGAACTCGAGGAGTGCCAGCTGGGCACCAGCTCAAGTATCTCGATTGCCCTGCTCAGCTCGAGCGAATTGATCGCCGAAAAGTCGTCCGAGCAGGCGGCCGGTTACGAGCACCTCGCGCAGGCGTGTCGGCTCTCTAATCACCGGCAGGATTTGGCCGCGTTTGTCAAGACGGTGGCCAGCATGCCGCCGCCGCCGGCCCCGCCGTCCAGCTCGTCCAGCGGCGGCGGCAGCGGTGGGAGCGCGCAAAACCAAGATGATAGTTACAACAATCCGTCTGAGGGCGCGGCAGGCGCTGGCTCGCCCAAGGCGTCCGCCGCCGACAGGCTCAAGTCGATTCGCTATCACCAATTTCAGGCGGCCAACTGGCAACATTCGAGCCAATTAGACTCGCTGGGCGCGATCGACCCGAAGAATTTGGTAAGTCGCATTAGAGCGGGGCGAGGGCACAACGACAGGGGGCCGGCTAATTTGCATCAATCGTTCGAGCGCAACCGAGTGTGACGATCTCAGCGCGCAAAACCAACTAACTAACCGACTTCTTGACTTGGCGCGCATGCACACGCGCAAACGCGTACACGCATACACGCGCACATGCATCCCACTCACGCCACGCACTAGCAAATCGTGCCCACATTCAAGAACGAAATCGCGCCCGACTTTAGTGAGCCGCCCGATCAGCAGCAGCCGAAGCTTGAGAAAGACCGCGAGCAACTAGAGGAAAAGATCGACAAGTTTGAGGAGCGCATTGAGGCGCTCGCCAAGCAACTGGCCCGCTCGAGCGAGTCGCGCCTGCACAACAAGGCGAACGAGCTCCAGGAGGAGCTGTGCGCGCGCCGCTTCGATTTGTACGTCGCCCAGATCCACTTGTCGGCCGTGCGCTCGCAACTTCAACTGTTCGAATACAACTTTAGGCCGCTCGTCGGGAGTGTCTCGCAGCTGCCGCTCGCGGCGGGCGTTGATCATTCAATTATGACTGGCGGCCCGGGCCTTGTGGGCGCCGACGGGCAGCCGCAGCTGTCGAGCGGCCAGATGCCCGGCGACGGCCCGGACGCTGGCCAGGGCGCCCTAGCGAGCGCCAGTTCATCTGCGGGCGGAGCCTCGGCGCTGGCCGGGCTCGTGTCCGGCGGCGGGGGCTCGCGCAAGTCGCCCCAGTCCAGCGGCGGCGGGCGAAACAAGTGGATCAAGGCGTTCAAGTCGCTCAAGGACACGCCGAGCCAGCAGGCGCAGCAGCAACAAAAGTAAGTGAAACTCTCTCTCTCTCTCGAGTCAGCCCACTTGTGCTGAAGCCGATTTCCGATCTTTCTCTCTTTTTTTTCTTTTCTTTTCTCTCTCTCTCTCTCTTTTCTCTCTCTCTCTCTCTCTCTCTCTCTCTCTCTCTCTCTCTCTCTCTCTCTCTCTCTCTCCTCTCTCTCTCTCTCTCTAGCGCGTTTGTGTTAACATTCTAGAAGCCAGCGCGATTCGTTCACTAGCCCGTACTCTTCTTGCGCGAGGATTCAATTTGCAACACGCGCGACACACCGCGCGCCGCTGCTGCTGCTTTGAATTGATAATTCGAGCACACCCGCTGGCGCACGCACGCAGCTCGAGCGTACGCCCACGCAAAGTCATATTGCACCGCTCGAGTTGGTCAGTCGGTTCGTGCGAGTTTGTGTGTTTTCAACTGCACAAGCCGACGGGATTGATTTATGATGCCTCGCTCGCGATGATTGGCGGCATCCATCTTTCGCTCGGTTTCATATTCCACGCCCACCTGCTCGTGTGTCAGTCGTCCCAATCGGGGTGGGCTCTCTTGTCTAGTTGCGCTGTTTCCCTCGTTCATCTCGCAGTTTCTCTGATTTCACCCCACCGGAAGCGGTAGCTGTGGCCGACCGGCCGCCCGTTTGGATGCATCCGCGCGTCGTCGTCGTCGTCCTCGTGGCGCCCGATTATGTGCGCAGCCGAGCGGAGTCTAGCCGCTGTTAGTGTGTGTGCGTGTGAGTGTGTGTGTGAGCAAGATTAAGTGAGCCGAATAACGGAGGTGCGATGACGCACGAGCTCGCCTGGCTGGTCACTCTCTCGCTGGCCCGACGCCGCCAAGCAAATGATTCGCAAATGAAATCAACTGGCAAGAGGCCGGCAGTCGGTGTGTCGGGCGCAAACACACGAATGTACACTTTGACTCTGGGGCCCGTGAACGAGTTAACCCTCTAGCCCGCCAACGCACGCACGACAATTCCAGTCGGTGGTCACCTTTTTTTGTGTGTGTGTGTGTGTGTGTGTGTGTGTGTGTGTGTGTGTGTACGCGTGAGCTTGTTTTTTCCCCACGGCCGCCGTCTCGCCAGTCTGCACAAGGCAGTGGGAAGGATTAGATGGATATTAGAGGTTGTTGGCACTTTTCGCCCTGGCGCGCTCATTGTTGTCTCTTAGGTGGCGTCGCCAGCCGACGAGTGTCGACACTCACACGGGCGCACCCTCGTCGCGCGAGCTAACAAGCGGCCAGTCTAGTTTGCATTGAATTGCATCGAGCCGTGCGGGCGAAAAAGTCTCCAGCGCAGGCCGGAGAAACCATACAAGATCTGGCATGGGCCAGGCGGGGGGGGAGGGGGTCAGCAAGCCTGCGTTGGGCCACACTGGCCGGGCTACCTCAAAACGTGATTCGTGTTGGCCGCTAGCGCGCGCGCCTCACTCCCAGCCAATCGAAAACCCATTTCCTGTCGAGCGGCGCAAACCAGCGCCGCTGCCCGTCCACTCGCCACTTCAGGGGGGCGCCCGCCTGCCCACTCTGGTGCTGTGCGCGCCGCTTATTTGAATAAACAAAATTCACGCACTCGAACTGGCCCGGCTGCGCGCATATTAACTTTTGTATGCGGACTGGGCCGCTAACCCTCGCGCGCTCCTCATTATTTTGTTTGTGTTGTGCTCGCCCGCGCGCACTCACCTGCAGACTCGCCGACTGGCTAGCTGGCTGGCTAGTTACCCTCGAGCTCCCTGGCGAGTTCATCTCATTTAGTCTGTTTCGCACTCGAATGCACACACACACACACGCGCACCAGTTTCGCTCACTGTTGGCGCGAATTTTCACTCCTCCCACTCGAACGGGCGCGACCTAAATCAATGCACGCACACAACAAATTGATGCTTTTTGTTGTTGTTGTTGTTGTTGTTGCTGTTACTGTTTGTCGACGAGACTCGCCCCTCAAGGGGCGTCACTTCAGAGGAAGAGGGGAAAGGTTAATTAGGTAGTGGGCCAACCGGACAAACAAATCATGCAAAGTACATGTGTCGCGTGGGTGCGCGCACAACCACGAGAGCCTGGGCGCGCCTAATAAGCTCGAGCGCGCGGACCACTTTACAGAATTGATTAAGTATGGCGGGCGAGTGCGAGCAGTTCGCATGATCCCAAGCGGACTGCCGGCAACTGTCTGTCTTCGCGTGTTTGCGATCGAGCGAGCAAGTGGGCCCGACTTCTGGCCTTGGATGATTTGCTGACGCCGTCGCCCACGACGCTCCAGCGACTTTTGGTAATTTGAATTCTCGCACGCGGACAAGCAAGCGAGCAAACTTTCGCACCTCCAGCACACATCCATCGGGCTCGCGACTCGAGCAGCTAATGCCTGCCCAATGAAGTGTGGATTGATTCATCATTCATCGGCGCGTGCGAGGTGTGTAGCTAACCCTTTTCATTTGCTGCATTAATCCTCGTGAGCGCGCGCGCTCGACCCCAGTTGACGTGCGCATAATTTTACGCAAAATGCACTCGGCGGCGCGCACTAATTTTTGCAATGCACCAAGTGCCGCAAACCGCGCAATCTGGGATCTGGGACGCGCCGTGTCCTCCCCCCCCCCCCACACACACACTCTCTGTGGCGCATTCGCTCGGCTCGTCCCTGTGGCACTCGCAATGCGCCGGGTCTAGTCCAGCCGTCGATGATTAAATTTTGATCTATGACCTTTATAGACAGCAGCGACGCGGTTGACTGGCGCCAATCGCCTCGCTTGTCCTCGTGCGAGCTTTATGAGGCTTAGCGAGCTAGATGAGCGACAGAATGAGACGTGATGTGATTTATTTGCATTCACGTTAGGCGTCGTGGCCGTTCACTCAGTTTTTTCTTCTCCTCATCCTCTGCGCGCGCTATATAAATAAAAACGAAGATCTATCAGCCAGCAATAACAATAATGAGCCGGCGAGAACGGGTTACTGCGCGCGCGAAATGAGTTCTCCTGTCGCACTGAAACTAGTGAGTGTGTTTGCGTGTGTTCATTAGACTCGCCGAGCCGTTACTACTTGCGCGCTGAATTTCCTGGGAAAAATTTGTAGATCCGCCTGTCTATTTGCCTGCCCTGGCACTTCCGAGTTGATCGCTCATCGTCGACGGCGAGCTAGTGCAAAATAATTGAATTATTTCGCCCACCCACATCCTGAGCGTAAGCTGAGCGAGCGAGCGAGCGAGTGAGTGAGCGCCTGGTCGACTCTGGTTGGCCTCTGCCGTCAGAATCAAATTTCACTTGTGTCTTACGTAACATCACACGAGCGCGAGTTTGCGCGCTCAGACGAGCAAATTTGATGGCTCGAGTTGCGGGCTGACTGAGGGGGCCGCCGAGTTCTTTTGTTACTGGCGCACGCGCGCTTACATTATCAACTGGATGGATTGAAACATCGGCCCGCCGGAATCCCTCGGGTGCGAGCAGCAGCAACAACAACAAGTCGCTTACGTAAACAAACGATGGCCTCCGTCGGTGCCACCGCGCCTACACACATCTTGTGCATAAAAATGCCGCGCGTTGGGTCAAGTTGTTATGCAAGATTGAGCATCGAGATAGCATCCCTTGGCTCGACTCTACCCGGCGCCCGGCTCTCTTCCGTCTCGAGTGGCTGATCTTGGAGAGTTTCCGGTTTCTTGCGAATGTTACCGCCCGATCGAGACCTCGTTGCGCTTGCACTTTGTTTGATTTGGCCTGACTGGTGCTCTCACATCCGAGACTAACGCCGCCGTTCGATGACTCAAAATTGAGTTGGCTCGTTCATTGCGAGCACTAGTCGGCAGCAGCTAAAAGTTTCAACGACACGCGCACTTTAGAAAATGTCGACCATCGACTGTTGTCGCCGGGTTGAGTGACTTCCGGTTTCAATGTCACCAACACTAACTCTCATACGCTCGCTCAATCCCGCCATGCAAATTCAACTAGCAGATTCTCCGACTCCAACTCGAGCGATTTCCAAATGGACGGTCAGCCGCAGACAACGGGCATTTCTAGCGAGCGCGCCCAGCAGCAGCAACAACAACAACAACAGCAGCAGCAGCAGCAGCAGCAGCAGCAACTAGAGAATCAGCACTTCTTTCAGGAGTACACATTCAAGAAGATTGCCTCGTGCGACGTTTGCAAGGATTTTCTAAGAGGTAAGTTTAAGTTTTAAATTTGGCATAACGCACTTGAACATGCGAGTTCGTTGCCTCACACACGCAAATACCAACGGCAGAACATAGCTGACCTTAATCACAATATCACGCTTAAAATGTTCACGCCGCCCGCGCGTAAACGCAAAAACAAAACTAACGCAGGCCACATGCGCCAGGGGGTCAAGTGCAAACTGTGCAAAATCAGCTGTCATAATGATTGCCAAACAAAAGCGCACGGAACTATCAAATGTCAGGTGAGTTATTTCTGGCCAGCGCAAGGTGGTCAAACCAAACTTCATGTGGGCAATCTCTTTCTATCCGCGGGCGCCTATGCGCCAAGAAGTGCGCTAGTGAAACCAGGAGAAACTTGCAACCATGTTCCCCTCATATGTGCTCTCACAGTGCGCCCAGAGAGCAGAGGCGACGACGGGCTCGAGAAAAGAAGTTTCCCATTCTGAGACAAACAAGCGCTCGAGAGTTCAGTTCTAAAGAAGTTCTAGCGAGATATTTGATTGATGTTGACTCGCGCGTTGGCGAACGAGCGCACACAATAGTATCTGAACCCCGAGCGAGTCTGGCACTCGACTCTCTACTCGAGTCGTCGCTCTTTCCTCCTCGAGAACGCTCTGGCAGACGCCGGCTCTCACCCGGCTGTTGTCACGATACCCCTTCTTCCCTCCCACCCTTTTGAAGTTGCTCACGACAACGAGAGAGATACAACGCCCACTTGCCCGGGCGGCTCCGCTCTCGAGTGGTCGGTCGGTCGCCAACTATAGCGTGCGAGCCCGGGACACGCGCAAGCTGGCAACATATTGCGCGAACTCTCGAAATTTGAATTTCTCTCTCGCACTCAAGCGGGCGGTCGGGTTAGCGCGCGTGGGCACATGTACTGGCACCAACTCGCCCCGAGACCGACCATGAATCTTGTGCGTGCTCGGCGTTGGCGCGTCAGGAGGAGGAGGAGGAGGAGGAGGAGGAGGGCGCAATAGAGATTAGAATAATCTCAAGAAGCCGGCCGCAAGTGGGCCTGAGCCTGGCGCGCACGCCAGATAATGATGGAAGTCAGGCGCGCGGCCACACCATGCACGGCCCGTGTATCGATATCGCACGACTTGCGTGCTAGCAACCTTTAATTGATGTCGTGGTTTTGGCTATGACACGCCCCTCGGGTAACGATCACCACCGACGCCCCTGTCGGCCGTTGCCCTGGCTCGTGCAGCCTCATCAATGTCAATCTTGTGTGTGTGTGGGTGCGCGTGTGTGCCCACTTTTGTGTGCTTGTGTTCAATCACATGGATATTCAAGACACGTTCCTTGTTTACCACACACTAACAATACGACACAACCCTTTGGTGCCGCAAACACATAAACGTGCGCCACACACACACACATACACACGCGTGCTCGCGCAAACAACAGCAACCAAAGATAAAATTACTGCGCCGCCAAAAGTCGGCCGGCGAGCTCGAGGTAAACTCCGATGGCGGCGAGCAGGGTGGAAATGCGGACCAGAGCGAGCGTAAGTTCCGCTCTTTCGAGAGCCAGATTGATCTAATTTGAATATTTGCCCACTCTCCTCCTCCTTCTCCTCCTCCTCGGCCACTCGCGCGCCATCTGTCGACTAAACCGAGCGTAACCTCACACATCTATCATAATGCAAACAGGTGGCACTAGCTCTAAGCCGGACTCGATTTATTCGCTCATTAGGCAGGTGCTCGATGCCAAGAAGCGCGGCCAACATCATGCGCCCACAACAACAGCGGCCCACTTTAACAATCAGACGGACCAGCAAGACCATCTACTGCGTGCAAACAATTTGCAGGTGGGCGCCGGCTCGGGCGGCGGCCTCGCCTCGAGTCAACTGATGAACTTGAGCACGGGCAATCTGGCGCTGGCCAACCAGAACGGCAAGAGTGTCAGCACGTCGGCGTTGTTGCAAAAACCGCGACTCGAGTCGAGTGTTGACAGGTGGTCGGTGGTCATGGATTTGCTGGCCCAGTCGCGGCACGCGAGCAAGCACAAGGGCGGCGAGGGCGCTGAGACGGACGGCGGCGCCGGCTCGGGCAAGCGTCACAGCAAACAGCTCGATAAGTTTAAGCTGGCGGCGCGCTCGGTGGGCAAACACCAGCGCTACCAGCAAGCAACTGTGATGTTTGCCGAGCATCCGCCATCAGCTGACGCCGAGCGTGACGCCGAGCATGCGAGCAGCTCAGGTAACGCAAATCAGTTGCAGCCGCAACAGCATCAACACCACCAGTCGCTTGCGCAATCGATGTCGGCCAACGTGGGCGTGATTGGACCCGAAGGGTCAAGTCTGCAAGCCGGCCACCCGCAACAGCAGCAGAGTTACGTGCCCGCCGACCAGAGCGGGCCCTACTCAATCCCTTCAGGTCCCATTCAGCAGCAGCAACAACAGCATCACCAACAACAGCAACAGCAACAGCAGCAGCTGATGCACGTCCATCACACCAAGTCACTGCCCGTGGGCCAGATGCCACCTGCCGGTGGGCTGCAAACAGTCAACGCGACACTGAACCCGCAGTACGATCCACATGGCATGCTGGTGGGCGTGGCTCAGCACTCTCAACCGCAACAACAACAACAACAACCTCAATTGCACCATCCCATGTCTCACCACATACACCCGCAGCAGCAGCAGCAGCAGCAGCAGCATCTGGGTTACGATCAAACGGGTACGGCACACGCAAGTGGTGGCGGCTCCTCCTCGTCCGCCCACCACCATCTGGTGGCCCGGCCCACCCTGTCTAACCCGAGCCAGCAGCCGAGCGGGTCCAGTGGCATGGGCGTGGGCGTGGTGCAACCACTCGATCGTCAGTACCAGCAGCTGCTCGACATTAGCTTACAGCAGCAATCAACCTCAGGTAAGTTAGAGAGTCTATCAATCTATGCCACTTGCTTGCTGTCAACCCGCCTGTTGTCACTTAACAATGCCTGTAAACGTGCACGCGATAATACTTACCAATGAATGTCTGAATGCCCACCTGTGTCCCACGCAACTTCTCGCCCGTCTGTTCGTTCGTTCGCACTCGTTCGTTCGTTCGTTCGCTCGCTCTCTCGTCACTTGCAACTGTCAAATGTAAATGCACAAATGTCAACGTGTATTGCCCGTGTAGCGCCTCACAGTCCCCAGAGGAAACGTTTTAATTTGCGCATGAAGAGCTTCTCGCTGGATAGCCCTGACAGCCCGGTCGTGGTCGGAGGCGGGGGCGGCGGCGGTCCCACACTAGCGAGTGCCGCCGGCGCTTATTCAAACTCAAACTTGCCCGGCCATCACAACGACCATCAGCCGGGCCAGCACGGCGGCCACATGACGAGCCAGCAGCACCCGATAAGTTATCAGCAGCAACACTACTCGCCGGCCCAGCAGCATCACAATTATGATCAGACGCGCCGATATGGCAGCAACAGCAGCAGCAGCAGCAGCAGCCAACATTCTACTATCAGCCGCCGGGAGGAGTCGCGGTGAACCCGTCATCGCAGTCGTCGTCGTCTAGCGCGCCCACGGCCACCATGGACGCCGGCGAGCATCATGGCACCAACAATTACAATCAGCAGACGGGCGGCGCAAACGACGGAATTGCGCCGCCACGACAATCAACCGCTGACAGCTCCTACTTGAGCTCGTACCCCTCAAATGAACTCGTCGAGCTCCAGGATGCGACCACTGGGCGCCACTTTTCATCCTCCTCAAACCCAGCCGCCGCCGACACGGCCGCCACCGCCGTCTTGGCCGCCTACCACGGGGGCAGCCAATCGACTTTGCTGCGACCCGGCGGCCAGCAACGACAATCACAGACAGGTGGTGGCCCGAGCCAGCGTCATCAGCAGCAACATCGCCACTCCTACCACAGCCCAATTTCGGCCGCCGCTTATCGCTTTCATGAGGGCACCATGGGCCAGCTCGTGGCGCCCGGCGATGGCGGCGATCCGTTCGCCGGGTCAGGTGGTGGCGGCGACCTGATGCCAGCCGGCCGCCACTGCGCCAGCTCAAGCGCACTAAACACCACAACCGGGGGCCAACTAACAGCCGGCGGCCCGATATCGTCGTCGTCGTCGTCGTCGAGTGCAAACAAGAGCAAGACCGGCAAGAGGCAAGGGCAGCAGCTCGGAAGTGGCGACCAACTCCACCAGAGGCAACAGCAGCAGCAGCACTGCTACAACCTGAACGGTGCTCACCCGCACCACTCGCAGCAGCGCCAAGACCATCCCAACGGCGGCCGGGCGCGCGACAGCACGAGCCAGCCCGCGGCCGATTGTAAGTTTCCATCCATGCTCGTGCTCGTGTTCCCTTTTGCTTGTGCTCGAGAGCGATGTCGAAATTGGATGACCTCCTTGCTCGGGTTTGTTTGTTTGCTCGCACGCTTCCTGAACCGCTCGCTTGAAATGAGAGCCGCAACTCGGCCGGCAAGCTTGCCGAGTCTCTTTTCAATTCAAAACTCAACCGACCGGCTGGCTCGAGTTGCCATAAGGTGGTCGTTTAGGTTGGCCCACTAGGCCAGCCGTGAAATAGAAACCACGGCCGATGTTGGCTAGACCGAGTTGGTTAACCTCTCTCTCTCTCTCTCTCTCTCTCTCTCTCTCTCTCTCTCTCTCTCTCTCTCTCTCTCTCTCTCTCTCTCTCTCTCTCTCTCTCTCTCTCTCTCTAGCTTGCGCACGCTCACCACCAGCTAGCCCGCATCTTATTAGCTTGCCAGAATCGCTTGCACTAGAATGCTTAGGCCCAACTAACTCGCTTGCCGGCAACGGGCGCGCGTGTGCTCGAAAACCTGCAGACCGGCGCTAATGATTGAAAGAGTTGGCCAAAACCGCCCGCGTTGGAGATTAGTCACCGCTAGCCTTGCGCACCGGCGGCAAGTTTCTCTTTTAGTTGACTTTGCGCGGCCGCGTTGCTGGCGCAAGCCGAACAGAAATGAGCTAGCCCCCGTCGCGCGCCAGTCCTCTGCCTCATTTACACACATAATATATAAAATTCTAGCTTGCCACGCCATGTCCGCGGTGCCGCGCTAAGCTTAAGCCAACTCTAAACTCCCTCACTCTAACTCTTGCCCGTACCTCTCGCCTCGTGCAACTCCGCCAACTGACTACTTTGGACACTCTCGCACGCTCGACAACCGTCAACCGTCACACGCGAAAAACCTCTGTCACGCCATCGCGTGCACATCGCGCACAACTTGACCACCACCCGAATCCTTAATTACCTTCAAACGACGTTGGTGGCCGTGGCCGCCATTGGTGCAACATCAACTATAGATTACGATCTCGACGTTGTCGACCAGCGCGACCAACAGCCGAAACAATCACAACAACAGCAGCAATCGAGCGTCGTCGGTGCCACTGGTCACCACCAGCCGCAGCCGGGCGTGGGTGGCGCTGGCGGCGGCGGCGGCGGCGGCGTCTCGACGGCGAGCTCAGCGCCCACCGTTGCAACGAGCGACACCTTTGTCGTGCTCTATGATTATGCGGCCCAACGAAGCGATGAGATTCAATTGAACGCGGGACAATTGATTCAAGTGCTCGATACTAGTGAACGCGATTGGTGGAAAGTTGGCGCACTCGACGGCACCAACCGGATGGGCTACTTTCCCTCGAGTTACCTGGCCCAATTGTTCCAGAACGAGCGGCCGCTGCAAGTGGCGCAAACAATTCAAGTGTCGAACGGGGAAACCTGCGATAAATTACTACGTGGACAGGTGAGAATAGCACACGAACACTTAAGGACACACATCCTCTCACGTTTATTTACCGCATTTGCATTCTCTTCTTATTTAAATGCCAATTTAATTTTGACTGCACATCGTCTGCTCATTTACATTCACATAATTGCTAACTAAGTGGCTCTCCATGTCCTCCTGCACACAATGCACTACTTGATGTATGCCGCGCGGAAACAGATTGTAATCCACACGGGCAAACAAATGGACAACTTCGTTACCATCCGAACAATCCGGGCCAATGCGAGCCCCAACGATGCCCCACAGGCGCTTGTCAACTACATTCAATGCCCCGAGAAGTACCTGCTCGAAGTAATAGAAGCCCACTGAGTGTTGGCTCTTATTCCGATGACTAGGTCCAGTGATATAGGAGGAGATGGTGTACAATAACAAGCGCCCGCCGATCGCAGGCTGCGACAAATCATGTTGTCTATTACTCATTATTGTTGATTGATATTAAAAGCTGTTGCCAGGGATGTCTACGTGCTTCAATGTTACTTGCCGTTGTGGTTTCAATCAAGCAAATCCTTGTATTTGTTGTCCGAGTGATGTTTGAGGTAATCATCAAGATACTCGCACGTGACCTTAAGCTTGAGTTGGGCCTTCGAAGCAGCCTCGAGCGCCCCCTTGGCTAAAGTGCGCCCAATTCCACGGCCTCGCAGCGCCTCTGGCACCTCTGTGTGGTACAGCTCGATGCGACCCTTACCGGCTGGCTTGTAGTCGATACGAGCCATCTGGTTGTCTCCCAGATCCAGAACAAAACGCATCTTGTTTTGGTCGTGCTGGACAGACCCGGCCGCCCGGTGATCAGTGGTTGACTTGCGTGATTTTGACGCGCTACCACCACTCGATGATTCCTTCGATCCTTTCCTATGATCGGCCATACCATCCTTGTGGTGGCGATTAGACGAGTCTCCATAAGCTTTTTGCGATGCAGACCCCTTGCTGCCACGGTCCTTGTCCCCAACCCGGGCATCAAAGTCATGCCCGCTCATACCCTTGTTGTGGCCATCGCCTGACTTGTTGGACCCTCTACCTCGACTGTTGCCGGCCTCACTCATTGAACTATCGGTCTTGCGGGCAACAGCGTCCCGGCTCTTGTTAGCGGCCGAGCGAGTGGTCGCACCCACACCAGACAGCTTCTCACTAGCCATCTCCCAGAGACCCTTCTTCTTGTTGTTCTTATCGTGCTTGTTATTTTCATTGCCGTCGCCGGTGGATGAGCCGCCACGCTGTTTGTAGAGCGATTGTGACAACGAAATTGCACGTCGCTGTTCAAGTTTGAGGCCAAGTGTGCGGGCCGACTCAGTGTGGCGGCCACACGTTGGCCGTTGGACGAGCTGACTGCTGAGGCCACACCGCGAGTCGATACCTGGAGGAAACGTCTCATTGATAGTTGATTATTACACTTGATTGGTATTGCACAAAGCACACTTGGATTTGTTCGGGGATTGAATTGAGATTATTGCTTAGAGCATATTCGTGACTTGTGACACTGTTGTGATGACGTGAGTTGACTACTTTTGCAGCAAAAAGAGCGGTGCAGACGATTATGTTGTTGTCCTGTTTTCGTGGTTGTTATTGTCATCGCAAGACTTTAGTTCTTCGCGTGACGACTGAATAATTTTTTCACTATCAGCCGAGAGCATCACAGACTAGCACTAGTGTGTCAACATCTAGTCCTCTAGTTTCGCCTAGAATCATGGATTGTTTCTTGTTTGATGTCCATAAGAACAGTAACATTGATGAATGCCTACGAAACAGTAGGGTTTTAAGCGGCTTTGGATTTGTTTATCGAATTGGAGGCTGGTTCCTTTGCCGCCCGATGGCATGATTAATCACATATGTTAATATCACGATAAAATTTTATCTTGTTAATCGAGAATACAAATGCATCAATTGGTGAGAGATTGATTGGCTGATCTTTCATCTCTATCCAATTCTTGTTTGTCGCTCGCGCCGCTAAATCACGCGCGCGCTTTTCGTCTCTCATGGGCCGCTCACAATGGAAGCCCTGCTAGGCCCACATTCGAGACGAACATAGTCAGTTGAAATTATTGGGCGCACTTCAAGATCAAGCTTGGGGAACGAGACGCGTCTCATTCTGGCCTGATGCGAGACAGTGTAAACAACGTGCAAGCTGCTGCCGTCCACAGGCCGGGTTGACGAGGGCCAAAGCTGGATGCTTTGCATCACTCGCAAGATGATTACATGACCGCCAAGTCGGCGCATGAACGTTCCTACTCTCTGATCTTCAGTTGCAGGAGCTCAATCACGATGAGCTAGCGCAGAGAAAATGTGGCGAAACGAGCAAACGAGCTAGGCGACTAACGAGATGCCATGTGAACAATATGCGTGACGCCAGGAGGAGAGGACGGCGCACATATCGCATACCATCGACATGATACACCGCACAGGGTGGGCCTACATATCAGACAATGTAAAGAAATACCTGCCTCTTGAGCGATGGTTCATTGTTTTGAACAAGCGAGCACAAGGGGGCTCTCATGTCGACTGGAGGTCCTGTGCAAATATGCGAGCCGTCTAGTCTAGCATTCCCAAGCGAGCAAGCGAGCGAGCTTTTTCTTACAACTTTCACTAGCCACTGTAACACATAGAAAATCATTAGAAAACAATTTGTAAGTCTTTTTTTTTTGCACAAAACCATCAAATATGGACTCAAATCAACAGGAGGAGTTTAGCAGGAAAGTGCCGGTTTTGCGCACCGAAAGCAGCTTGATTCACGACGAGTTTGACTCGCTCCGGGGCCGATTTGATGAGGAAATGCGCAAGATGGAGGTTGATATGGCTCGTTTCAGGAGTCAAATGGTGTCCACGTTTGAAAACCAGCAAAGTCAGCGGCTTGCACGCGAGTCCACGACCAGAACCAGGAAGATGACAACAACAATAAAGACGACGACCTCAAGTGGGATCTCAAACGGCAACGTTGCAGAACATTTTGAGTCGCGACAACCAGATGGCGCACTGGCAGCGGCTGTCGAGCAAGTCCCAGAGGCTCCAGGGGTTAGCTCGTCGCCTGTATTAGAGACTAGCGCTGGTGATTGGATTGGAAACTTTGTCAACTCGCCCTTGATAGTAGACAGTGCCCAGGGCGGCGGCCATAAGCTACTCAAGTTGCGCTTCGATGTGTCCGCCTACGAGCCGGACAAAATAGTCGTCAAGACTCTCGATAATCGACTTCAGGTGTACGCCCGACAAGAGCAGGTTAGCGAAAACAGGTCGACCTTTAGCGAGTACAATCGTGAGTTTTTGCTGCCAACGGGCGTAAACCCCGAAGCGATCACCTCGACCCTATCGGCCGACGGGATTCTAACCATCGAGGCACCCCTACCGGCCCGATCCTGATTGAGACGAAACATTCAATACGCGCGTGCACAATAAACAAGAGGCGGAGCGAACTTCCGGTCAGCATCTCGCAATCGCATTTCACCCCCCCCCCCCCCTCTCAATTTCACAGTTCGATAGCGTAAGTAATACGCGCCATTTGTTTGTAGGTGGCCGCGAACAACCACTACAACCACAACCACCACCAGCATCAGCATCGGATGTGTTCATTAATCGTGAGCGCAAAATAACTAATGCAGTCTCGCTGGCTAGTCTGTGTTACATTAACACCAGATTAGAGTGCAGAAAAGAGTGCTCCTTGGGGGCGGGCAGTCGACGAGATTGCCACGAATCGAGGCGTATCAGTTCAATGCGATTCCGTGGCCGGGCCAGGTGAAGAAAGCAACCGGCGGATTATTAGATTAGACCGGTTGAGATGTCCCAAGCGAGCCGGATGTGCTCAGCTGGCAGCGCCTTGGCGGCTTGCAACGCGACGCGACGTGTTTGCGAGAACGCACGTCTCGCGCTAGGCGGTCGCGTCGGGAATAGAGCAATGTCTGGTTTGCTTCAGGCTTGCTGCAACCGGACGGGGGCGGGCGGGCGGGCGCCAAGAGGGCGACAATAGGCTCGGCAAGTTTCGTGAACGACAGGTGAGATAGGCGAGGGATGGGGCCAAAATTAAATAACATAAAAGCTTGTTTGCTCATACGCTCGCTTGCCACACACCCACATGTCGCGGGCCGGGATAGATTGAGAGCTTGCGTTTGGTCTCGCTGCTCGCCACCGAAGAAGTAAAACTAAGAGCTGCACAACAAATAAGAGGCTCAGCCGAGTGATCTCCCCTGGTTCTGACTACACAGCCAAGAAAGCAGGCTTGAGCTCGTTAGAATTCAATTCACACACTCGCAAGCGGGCGACTTGCCGGTCCGCGCCCCTTTCGCTCGATTTGCCCCCGGGGCGCAAATTTTACCTCATCCGCGTGGCAGTTTCCACCCCTCGCGCTAACACTGAATATTGAAGGTTGGAAGTGCAGGTGAGTGTGTGCGTGTGCGTGCTGGCGATTGCCGGCCTGCCCCCGCGCACAATAATTAGAGTTGTTCAGCCTGGGGACGCGAGCAACTTGTGAGATTCGAGACATGTCGTCCGTACTCGGTTGCGGCGAAATTTTCCTGATGAGTTCTCTAGCCGGCACACTACGGGGCCAACCACCAACGCGCCTTGGTGTTTCAACGCACTGCTCAGTGGTTTTCAAGCCAAGCAAGCAAAACTAGTAGTGACGGCGGACCGAGAGCGAGACAACTATAAATCATCACGTCGCGCTGGTCCAGCGTCGCCAAGCTGGTCGGGCTGACCGAGATTTTTATTTGCCGCTCCATCATCTTCCCCCCCCCCCGAGCGGGTCGCGCTCGCGCTCACACGACTACCACCGCCATCATTCAAACTAAATTGTGTGTTTGTGCGTGTGCGTGTGCGTGTGCGAGTGTATGCGCGCGTGCGTATGTGTTCAATCCAAACTGGCAGCTTCCTAGGAAGCCGGGGCGCGTTTGCGACGTGAGCACACGAGCCTCACCGACTTCGCATTGTCCAAGCTCGGCGAGAGGCGCACATTGTTCTAGGTCAGAGCCACAAAAGTGCAATCGGCCAGTTGAACTGGCAGGATGAGCTTCGTCGACGTGGTCTTTCGGGTTTTACGGCAGGCTGAGACGCTTGAGGCGGAGATCGAGCAAGTCGCTTATCTGAACAGGCTAGGGCATTGCCGGATGGTGAGTCGGTGGGAAAGAAAGCTCGCCGGGACCAGCGAACAAATTGATTGGAGTCAAGCCGATGCGAGCATACTGTGCCCCATACTGGCGCGCTCGAGCGAGCGACCTTATAGTCCGCACTCGTTTTTAGAGGTGCGCGTGCGATTTCGCCGAGTCACGCACGTGCCCGAATGGCGCAATCGACAGCCAACCTCGCCTGGCCCGGCAACCCATCAATCTCAGCAGTTGTCCTGCAGATGACCGCCCTTACATCATTCGTACAGACTATATATTGCTAACGGTCCGGCTGATCAGTGAAAAACAGGTGCCCACTATAAATTAGACGAGCTGCCCATCTCGTCGCGCTCACAGAACGGGCCGCTCGGGCACCAGGCAATCGATAATCAAGATGAACGAGGATTTGGGATCACACGCGCACACGAATGTACACATAGAGGCATGCTCGCGCTAATAAGCTGACTCGCACAACGCTCAAGTGGGTCGGGCTCAGACGATACGTGGGGGTTAGCACTCCGCACTCACGGTGGTGGTGTGCGGCACCGCACAGTAGGCCCATTGCGTCCTATCCGACCGTTCGATCTGTTCCGGGCCATCGCAGCGCGTCACTTCACGCGTCACTGTCTAACGCTCGAGCGAATAGGTTCGACTTGGTCTGGCCCTATCGATGAGCACAAATTAGTTTGATACTAATCGCCATCCAGTGAGGGAACTTTGTCAAAGAGACACCCGTGGTCGTAGTCGTCGTCGTTCCATTGAGCGCATCGCACGTTCAAGGTCATCGCCTGGTAGTGGGCGCAAAAAAGATAGCGAGACACACACTGGACTCCCGCCTGTGGCAATCGTCGGCCCCATGTTTTAGCGCCATGTTTTGGCTAGAGATCAGACTCACACGCGTGGCATGGATGGCAACACACACGCGTGATAGCATGCAAATACACGCGAACGCACTTGCAAGGCGCGTGCGCGGGTACGGTGCAACCCCGAGTGAGCGATCGGGCACATCTAATTAGCATAATAATGAGTACCAGTGGCCTCGGCGCTACGCAAGGCCTAGGCGGGCCCATCATGTCTATCGGTGGCTTTGGCGACCACGAAACCGTTCAATTGGTTGGCCACGCGATGCGATCAACTTGTTCGGGTTCTTTTTTCCGGCCAAGTAACATTGTTTTCGAACCAACCGCCACTACCTCGGTTGATGTGAGATTTCTTGTTGGTAAAAAGAAGTGGAAGCTTGCCTACAAAAAATCTTGACCTCACTGCGCCATAAATTTGCTCTCAGGTCGCGTCGCTGCGCTTTCATCCCTCTCACATGTACCAACCGTCATATACTGCACGTGTCAGACGAACATTTTCAACAATTGGAAAGGGTGCAGCTATTAGGTAAACACGGGTCGAGTGGTCTGACGGGTCAAAGATTTTACAGAAAAATGCGCGCGATGTTTACCATCAGCATCTCAAGTGAGGCAGCATGCAGCAGACCCAGAGAGGGCTACAATTTGCATTCGCGTCGCCGAATTCAACTGTCGGTGACTCACTGTCTGGGCGTCTAGCTGAAAAATCTAACCCGCAGGCTATCTTTGTCTGGTCGAATGCCAACTGTCGAATGTGACGTGAGCTTCAGCACCTCCGAAGTGTGGCACTCTCGACAAACTAACACTCTAGCATTGAAGGCGTGCACCACGTCCCATACGCTAAATACATCTCTAGCTAGCACTGCCAAAGAGTGCGCTCTCGTCAGTCAACGAGAGCCATTGTAGAGACCTGGCTTAGATGTGCGCCAAAACGAGCAAATTTGAGCTCGATGGTGCCTCTAATGTGGCTCTACTCCCAGGGGCCTAGTTGGCACACTCGGCACAACTTGTGAAACACTTCCGCTCTCGGGCTGAATATCAAGCAGTTAGCCATGGTCGCAACATTCGGTGACGATTGATTTGCTTCGAGTCTACACAAACATCGCCAAGATAATGGAAGATATTTTTTTATCAATTATTTTCTTGAGCTTTTCTCACTATTGGTGGCCCACCCCGAGCACGGATTTTTTTGTTTTTCTTGAGTACGCGCGTTTTGCGACTTATTAAGCAATCATTGTTCCATCACACGAGTTTGTTTCCTCGTCCGAGTAAAGGGTGATTCGCTAGTCCTTAGCCTGACTCCATTATAATCGAGATGAGTCCCTAAAATTTCACTATCGACAGCTTTTCGGAGTCTTGATGGGAAATCTGGGCCCTCATTTTCGGGTTCTCGCCGAAAGTTCGAAATTTCAACCTTTTTGATCTCTTTGAGACATCTATTTTGCTCTTTTTCAGCCTCAATGCCAATAATGCAAAAACAGTACTTGTTTCGCAAAATTTTCTTCCAAAACGCTTAACTCTGTGCGCACAAAGCTTTGATTTGGAGTGGAATTAGTTTAAAAGAGGATCATAGTAGATTTTGGAAATCGGCCTAAAATGAGCCAATATCGAGATTTTTTCCAGTAGTTTCGACGGCTACACACGCAGATTGTGATTTGTCTGGGTGAAGTTTTTAGAATATCTTTCTGCACGCTGAAATCACTGACTAAAATTTCATCCTGCTAACTCTGCTATAAGTGGTCGCGGCTAGAGACTACCCGGTCATCTTGTATGTGCCAATGAGAGCAAATGATGCGCCCGCCGTCAAGCTACAAGTTTTACTAACTGCATGCCATCTGACACTGTCGATACCTAAGTAGATACTCAGATTGGCTCCGCCGAGTTTGAATTCCTATTGTGCACTTTCAAATGGCGTGTGATCATATCTTTGCGACAAGCTGAGTATGAGCAGAGCTTACACTTGTAGGGTTTCTCGCCTATGATTGAGTGGCAAGAAAAATGAGGAATACCAAAAGGTTAATTTTGAGTCAGCTTGGTTAGCAACACTCAAGATATAGCTCATTCGTCGAGGGTCTTGTAAACTCACCTGTATGGGTGCGCATGTGTGTCGACAGATGGTCACTACGACTGAACTCTTGTTTGCATTCGTGGCATTGAAAAGGCCTGTCGCCAGAGTGCAATCGTCTGTGCCTGGTGAGCATATCGGAACGAGTGAATGATTTCGAACAATGATCACAGTGGTATTTTTTGGCCACCAAGTTGGACCCTCCCGGAGAGTTAACAAGTCTACTGCTGCCGCCGCTGAAAGAGTTTGTAAAATCTAGCGAGCTACTCGATCGCGATTCCGAGCGACTCTCGGTCTCTAACAGGTAACCAGAACAGTGTGACGTTGTGTTATCGCTTGCGAAGCTCGCCGCTTGGTCACCTCTCGTCGGCGCCATGGCAGAGCCGCTCATTGTTGTCCGCCGTAGCAGGGCCTCATTGGAGAGCAGGTGCGACGAATTTTGCCGCTCTGCCAGTCTGATAAGAGAGGCCGAGTTTGCTGTCGTGTTGTTTGACATATTCTGTTGTTGCTGTGTCAAGTGTTGCTGATAGCCATTGTAAGATGATTGGAGTGTGTCAAATCTATTCATGGGTGACAGTGGAGTACTTTGAAGGTTCTGTTGGAAGAAATGCTGCTGGGGCTGATGATGGGCACGATTATTCTGCACCGGAATCGTGTTTGCAGTTGTGTTGTTGTTTGCCGCTGTCGTGGCAGCAGCTATCATATGTGATGAGACCACAGAGGGATAACCGCCGCCGGCGTGCCGGGTATTTTGTAGCCGATGCAATTCGTTTGCTGAGATAGAGTTCTGCTGCTGTTGCTGATGGCCGTAGCCGAACGTGCTGCCTGCATGAGGGCGATGGTAATAATGTTGCTGCTCATAAAATAGACCTTGAGATTGATGCAGCTGATTGGAAGGGAACTGTCCAACTTGCTGACGCTGTTGTTGTTGCTGATAGTGTGTAGAGTTTGATGCAAACGACTGTGGCTCAGTCTTGAATGTGTGCGTCAAATGTTGCGCAGAACTTGAAATGTTGTGTCTTAGATACAATTGATCGCTCGAAGAACCAAATTCGCCGTTCGATCCAGAATTTTGCTGCGATACTTTGAGAGCGTTCGTGTGACCTAGGTAAATCGCGGGTTCAGCAGAATTTGAGCGAGCCGTCGGGGGGCATGACGATAGCTTATTCTGGTCCGTGTTGTTCGCGGGTCCAATCTGTTGACTCGAAGCTGCTATAAGTCTGCGTATAACAGGATAAGGTTTGCACATCGATCTATCACGCCGAGCGAAGCTTTGATTTATGTTCGAATGCGAAAGACTCGTCGATTTGTCTTGTGAGCAGCCATTACTATCAGACAGATGGTCTGCTCGCGCCATTGCAATATTATTGTCTCCTCCTCCTCCCGTCAGATTGATGCAAGAATCGGCCAAGATTGTTTTGAGTTTTGATTTTGCCCACACAGGCCGATAGACTTCTGGGGGAGCCGAGCTACTCTCGTGACGCTCGTCGTTGAGGTGTCGCTCGTTAGCGCGGGCCCAATGGGATTCCCGGCTTGAGTCGCCGTCGACTCCTCTGAGCTGGTCATCTTTGTGGTGATTCGAAACGCAGATTTGGGGTATGACCGTCGCCGGTCTCTCATTTGAGCAAGAGTCATTTCGAGTCCCATGATTCATGTCATCTTCATTATCAATGTCCATACTAACTTCTCCATTTGTGTACTCGTTTCGAGTACTGCCCGTTGGATTTGGCTGATTTTTTTGCGCAGCTGTTGTTATCAGTTGCTGGAAGTCACTTGCACTTGGGCCAGTGCGGGGTTTCTCTATCAGATCATTTTCGCTTGATGAGCGATGTTGCGGTGATGCGCACAAGGTGTCTGGTTGGTCTCGATTGACATCGGCAAGTTTCGTCTGGAATGTAATTTTTGTCGACGCATCTTTTCGACTGGGCTCAGAACCACGTGGACTCTTATTGTTGTTGTTGGCCTCAGATATTGTCATCATGCCTGACGAGCTGCCTCTATGATGATTGGATTCTGCTGCTGCTGCTGCTGCTGCGATAGATGTGTGCTTGTTGACGGGGGCGGGAACATTAAAAAGGGCGAGGGCAATTCAAATACTGATGACATCGGTGACAATGTTGGCGAAGGTAGAAAGCACATATGGCCAGCTTTGAGCTGACTCGGCGAGATCAGAGTTGGCGTATTTAGTGTTGCCGAGCTGCTTAGCGAGTTCAGACCGCTCTGGTGGTGAAAATTATCGATACTGCTACTTGTTGATGGAATGTTGGCAAATGGAAATCTTTGCTGCTGCCTTTTGCAAAATGAGACTGCTGACAGTAAAGGGTCCAGAGGGCTCGGCTCTGGAAAGTCGGAAGTCTTGTAGGGTGTGTGTGGTTGTTGCTGCTGCACGCCGCTGTCAGGTATTGAATTCACCGGACTCTGGCTCGGAGGTCCACTGGGCGAGTTGATGTGTATATTCAATAAGTTGGCTGTGGCGTTTGCCACACTTGTTGGTGTCAATGATTTGCCATTGCCATTATTAATGCTTGAGCTAGATGACGATGTTGGCGACCGTTGAGCATCAATCTTGCTATTGACGATCTGTTGATTTGAGTAGAGGAATTTTGTTGCCGTGGTTATATTGTTCGCTGCGGCCCCGAATTGATTTGAGACGCTCTTGGTAGCTAACGGCGAGACTGATTTTTTGGTATTTGATCCCAATTCATCTTGGTAAACTCCAAGCGTGCTGTTTGCGTTGCGAGCGCTCAGATTGTCTGTGCTACAACTACGCCTTGGAGTTCCTATCAATTCACTAGCTCGCATATTGTGTCTGTTGTGATTGTGATGCTGATGGTTTATCAAAGGCGCGCGCAATTTATTCAGATCGGTCGGAGAACCCATAAAAGAGTGAAGGGGCGAATCGAGGGCGTGCAGAGCAGAGCGGGTCATCTCGCCGACTGATGGTCGCTTGGAAGAGGGCGCGCCGCCTGAGGGTAATAACATTATATCCATCGAGGGTGTCCCCGGAGTCATCGGTGGCGAATCTCCAATTAGAGATGAGAGCCTTCCACGTTGGCTGGTGTTAGTTGAAGATGAAAACAGTCGACCCTTAGCCGATGTCAACAGTGCGTCATTGTCCTGCCATTGGATTCGTGGGGTCTCGAGGGGGCCCATCAAGTTGTTGATGAGCGCCAGATTAAATATGTTGCCAGAGGGAACGTTTCCGGCACTATTGCTGGAAAACATTGTTAGTTACTGGCATCACAATATGGCCAGAGGTCGAGGGTTCATCTGATGTGTGATAAAACTTACCTTTTAACTGAGAGATCGAGCGGGATCTCTTGGTTTGGATTTAATTTAAGAGGTTCGGGCCTCTTTTCCTTGAACCTACTTGTTGTGCTCGGTCGTCTGGCCGACGGTGATGAAGGGATTGTGTCATTTCGCACCAATTCCCTACTCGTCTCACCTCTGTTCTCTTGAACATTTCCCACTAATTTGTTCGATGTTGGACCATTGGACGGCCGTGGTTGATTGGGCTCAGCAGCCTGCGAGCCTCTCTGCTGAGCATCGACAGCGCACCTCTCATTATCGTTATCCTTATCATTTGCCTCCACCTGCTGCGCGGCTTTCGCGCCCTGCGCCACATTCAAGCTAGCGTTGCTCTTCTCTAGCCTACCGCCTTTGTTTGCTGTGTACGAGTCATCATCAGTGGCGAGCGAGGCCTTTTCAGTGACGACAAGCGACATTTTATGGGCTGCTGTATTTTCGTTGTCTTGTACTTGTGGGGCTGACTAATATACGGTGCTAGTTGTATCATAAATCGATTCTCATATCATGAGCACTGCTCAAGTTCACCCCCCGTAGACTCTATTATCATGGTAACCAATCACATTCTATACTTGACTTAACAATCAATAACAATAATATAGACCTCTAAAACTTGTAACAACAGCTGTAACTCTCTACTTCTACGTCTACGTCGACCTACTGTATGTGTGTGCGATAACACTTTCCTACTGGATGTGTGATGCGCCCATCTTGTCCAATATATGTTCATCGGACCCTAACAACATTATCGATCTGTAGAATACTTGACTATTGTAACCGGTGCAACTTCTATCTCTCTTCTGACCCCAACGCTGGGTCTCCGATATGTGGAATGCTTGTGTGGCCAGTCTTTGTCGTGCGCGCATATATATAAATATTATTGTGATTGGTGATAGCTAATTTGTGGTCTACAATACTAACAGAAGAAAAACAACGATGAATGGTTATTGTCCACTTAGAGATCATTGGCTCATAATTTTTTCTCAAGTGCCTATGGACACTAAAAACCCATGATATCTGAGCACGCTCTTCCACAACAGATCGCTATCCCACCTGCACTCGCACCGTTATCGCTCCATTTGTGACTACTGCTTTCTCTATCTCTATCTTTTTCACCTGGATTTCCTCGTCTTTGTAGTTGCCGTTTGGTTGCGTCTCGTTGTATCGACCAAAAAGGGAACAATGTCGCGACTTGATGACTAGCGAGAGATTGAACGCGAGAGGATGGCGAGTCTCGGATGACGAGCTAGTTGGCTGGCTGGCTGGGCGAAAAGAGTTTTTATTATCCAGATTGCCAGGCGTCGGGCTGGCCGCGCGCACGTTCGGAGATCGAAAATAGAGGTGCCTCAAGCTTACACTCGCGCCCGCGCTCACACACTCTCACAAACACTGCGCGCAGGCAGACTCGCACAAAGGCCGCCAGCAAACACTCGCTGGCATTGAAAGGGACCCAACACAACACCCCCACACACACACACACACACACACACACACACACACTCGCTCTCGCAAGCGCACTTGCAGACTTGGGGGCGCTTGCTATCGTTGCATCGCCTCTGCGCCATCGCGTCGCGCGACCGGCTCGCGAGCCTCGTGCGCGCGCGCGCAAGCTGGTGAGCCAGACGGCCCACATTCGAGCGAGGGTGCGAGAGAGAACAAGATGAGAAAGGAGGACCCGGGCAAAACTTGCAATTGCTCCCGCACAAACACGCACACTTCAGCTGGGCACGATGACAGTGCCGGGTGAAATCTGACGGTTGCCGACGGTGGCCCACTCTGCTCCGCTCCTTCACACACGTGCAATCCTCCGAGTGGCGGCTGGCTGCATTAGGAGAAGGAACACTAGGGGATGGAAAAGTAGATGCCGACGTTCGCTGCTTTCGTTAGTTCGTTCGTTCGTTCGTCATCACGGGCATCGCAATGTCGAGCAATGTTCGATGAGAGCGCGCGTGTGCGTGGCACACGCGCGAGAATGCCTGCCATAGGCTGGGAAGGGGGCGACGCTCGAGTGTTGCAACTTTTGCAAGGATTGCAAGCAGCGAACTTGTCTGCGCGCGCCGCGCGGCCCGACCCACATTGCACGGACCAGCGCGGAGAGGATCCCGACATGCACGCTGAAATCTTCTCGGACGTGCACACTAGGTCCAGTTTACACGCAAGCGCGGGTGCAGGCATAAATGCATTTGCCGCGGGCTCGTCCGCGCGAGATGTCGAATTATTGGACCCTTGGTCG
Source organism: Prunus fruticosa (assembly GCA_018703695.1). Taxonomy (NCBI): domain Eukaryota; kingdom Viridiplantae; phylum Streptophyta; class Magnoliopsida; order Rosales; family Rosaceae; genus Prunus; species Prunus fruticosa. The sequence continues at coordinate 161,099 of JAHHUK010000003.1, forward strand.
AGTCTATGCCTCTACATGAACTTTGTTTGTATTTTGCCGCCAATCTCATCTCGGTGGAGTTACCAGATTTCCTAATGGCCGTACAATGAAGTTGACCGCTAACGAGCGAGCAGCATAACAAGCTTAAGTCGTGACAGATTCCTGACGCGCCCTAGAGTGCAAGGTGTCTGTTGACGTAAGGACTAGATGCGCATGGTGCCAAGGTGCCATCGGGCTGTCTCGGCATATCAACACACTTTCATGATCCCAGGTAAAAGGCAAGCTGCCCGGGCTCGTGTTCCTCGCTTTTGTTCGTGTGCGAGCCAACACGCTTTGGCCCTCACCAAGGCAAAGAAATTCCTTGATCGTCTCTCTATTATGCCTTCACAAGCACAACAAATTGACGAATAGCACATCTAAGATTTAAAGGTCGTTTGGCCTGATATGTCGCAAGGCGGCGAATCAAAAGCATCGGTCATGCACTAATTTGCGTGAGACTTGAAAATGATGCAAGCACTTGGCATCCAGTCTTTAATTCGTCAAGTTGAGTTAGTGAAACGTGGCGAGTGAAAGAGAAAAAACAAGCTCAGATCATCGAGCTGACACTTGCGAGTCCCGCGTTCGCGGGCTCATACATAATGCGCAACCTCGTTTGCGCAATAATCAATTAGCCGGCACAGGCGATCTCCGCTTGACTAGATGGAGATCGCCCTCGCACGTGTGCCCACAACAACTTTCCTTTCCTATATCGTGAACGCCCGATGAGTTGCGCCCGAATCGCCAGACGCTATTGTTACTTGTTCGCACCCGGCTCGATAAGGTCAACTGGTACGCGTAGATTTCTCAAGAACGCCCGGCACGCTCTTGCATTCGGTCACAGAATCAGTGGAGCCCGTTAGTTATCGTCAAGCTGGCACGCGACACGGTTCACTGATTAAAGCCCCATATCGAATATATCCCCTTCTTGTTGGGGCGCGGGATGGCCAAATGTCATCATCATTATCGCCAATATACCGTCATAGTTCGGCACCAGTGAATAAGCTCCTCAGATCGATTTATTTCGATAGTGAGCCGTGTCTGCCATTATTCTTTCATCGTGGCGATAGACGCAAACAAAAAGCGTATTTGATAGATTGCGCGCTGACTTTGTGAGAAGCTCTCACAAGCGTTTCTCGGCAATTCAGTTCACAGACATTCAACTCGTCTCCGGCTCACCTGTACGCGTGTTGATAATCGCGCTCTCCGCACGTGAAACCAACGTGGATTAGTACCACCCCATTGGGTGAGCACCACCAGCTGATCTAGTATGCGAGAAGAGATAGGAGGGATTTCGGGCGAAATAGATGTAAGCTCTTGTGTGTGTGTGTGTGTGTGTGTGTGTGTGTGTGTGTGTGTGTGTGTGTGTGTGTGTGTGTGTGTGTGTGTGTGTGTGTGTGTGTGTGTGTGCAGGAGCTGACCCATCTCAGTGGCGGAACAAATCATTCGTTGAAATGAATCTATCAATACGAACGGGCGTGCTTGCAATCTAGTGGCCCCAATCGTGCAAGCAATACGCCGCCTGTGTGCCACTTAATCGCTGCTCGTCATTGGGCTCCGCCTACACAAACAACACTAACAAGCACCGGGACTGGTGCGGAGCTACTAAAAGCATGGCTGGCGCTGATACATTAGGCTCGCTCGGCTCTATTCGTTGCCGTCATACTTCATCTCTCGGGAGAGGGCTCCTGACGCGGAAGAGTTAGAGGTCCCTATGAACTGCGCTAATGCACTTGCTTGGTTGGACAGTGATGGGAATGCATCCGAAAAAAATAACGTTTCCCGACGTATCCCTGTCAGGAATGCCAGCGAGAACCACTGCCCAATCGATCGGTGAAACTAATCAACTACTAACAACTAATCAAACCGGACATTGCTGACGCTGTCGGTTCGAGAGCTCGGGCGACACACGCACACACCCCTCGCGGCGAACCTTGTGAGTCAATCAGAGCGGTGGTGGAGGTCTCGTAGTTGTGCCTGCTCAATGCTGGTGATGATGGTGAGCATGTCTGAAGGCCTTTGTCGAGCATGTGCCATATCATGGATATCAATGATTCGGATTTTGCTGGTCCCCGGTCAACCTTGGGCGAGGATCAGGTGCTGCAGAGCATATAAGAGATCAGGCGTAGCGAGAACTGCAGATTCCAAGCGCGCCTCCTGCAGTTCAGCGCGCCTGAACAGCTGATGGCTTCGCGAATTTTGTGATCTTGAGGGGCGCTTTCTCTAGTGCGACAATTACGTGACCTTATTTAATTGCATATTTTTTGCAACCATCATTAGCTTGAGCGGTTTAGGATATTAGAATGTCAACTTCAGATGACGGACAAGATGACAAAGAAGCCTCAGGACAGAGTGGAGAAGATACCAGTGAGAACGATGAGACCGCTTTGTCGGGATCCACTGGACGACCGGTGAGCTCATACAGTCTGGTTGAGTATTACGGACCGAACAAGAGCCACTGTGGTTACTGTCGAAGCAATGATTCGGGCCGGCGAAGCTACGATATGGAAACTTACGGGCTTTTGGCTGCCGACTATCAGGAGCTACTCGATAGGGGCTGGCGTCGGAGCGGAACCTATTGCTACCGTGTCAGCAACCCTGAGGCTTGCTGCCCTAATTACTCCATTATATGCCGAGCCACCGAGTTTCGATTAACAAGATCGCATAGGAAATGCATCGAAAAAGTGCTCTCATATTTGGCCAATGGTGATGTCAAGACGAAAGTGAACCTCAAATACCTAGACGAGCCCGACCACGAGGAGAGTTGGTCCAAAAAGAAGAAAAAGGCTAAAAGTGTAGATGAACTCAAAGAGAGCTCCAAATTGCGTGATAAAAGGTATCTGAGATCAATTGAGAGGCGAGCAGCTCAATTCAAGATAGATCACAATGAGGCAGCCGAGAGAATAAGGAAAAAGTGGGAAGAGAAGATGGAGCCAAAATTACATTTAGAAAGCTACTTGTATCCAACTAGGACAATGCTTGATCAAGAATCTAGAGAGTCTCTCATCCCTAAACACAAGTTGGTGATTGATATGACTTACGTCGACTCGGAACGGTGTGCGAGTACACGTGTGGAGCAACAAAAGATGTTGGTCAAATATCAGGATTCGGTTCACAAAGAGGGACGACGAGAGTGGACCATGCAGAGGTTTTGCAATTTTCTCGTTCATTCCCCACTAATCACGCAGCCCATGACCGACTTTGATTATGTAGGTAAGCCCGACGATAATGGAACTCTCAGTGTGCCCGTCGACACGAACCCAAAGCACATATTTTTCCAACCTCCGAAGTTGCCCACATCCTATGGATCATATCATTGCAACTACTATCTGGATGGCAATCTCATAGCAACAGGAGTGCTAGATGTCTTGCCTAAATGCATAACAACAGTATACTTCTTTTATGATCCCCAGTACGCTTTTCTCAATCTTGGCATCTTTTCAGCCCTTATCGAGATATCAATGATCCGAGGCATTGCAAAACATTACACTGGCCCAAGTGTAGAGCCGCAATTGGTCGATTATTACCTAGGGATGTATGTTCACGAATGCAAGAAGATGCACTACAAGACTCGCTTTGAGCCATCCTATTTGTTGTGCTCGAAAACCTTCCAGTATGTACCAACCCAGATGTGCCTACAAAAACTTACTGATAGAAAGTATGCAGATTTTGGAGAAGTTGATGTTGAGGACACAGAAAGTCAAAAGCAAATCACTATGCGATTGCTACAAATACCCCTAGAGTCGCCACTCGACCCAGATGATATACAGGTGATGACTTTCTTGCGCCGGATTGACGCCGCGTTAGGATCCGACTATGTTGATTTGTTCATCAATGGCTACCTGTCGAAATATGCTGATCTCATAGGTCCAGTACTCTCACCAAGAATCAAGCTAAAGGTCAATGTTGTCTACGAATCGTTGAAGGCTCGTCGTGAGCGTCTCGCAAGAGCTGCTACGTCATCCGCGACTGGTTCCCAGTGATCTGTATTTAGACACCACATCACTCATGGTTCACGCAATAGGACGACAATGCTCTCTTATCCCATCTAAAGGCTTTTAACTAGACTCAAGGATGTCGTAAATTGATCGAGCATCAAAACGTTACGTAATACAATTTTTGTCTCAAACTATGAGTGAGATAGAGCAAAATCCTTGAGTCTTGATCGCTCCTGAGGGGTTACAAAGCGTGGGATATCAATCGAGTTTGGATTGCAAGAGCCAATCAAAGGAGTGCGCGACAACAGGTTGCGCGCTCTTACTCGCTGGTGTGAAAGTGTAGTGATGTGAGCATTTATCAGATGCTGTTAACAGCTTTGGAACTTTCTACTCTTAGACTGGTTTGCAAATTTGATGAATGCGCTAGTTCTAGAATATGCTGGGTCAGATGATCTGGTTGTGCTGGGATGCTATATAAGCAGATTTCATGCGTCATCCTAGCAATCAGTTCAGAGAATCAATCATTCGTAATACCTTACACTCAAGCAGGCAAAACAACCAAGTCCAACCTCAAGATGCTTTCGCTTCACGTGATGTATCATCTACGCTTCCTGGCGCAGGTTCTCCTGATTGCCACTGTTCTATTCGTGGCATTCGCCGACTTGACCTCAGCAGTCAGTAAGAAATTCATCAAGGGCTTCCTCTTGGGCGCTTATATGGCGAAGCACCACGAGCCTGTGGTCGTAGTTGCCAAAAAGCACGGTTGAACATAGTCTCCCTCTTGGAAAAACGTATTAAGAGCTTACCAAGATCAAGGTATTAACATCAAATAGCGGACCAATCACTAATCATTCCATAAGTCGTCTTCGCAGTCGTAAATCTGGAAAGTCTCTCAACAAGGATCATTGACTGTATTTATATTTATAACATCAGCAACTGTTATCTAGCACCAAGTAAATAAATACATAGCTACTATATAACTTTATAACTGTTCGGTGTGTATTTGAAATCAGACGGTTTATCAGACGTAAAATCGACTCGCTTTTGCTGCATACTGCAGTCTGCAACGTTTGAAATGTTGACCACAGCGCAAAGGCATTGCGAAGGAAGCGCCTCTCGCGGGCTTTTAGAGTGGCTCACAAAATGCATTAGTCGATAATATCTTGTAAACAATGTTAACCTAACTGGATCAAGTATTGCTATCTCAAACATTAGTAATACTCCTGATAATATTCTATTCAGTATTACCAATCTCAACCTGCATCGATCACCATTGACGTCCTATTGAAGTTCTTGTCCCTTTTGAATTGCATTTGTGAGCGCTATTTATTTATTGCAAAATCATTAGTGCTTCAATTGATCTTGCACTCCAGGATGATGTACAATCGGGCAAGGTTTGCCGCCTCGGACTACGAGGAGCCAATGGATGATAGCAATGATGCGAGCAACTTAGATCTTATACAGCATCAGCAAAATCAGCAGCTACAACAGCTGCAACACCAGCGCCATCAATTTAGAGATCCTAACAGGTCAGCAGGCCAGCTAAAACGATCCAAAATGAATGAGCTCATAATGGATTACCTTGTACATGAAGGTTTCAAGGAAGCCGCCGAAAGATTTCGCGAAGAGGCTGGTATAGATCCAAAACTACCTACAGATATGATAGACAGGCGTGTCGAAATACGGAAGTTAATTGAGAGGGGCAACATTCTCGAGGGGCAATCGCTGATCAACACCTACTTTCCAGAGCTACTTGACAACCATCGTGACATGTATTTCAGATTGCAGCAACAACACCTTATTGAGTTGATACGAAAGCAAAAGATTGACGACGTCTTGACCTATCTGCACGATCAATTGAAAGTAGACGAGCTAAGGGATTTGAGCGAGATGGAACGCACCCTGGCCTTGTTGGCCTACGAAAACCCTGACAAGAGTCCATATGCTAGCCTATTGGAGCGATCACACCGGCTTCAGTTGGCTTCGGAGTTGAATGATATCATCCTTCAAGAAACCTCAGGCACTATTGAGCCAACAAAACCCCGTTTGGTGACACTCATGAAATTGATGTTTTGGTCGCAGAACGAGTTGGAAAAGAAGAAGATCCCGTTTGAAAAGCTGCCTGATTTGTTTAAAACAAATGTCATGGAAAACTAAATATGATGTTGATAGTCGCTATATCAGGCTAGTGTTTACAACAACTTGACGCATACTGGGACCAGGGTTCAGCAATCACAAACGTCCGCGTGTTGTTTGTAACCAAGGCAACCTCCTCGTGTTTCATCTCTGGTGCGTGGCGTGTACAAGTTTGTCAATAAAAAATTCCTGAAATTTCATTCGATTCGTGATTGATGATTATACCTATTGCAACGAATGATTCAACAATGTCATCGCACAAGTCCGATATCGTGATCGATTGTACGTATGAAATATGTAAAATTCTCTCCGAGCTTAATTTTGATGCTCAACAGACCATCGTGACGCCCGAGTCATTTGCCAGGCCCAACATTCAGCTCGTGTGCAAGATATGCTCTTGGTTTATCAAAATACTAGACCCCATTAAATCAGGCCAAGATGAAGTGCCAGAGTATCCCAACATCAGCAATCAAGCGGTAGATTATTTGCCATTCCTGGTGCACGTTGGCCGGCGATGCTATCGCTCACTTGGCGTTCGGCTAGACCTAGTTGCACTGTGCCGGGCCGACTCATCAACTTGTTCAGAATTACTCAAGGTGGCCGAGCCTATTTACCAGGCTGCCTTGTTGGTGGTGAGCCAAATTAAATTCGAAAGCGAAAAGTCCGAGCTGCTTGCGGACGCCGACCAACCGTCACCGGAGGTAGCGAAGAAAAATCTACTGGAGTTTCTCACCGAGGGAGTCGGCGAAAGTGATCTCGCTGGGGTTGCCAAGATGTCGCACGAGATCGAATCTCTGCTCCAAAATGAGGAGCAGCACCAGGTGGAGCGACTACAAGCGATCGATCGCCAGCTAGAGTTGCACGACATTGAGGCCATCCTGAGCAAGTCCACGAGAGATCTCTCAGAAGAACGTCAGCAACTAGAAAAAGTTAATGCAGAGTTAGAGCAAGACGTTGCGCGCTTAGATGAGAAACTCATGTCAAAAGAGCAAGAAGTGAGCGAATCGCGCGGCCGCTTGAACGAGTTGCTTGTCAAGTCTGCGTCGCCCAAGTACGCACGTGAGCACGCGCAGTTGAGGAGCAAATACGAGTTGGCGTACCAGAGATATGTGTCAAATTATCGCAATTTGGCCTTTATGAAATCCTGCGTTTATTGTGAGAATTTGAGAGATAACGATGATGAAGAAGATGAAGATGATTTTGATGTTTTGGTTGATAATCTCGAATTTATCTCTCAAGTCGAGGTATCAAAGCCGTCGCCTGATACAAGTGAGCTGCTACTGGCCGATGAGAGGGGCCCGGTGCGTGGCGCTTCCGAGCCGCCTCTGTTGCTGCTCTCGGACACGGTGGGCCCGGCCAGGCTGCTCGAGTCGCTGCTGGACGAGCTGGGAATATCAAAGCCGAGATCGGATTCGTTGGACACGGTGGGCCCGACGGCGCCTGCTGACGTCGAGGCGGGCGCCGCCGAGGTGGGCGTCATTAGGCGCACGCGGCCATTGCCAACCGCGGATCCTGCGTATGAGGTGGCGGGCGCGGGTGTGTATCCCATTGAAACGGGCGACGGTGGCGGGCGACGTCTGTATCCGCCGGGTCGCGCGCCGTACGAGGACCCCGGCCTGGAGCTCGCGGGTCTACTGAACGAGTTTGCGCTCGACGATGAGTCGACGCTGGTGGGCGTCGAGAACGAGGACCCGCCGGCCCACGACGAGGAAGTTGACGATGGCAGGTATGAGGGCGACGCCGAGACACCCGACGAGGATGGGGACCCGAATCTCGATGGATAATAGACGGGCGGTGGGCCTCCGTAGGTGCCGAAGGGTGACGCTGGCGCTGGCGGGAACAAGGACATTGGGTCGCGGCCGCCGAGCGGGCCGAACTCAACGGGCCCATTGGTTGCGGCGGGGGCAGCAGGTGGCGTAGGCCCTGCGGGAAGCCGGACGAGGCGCCAAAAGTGGGCCGCATGTGCGACGCGAACGAGGAGTAGGCCGACGCAGCTGACCCGTAAAAGCCGCCCGCCGACGACGACGACGACGAGCGGGCTGAAGAACGGTAGCCGTAGGGCGAACGGGCCGCTTCGGTCGCGGTGATAATCAGTGCCAGGCTAGCGAGCGCCAAGAGGGATAAACTTGCGATTGTTTTGCGGGCAACGGCCGGCAGTGTTGTTGATGGGTAGCGTTGGTCCATCTTGTTTCGATGTTTCGCTGTTTATTCTCAATTCTGATCTATTCTCTTCTTGATTACTTGCTGTGTCCGAGATGCGCGGCTATTGGTCAAACTGGACTGGATTGCAGACGGTGATGGCAATGATGGATTACGCTACAAGTGTTTGGTCTAGTGCTTTTTGTGTGTGTGTTTGTGTGAGTGTGAGGGAGAAGAGATCTGTGTGTTTTGTTTCTGTGTCTATATCTTTGTGTTGATGTGGGCGAGCGCGAGTATACTTGTCTGCTTGCTGCGCGACGAGTGAGACTGGCCAAGGCACGCGATGATGCGAAATCGATCCGATGCTGTCGACGAAAATTTCGACTACTTGTTGCTGACGATGATGACGATGATGACGAGGATGAGGTTGAGCCGCTACTGTGCCGCCAATCGTTTTGCCTGCCTACATGCGCGCGTACCTGCGATTTCTAACTCGCTGGCGCGCACCTCTGACTCACACCAACAAACCTAATCCCTCTTTGTCCAGCGGTTCCAGAATGTCTGCGTGTACCAAATCGCCAGTTTGTTTTGCTTGTTTTGTTTCTGCTTGCTTATTGGTGCGTGTTTTCAAAGACAACGGCGACGACGACGACGACGACGACCAGTAGCGAAAGATATTGATTCGGTTCGTATGATCCGCCTGGAAGATGGCAGTACCAGTGGCGCACGCGTGCGCACTCACGCACACACACAAACTTAATTTCTCTGCAGCTAAGGCGCACACACGCGGACGCACCCCCGGAAAACCTGCACCTTAATTGAATTTTAGCTGTTTTCGTTGTGTCCTGGACGAGCGTTTTAACTCAAATGCGCGGCGATTAGTCCCGTCCGGAGACTGAGGTATTTACCTTGCGGCGGCGTGACAATGTTCTCCTTGGGCTCAAGACGCGCGAGCTGACATTCTCTTTGAATATTCTCGCTAATTTTCCCCTAAGCCAACGCTGGCCTTGCCCACGAAAAATCAGCGCGCTCGCTTATGCCGGTCAAGCGAGATGTTTTCCGCCTGCACAAGGAAACTCGCGGCGCTGTGCGCTTGAACTCGCACGGCGCGGCGCACGTATCTCATCGCGCGGCGGTGGCGGCGGCGGCGCTCGCTCACACACTCACGACCAGTGCGCCAGCCGTGACCAGCGGCGATCATTATCTGGCGCAACTCGCCCGCCTGCGGCGCCTCCAATAAATTAGGGTTGAAATTGAATGGTCGCTTGCTAGCCAGCGGCGACGTGATCGCACGTACTCGCGTTGGACGCAAGTCGCGCGAGCAGTGGAGCGCACAAATTCGCCCATCGGGCATTCAAATATCGCCGCGGTTCACACGCGCCGTGCTAATGGCTGACAAGAATTTGCGATCTCAAATTGGAAGATCAATTTTGTATAGTTCATCCAGTTAGAACGTCTAATCACTTTAGCGAAAACATTTTACAGGGCCATTTAGAGAGCTTCGGCTTGCTTTCGAAGCGGCATATTCTCTTGATGCGAAGATCTTCTGGCGGTTTCAAGTTCCGTTATCTCGTCGTCGTCAACTGGGCCGACTAGGAAGAATACGCTCGCGCTTTGACGCAAACGCCAAGGTTTTGCCCCGCTTGTGTGACAAATTTCAATCAAGTCAACGCGCGCTGACCCATCTCTCACTTCGGGCACATTAGCCTCTCATAAGGCCAGACCGACTCCCGGTCGGCTCTCGAGGTCAAGACCGCGCGGCCAAGTAAATGGCGATCATACACCGCTCACGAATGCTTAAAATTCACTCCGGTAGCCCACTGACGACAACAACTTGTTCGACGGCAAGTGGCGCGGTTTCCGCGACGCATGAACGCGGGACGCCATCTCGACGTGCTCGTCCAGCGGCACGCACTTGTTGATGAGCTCGAGAGGGGGTGCGCTCAGCTCTTGCCTCGAGGGCACCAAAAGTTTTCTTTCCAGCTAAAGCCGCGGGACAGCTGATAAGATCCTCCTACGACGAGATTCTAGCCCGCCGGCTTGTGGTCGCCGGGCCGAGTCCGACAGGTGCCAAGCGGGCAACAAGTGTGCGCTTGCTCACGCGTTCGTGGTGGTAGCGTAAGTTTGCCGTTGCCAGCGCCACTGAACCGTAGACACGCACACAAAAGACTTGTAAATGTCTCGACTCGCTGGCCATACAAAAACTTGGCTGCGCGCGCTCGATTGCCCAATGGCCGAGGTGAGCACTACGATGACGGTGGTGGCCAGCACGGCTCTTCAATGCAGCGCGAGCAAGTACGCAGCGAGCAAACATCGGGACAGGAGAGTTAGCGATGTTAGCAAATGAAGGCCGACATTCATCTGGCTCGTGAGGGAGCTCCCGCCGAATGCGGTTCTTCAGTACGCGCGATCCTGAGGCTGGCCAGCCGGGAGAATGGCGATGCAAGAATTCAAATGGTGCAAGAAGAAGGGGAAGGGGGATGAGAGAAGAGGAATGAGCCAAGGCGCGCGCGAAGATTCTGCCCTCTCTCTCTCTCTCTCTCTCGCCCGCCGCGCATACGCACACACACAGAGAGCGACTCCTGCTGCTCACAGGCTGGATTAATCGACTTTGCTGCGCGTAGTTGCCCAGTCCGCCGCGGGTCAGGTCTGCTTGTTAGCGCGCCAGCAGCCGCCACTTGTTGCGCCCTAGTCGAGCTTGCGTCAGTTTGCCTGCGTGCGCGCTCTCGGCCGTTAGCCATCCGCGCTTCTTCTCCTTCTTCTTCTTTTTCTCACTCCGCCCGCCCGTTCGCAGCACTTCGAGCGAACTTCCTCTATCACGTCGCGCGCTCTGCGACGCTCAGCGTTTTGTACGCTTTCTCGAAGTCTGCCGCCACAACCGCCCGACCTAGGCCAAGATCAAGAGAGTCGACCGGTCGAGTGCTAAGCGAGCAATTCTTTCTGGATCACCGCCATGCCCTAACCCCCCCCCACACCACACACACACACACACACACACACACACACACACACACACACACACACACACAACTCGCCGTTGTATGCCAAATTTGTTAGCGAGACGCGCGCACGCCGCCGACCAGGTTCAGCATTGGCATCTCCTCGTTGTTTTCATCTTCATGTGCCGGCCGATCGGCCGCCAAAGAGACGACGACTGCGCCGAGTTTGTGTGCGCGCCCGTGGGCATCTTCGCTGCACTCATCGTCTCATCAGGTGAGCAAGCGAACAAGCCGAGTCACCTGTGCAAGAACAAGAACAACAACAATAATAATATTGAGTCGCGAGTGCAAGAAAGAGAGAGAGAGAGAGAGAGACCTTTGAGTCTGAATGCTAGCCCGTCTGTCTGTCCGTGTGTCTACAGGCGCCGGTATGTGAGAGCTCGGTAGGAGACTAGAAAGCGAGTGTTGCGGCGGCGGCGGCGGCGTTGATGACCAAGATATGAGATGAGACTAGCCGCGTGTGAGTCAAAGGTGAGCTCCATCCGGCGAGTTGATAAAAGTCAATATACGACTGCGACCACGACCACGACGACGACTATCAAGCGAGAGAGCACGCTTAGAGTGGCCCGACCCAGGGCGTCCTTTGGCGATCATCAGCTCGGCCATATCTGATGATTGAGTTCTTACGGCCAAGGTGGTTAACAGTGTTGATTAAATTTAGCAAACTTGCGCCTGTGCTTAGCGGACTGGCCCTGTTTCAAGTGGCAAATATTAGTGAGCGGGTTCGATTTGTTTTTCTTTTTTTTTTTGGTTATTGTTTCGCGCAACTTTCTCGAAGAGTCGAGAACAAGCAGACTAGGGTCCACTGCCAGCTGAGTTTTAGTGCCGACCAAGCGAGGATGACGTAATCTAATCCGAATAATCGGGAGAACCACCACCACCACAAGCAGTTTAAGTGGTTTGTTGTCGCCGAATTGAGGGCCTGTTGTGTGAATATTGAGACTTGGCGAGTGCGTGATAATTAGATTAGATAATGTTTGCTTGAGAAGTGTGTTCGCATTAGCGATACATTGCAAGAAGAAGAAGAAATTGTCCAAATGAAACTGCCAGTTGGACGCACGATGATTGCCCGAAAGGTCAAAAGCAAAAAGACGAAGGCGCATCAGCGACAGGTGACAGCGAGCACCATTAATGGTCGACAGGATTTAGAACAAGAGGCAAGTTCGAGTGATCACAACAAGTTACGCAAGCGACAAGCCAAGCACACGAGCGATCAACAGGCGCAAGAAAACAACGAAAGAGAAAATGACGAAGAGAATATTGTGATTGACATGCCTGAGGAAGAGGAGGACGAGGAGGAGGAGGAGGAGGATGAGGACGAAGAAGAAGAAGAAGAAGAAGATGCAGGCATTTCGGCAATGGTCGATCGGGAAGATCCATATGGTCGCACTAGACAGCGGCCAGAACAGGCGACTGGCGGGCAAACAAATGCGTCGCGGCCAACAATCCGGCGCTTCAACGCGGGCGACCTCATTTGGTTCGACCCAAATCAGCTCGGCTACTCAATCCCGGGCAAGGTGCTCGATTTCTATCCCGAGTTGAGCGTGCTCACCGTCGAGGGTTGCGGCCAGCCGCTTGCGCTCGAAGATCCGCACCTCGACGACGAGACACGCAATCGCCTGTTGACGCGCGCCGACGAGCAACTTCAGGTGTACGAACTGAGCGAGCCCCAATCGCTCGCGTCCGTCCGGCCTCGCAAGCCCATAAGCGATCCGCTGGGCGTAGAAGATCTCGTCGCGTTCGAGGATCACCTGTCGCTTGAGACAATTGTTTGGAATTTGAAGTTGAGATTTAAACAAGATTTAATCTACACAAGATGCGGGCACAAAATATTGTTGAGCTTGAATCCGCACAAGCAACTGCAGCACGCCTACAATCTCGATCGAGTCAACGCTTACGACTCGATTCAGCAGCACAGATTGGCCCAGCTGGCGGCGCCACACGGCCCGACGGCTAACAGCCGCGCCAACAAACTCATCCGCTGGTTAACCCTCGAAGAGGCAACCCCGGCCAAAACTACTAGTCAAACCTGCCCCGCGCCGCACATCTTTGGGCTCGCCAACGAAGCACTCAAGCGGCTACTCGTCCAATGCCAGGACCAGTGTCTCGTGTTGCTCGGCGACAGCGGCTCGGGCAAGACCGAGGCCGCCAAGCTACTCATGCAATACTATGCCACTGTCAACAAGTCGCCCACAAATCTCATGACCGAGCAAATACTCGAGTCCATTGCGCTGCTCGAGTCGTTTGGAAACGCCAAAACCATTCTCAATAACAACTCGAGCCGCTTTGGCAAACTGTTGGAGTTAAATTTCAATTTAACAAGTGGTTTTATTCAAGATGCCAAGACGATCGATCTGAATCTGCTCGATCGGTCGCGAATTGTGTGCCAAAATGCGAACGAGCGAAATTTTAACGTGTTTTACGAGCTACTTGCTGGACTGAGTCGAGGCGAGAAGGAGAAATACGGCTTGCAAACGGCAGAGAAATACTTTTATCTCAATCAGGGCCATTGTGTCGCGCTGGCCGCCAAGGACGACGCCGAGGACTTTCGTTCGCTGTTGGCCTCCATGCAAGTGCTCGGTTTTAATTACGAAGAGCAAGACACAATATTTCGCATCTTGGCGACCATCCTGCACCTAGGCAACATTTACTTTCACCGCAAAGTGCTAGCGGTACGCTCAATGGGCGTCATACTGCACCAGCAGCGAGAGGCCCGAGCGAGCGAGGCGGGAGTTGAGGGCGTGGAAATTGGAAGCGACACAGAGGCGCGCTGGGTGTCGCACCTGTTGCAGGTGCAATTCGATCTGGTCATGCGCTGTCTAACTGTGCGCACCATCGAGACGCCCGTCGCAGCGAGCGAACCCGGCAACATGGGCCAAGCGGCGAGCGACTCCATTGTGAGCCCGCTCAATATTGACCAGGCACTGGACACGCGCGACGCCATCGCACGCGCCCTATACACATGCCTGTTCAGGTGGCTCGTGCAGCGGATTAACCTGATGATTGAGAACAGCAAGCAGGTGGGTGTGGCGAGCGTCGCCGGGCAGAGCGCCCACCACCGAGATCAAGAGGAGCCCATTTATTTGCGCCGCACGAGCGAGAGTTTGTGCGAATTTCAGCCCGACAAGCTGGTGGCTGCAAGCCGCAACACGTCGGACAGCCTCGAAGGGGCCGGCGCCTCGAAGAAGAGCCGAAACTCAATGTCGCAACAACAAACGGCCACCCTGAGCATTCTCGACGCTTTCGGTTTCGAGAACCTGGCCGAGAACAACTTCGAGCAGCTGTGCGTGAACTATGCCGCCGAGTTGCTCCATTATCACACAAACAGGTATCTCGTGCGCCTCGAGCAGGCCGAGTACGCGCGCGAGCGCATCAGGTGGCAGCCGGTGGCTGGTGAGCTCGCGACCAGTGGCTCGGGTCGCGTTAGCTCGCCGACGCGCTCTGATCAGTTCGCGTACGGATCGCTCAACTCGAGCAGCACCCAAATTGCCAGTACGAGCAACAGCATTGGCCGCCACCGGCAGGCGGGCGCAATTGTCAATTTGATTAGCAGGAAACCGGCGGGAATTCTCGCGCTCCTAGATGACGAGTGCAACTTTCCCAAGGCAACCGATCAGTCGTTTGCCGAGAAGAGCCATCACCAGCACGCGCTAAACGAAAACTACCAGTGCGCTCGGCTGGCCGCGGCCAACAGTCAGGAGTTTGGCATTCGCCACTTCCGGTTGGCAAGCCGAATGGTCTGGTACCAAGTGGACGGGTTTGTTGAGAAGAATCGTGACTCGCTTAGGCCCGATGTGATGGAGCTACTACTTGGGTCCAAGATGACTATTGTGGCCGACATGTTGCGCAAGATCCAGAACCCGTTTGGGGGCGGACATGCGAAGGGCACGCCTAGCGAGCAGCAGCAGCAGCACCACCACTCGGGCAAAACACTGAGCCGCACCTACGACGGACGCTACGTGGCAATGAAACCGCGCGCTGCCACTGTGGCCGCCCGATTTCAAGAGACCCTGACAAACAATCGCGTGATGGGAACTCTGAGCCAAGCAGCGCACACAAGCAGCTGTGATATTCAACAGCACACAACAATAACAACAACAACAACAACAACAACAACAATTATCTGGCCCAATCGGAGCTGTCAAGTGGCACCAGCCACTCAGACACGGCCCATCATCGGTCCAACCACCTGGGCCAACAGCAAGCCAACACGTGGTTCATCGTGTGTCTCAAACCGAACGGCACCAAGTCGGCGTGCGTGTTCGATGTGGCGCACGTACAAGAGCAAGTGCGCGCCATGAACTTGCTCGAGCTGGCGCAGATGCGCAAATTTGGCTTTCCCGTGCGCATGCGCTACACCGAATTCCTAAAACGCTACAAGTGTCTGGTCACACAAATGTTCCTAGCCGAGAGTCTCCAGTCGCGGCGCGCGTCATTCGCGAGCTCGACTGTTGACGGGCCCGTCGGGGGCGCCGGCGACTTGCCAAATTCGTCCGCCTCCGTGCGCGAGTTGTGCGCGTCAATTCTCGAGCATCGTCTCGCAGCCGATGGGGATTTTAAATGGTTGCGCGCTAACTTCCAGTGCGGCTTGACCAAGATATTTCTCAACGAAAGCCTTTATCATCAGCTCGAGCTAATGCGTGCGCGCGAGTACCAGCACGCCATATTGACGATCCAAAAAACGTTGAAAATGTGGCTCGTCAGGCGCGAGTTTTTGCTTAGTCGCGAGGCGGCCATTGTGATACAGGCGCACGTGCGATGCTGGCTAGCCGAGCGCCACTTTGTGCGCCAATATTACCTGATTGTGATGCTGCAACGCCGCTGGCGCCACCTGTTGCAGTTGCGGCAACGCAAGCGCATGGAGGCACGACGACAACTGTTGCGACAACAACAGCGAGAGCAGCTCGAGCAACTGCAAGCCGAGCAGGCAAAACTGGCCAATCAAACGAGATTTCGACTTGCGGCGCCGAGGACAGGCGCCCACGACAAGAGTCTTGATATTCCCGAGGATTTGGCGCAACTCTACAGGTTGCAGCGCAATTGGTTGCCCATTCACGACTTGTCAAACTTGAACGAGCTCGACATGGGCGAGCTCGAGGCGCGCGAGCAGCTGCGTCGTTTGCGCAGCGTGCGTCAGACGCAAACACGTGGCATGACTGTTGGCAAATTGGCCGTTCCCTTTATTGTTATGAAATCCGCGAAAGATCGTGCTGATCGAGAGAGAATCATTTCGCCGCGAGCGCGCGAGTTAATCGAGCAACTCGAACTGGACGAAAGATACTCACTGCCCAGGTTCCTAGAGCGCTATTTCGGCCCGCAAGAGCCCCAATTTGGTTACTCGCGTCTGCCCATCACGCGCCCATTCACTTGGTCGCGGATGGTTCGCTACAAGAAGGCCGCATTAAGACGCGCTCAAAAGTGTCACCACCTGTCGTCTGGCGACCACCAGCAGCCGCCTAGTCAGTTGGACTCGCTGATTGCCATGCGCGAGGAGTCAATTCAACGGCGCTTCTTGGCCCTGGAGCAAAAAGCCCTGGCCGTGTACAAGCTAATTTTGCGCTACATCGACAGCGACCAATCGACGCTGGCCGATCGGCTCGACAACCGAAAGTTAGAGGAGCTCCGCAACGACGAGACCGCCGCGAGCCAGGCCATGCAACGCCTGCTCAAGTTCAAGTTGATCTCCGATTACATAAATTACCTTTGCCTGACAGAGCCACTTTTGCGCGACGAGGTTTACCTGCAGCTCGCAAGTCAGACGTGGCAAAACCCGAAGGCGCGCTCGCAAGAGAATTGCTGGAAACTCGTGCTCAACTGTCTCGCCTGTTTCGAGCCGTATCACGACCGCAAGCGCTTGCTGCAACACCTGGTCAGGTACGCCACCGAGTGCTGCTGTGAACGCTACCGTGCGATGGTTTGCGAGCGACTAGTCGAGCTCATCGATCGGGACGACCAAACGCAGCGAAGATTCCCAACGACCATCTTGGAGTACTGGGCCAATCAGCGGGCGCTCGGCCAGCTCGCAATGTCGGCCTCGTGCTATATGGACGACTCGCAGGATTCTTCAATTGAGCGCAATGATGATGATGATGATGATGATGATGGTGGTGGTTTTAATTGTGATGCGGCCGAGTATCCGATCGGTGACCAATTGGAAGCCCAAGATGAGACCGGCAGGCGTTTATTGAAACACGAGCTCAATAGCGCAATCAATTACTCGAACAAAACCCTGGCCCAGGTGAGCCCGCGCACGAGCGCCGAGCAACTCGCGCGCGACATTCTCGAGGCGCGCCAGGTGCCCGCCGCCAACTTGGCCGGCTGGTCGATTGAGATCCAACACGAGGGCGCCCTGAGCGAGTTTAGTAGCCGACTCCGGGGCGACGATCACCTGTTCGATCACTTTGCGCGCCTCGAGCTGCTGCCCGAGCTTGTGCAGTTGATCGACGACGACCTGGAGGCGCTCGAGTGCGAGCAACTGGACGAGTTGGGCGTGGGCGTGGGCGGTCCGCCGTGCACGGAGGATGACGCAACTCTTCTCGGCTCGTTGCCGCCGCTCGACGGCCACGCCCATCACCAGGGTGACCTCGAGCCGCCGCGCGCCGACGACTTGCCCAGTTGCTGTCGGAGTTCGCCCTTGCAAATGGACGAGCCGTGCGAGGTGCCCGAGTGCTGTCAACAGGCGACAACAGCGTATGGCGGCTCACATGGGCGCGGTGAACTTTTGCAGGGCGACACGCGGCGCATGAGCGCGGGCGTCTACTCGCAACGATACTCATGGGACTTTGGCGGCGGCAGCGGCGGCGGCGGCGGTGGCGGCGGTGGCGGCCAGAATCGATCCCGGGCCGAGCTGGACGCCGTAATGATACAATCCAACCGCTCGTCTGGTCAGCTTTCGGTGCGACCTATAGCAGCGAGATCGGGCGCGCACGATCGGGCGTATCACGCTTACGACCCTCATTATCAGCGCGAGCAGCAGCAGCTGCAGCAGCGGGCTATGAACAGAAGGAGCATGTCCATGCAAGAGCTTCAGCTGGCCGCATCGTCTGCGCTCAACGGGCGCTACTTTGTAAACGAGCCACCGTACGGTTATGACACGCCCATGCAACAAATGTCCGCCGGCCAGCAGCAACAACAACAACAACAACATTACGCCTCGAGTTGTCTCAGTGGCTCGCAGTGTTGCCCGCAACCGTCAGCGAGCAACCACTTGCGCGCGTATAGGCGCCTCTCGGGTTCGCTCCGGCAGCTCAGTGGCCACTACCAGGCGCCTGTGGGGCGTCGACGCAGCGCCACGCCCACTTCGGTCCTAAGCTCAGCGAGTCAATATCAGCAGCAGCAGCAGCAGCAGCAGTACATCCCAATGGGCGCTATAACGAGTAGCCGTCTCTCCTCGTCCGCGTACGGTTCGCACAGTTCGCGCAATCACCCGCATCCGGGTTCGCAAACGAGCGGCCGACAGCCACCTGTTTACATGAGCACAACGAGTTCGGTCGATGGGCGCCAATCGGCGAGCTACTACCGCAACTCAGCAAGGCAATCGTGCGAGGACGACGAGTACGCCAGACGCTACGATCAACAGGTGTCCGATCAGCGTTACGGGCGCACTCGAACGCGAGGCGGCGCGCCCTCGGGTAGCCAAGACTCGACTATGCAGCGACCGCGACGGGCAAATTCTTCGTCGTCGCGTGCGCCGGCCAGGCAACAGGCGGCCGGATCTGATTATGCGAGCGTGCACTCGGATGCCTACGACCAAATAGGGGCCGGGGCAAGTGGAAAGCTTGCATCGCGGTCAAATCGGCCGCAGCCACCCACTGGCCCAGTTAGAGGTCTAGATGCGCAGCAACAACGACGCCGCCTCGTGACACAGCAGCGTCAGCAACAGGCGCACCAAGCACCTGAGGATTATCCTCGTGCGAGTCAAATCGAGGAGAGCAGCGCAACCGCCTCGCATTACGCGGCCACTAGCTCGGCCAAGTCGGACACAAGCGAGGCGCCCTCTATGGCGTCACACGTTCGCAATGTCCAGGTGCCCCAGGTGAACGGCGATTTGGATCGCTACCGAGACGATCTATTCAATCCGTTGCTCGACGAGTTCGACTTGGGCGAGCTCAGCGATGCTCGCTCAATGGCAACCTCGATCAGAGGCACAGGGGGCGATCAACAGGCGACAGGGTCGCAAGTGACAACTGTTGAGCCTGCCGTTGAGCGGACACGGCACGAGATTGACTCGCAGCGGGCGCAAACTCTGTCGCCCACGTTCGAGAGTTTGCTCAAGAGTTTGAAAACTGCGGGCGGCGACGAGAGCGCTGGAGCATCGAGCGGAAGTCGTCCGCCATCGTTCGGTTCAATGGCGACGCCGGCCAACTTGAACTCGCTCAATTTATCCGAGCTAAAGGCGCTAAACGAGAAGCTCGAGAACGAAATTCAGGCGGCCCAAACGAAGCGCGCCTCGCTTGAGTTGACGTCAACTTCCGGTGGTGAGCACCAGATGGCGCCACCGCCCGTGCCCCCGCCGCTACCCAGTTTCGGCTCGGGCCAGCCGCCGGCGAGCGCAAACGCAGATCAGCACTTGGCCGACGACATTTACAGTCGCGCAAAGACCATTCGCATTGGCAAGTGGCGCTGGCCGCCGGCCCGCGATGACACTGCGCAACCAGAAGTAGCGTTGGCGGCAGCAAACAGTGTTGTGCCCGAGGGCAAAGAGACACACGACGAAATGTTGCTCGAGCAGCTCCAGAGAGCTAGCGCCGAGCGGAAACGAGCGTCTGTGTTGCTCATTGACGAGTTGGCAAGCCGGGACTCAGCGGCTTCCGGTCATGCTTCCGGCGAGCCGCACGACGAGATTGACGCGCCCAAAGGGGAACAAGTAATTGCAGGCGCGAGTTGTAGCTCGGTCGGGCGACTGAAGATCAGCAGCGAGATGAAGGCAAAATTGGAGCAGTTGACCAACTCGACCCCGGTGCCGCCCGAACAAGCGGTTCCTGCTGGTGCTGGTGGTAACTCAAAGTTACATGGGGACACCGAGAACACCGCGCCGAGTCAGCCACCCGGGCGACTGGAAACGAGCGCAAAAACTTGCTCGCAAATCAGCTGCTCGGCGCCAACACACAAGCCGGTGCTTTAGCGGTTCAACAACCAGTTGTTGTTGGTGGTGGTGGTGGTGGTGGTGATGGTGAGATTCCTGAATCCTATGCGAGACCAGAGAGACTCGAGCAGCCAATTGTTGCGGGCAGCAAAGTGCTTGCGGTCAAGCAACAGTTGGCCGCCGCGGCCGGAGTCGCCCTGTCGGCGCTCGATAGCCACTCGGGCGCTAGCAGTCAGGCCTCCTCGAGGCGTCAATCGAGCCAAATACCCGTGGCAAACGTTGCCGCGACAAGCTCTAGTAATGAGGTGCAGCGTCGCCTGGTGCTGGCCGCCGACGAGCTAGGGCCGCAGAGTCGGGAGGCGATCAGTCAGCGCCACGCCTTCTACCAGAACAAGGGCGAGCCCGTCGCAGTCGAGGTGGTGGCGCCGCCAACGCCGCCGCCTGTCGGCCACAATCAAAAGCTCAATTTGTATTTGCACAAGCACAAGCAAGAGATTGAATCGAACCGTCGGGCCGATGACGAGACTCATAAAGACCAGCTGCAGCAGCAGCAGCAGCAGTGGATCTATTCGACTGGCGACACTGGACGTGCCAGCAGGCAGTTGCCGCCCACTGAAAAGGCACAGGGGCGTGTCTCGCGGAACCAACCCGCCTCGTCAGCCGGCGAACGAGCGAGCCGTGCAGCAGAAGCAGGAGGAGCAGAATCAGACCACCAGCACCATTTGTTTAACGCACGCAAACGTCGATTGGCAAGTGCGAGTGCGCAAAGAGGTTTTTAAGCCGAGCGAGGGCTACGAGAGCGAGCTCGTTGTGCAGCTCATCTTTGCCCAGCTTGTGGCCGATGTTTTCAATCCGCGCCATTGGACGCGCCTCAACAACAAGGAGCGCGCCGCCATAAAGTCGATCATGAAGGACAACTCGATTGGCTACTCGCCCAGCTTGCCGCCCATCGGCCAAATGCAACCAATCAAACGCGAGCTCGTCAAGATGGCCCGCTCGTTTGGGCTCTACTTTACGCGCTCCTATCAGGCGCTCAACTTTGCCTGCTTGAGCGAGAACTACTTGGACGTAGTCGAGGGCTCTTCCTGTACGTCAAGCGATTGCGAGCATTCCACAGGTGACAATTCATCAAGCGAGTCTGGCGACAATTGTGGACAAACAAACCAGAGGAAATTTGACGCCAACTCTTCGAGTCCGCGCCTGGCGCTGAATTTGGCGCGCAAATTGAAATCAAGCGGCCAGCTCGGAACCGAATGGATCGACATGGTCGCCGTGCATCACAGCGGCTTGCGGCTGGTGGCGCTCGTCTGCGACCAACAGCGGCCTGCCAGCCAGGCGCCCAGCGACCGGCTCTCTATCAGGAACTCCAGGCAATTTATTGCCAACCAGATTGGCGGCGCCTCGGGCAGCCCGCCCACGCCGCCCATCGGCTACAAAGTGCTCGCGACGCTCAAGTTCAGGGACATGCGCGAGGTGCGCCAGTTGGACGCGCGCAATCTCCTCGTCGGCATGCGGCCAACGAGCGCGAGCTCGAGAACAGGCGCGCCGCGAAGACACAATTCGTGGCTAATTAGCTCTAGCCAGGTGAGTATCGTTCAGTGTTTTGGTCTCTCTCTCTCTCTCTCTCTCTCTCTCTCTCTCTCTCTCTCTCTCTCTTCTCTCTCTCTCTCTCTCTCTCTCTCTCGCTCCTCTAGAATTCTCATAGTTTCACTCGCTCGTCCTGCACGCGCGTGAGCTCGCTTGCAAATATTCAAACCGGCGCGGGTCGATGAACGTGTGCTCGGCCTGTTCGCCCGTGCGGCTCGCTCTGCGCACGAGCGAGCCGTTCTAGTCAACTCTGCTGCGCACGAACCAACCTGTTGCTCTCGGCCGAAATCTACCACAAGCCGCAACTTGTTGTGTGCGCTCGGCAAGCGCAAGCTCAGCCCATAAGGAACTAATTGAAAAACGCGCGTACATTCACGCGTTGGTTAGCTAGCTAATGACTAACTGGCAGGCAAGTTGATCGAGCTCGCGAGCTAGCGGCTGCCGTTGGCCAACTGGTCAGCTCGCGGCGCCATCGATCGCCATGCGTGTGCTCTCGTTTAGTTTGGCGCGCGCTTTGGCAGACGAGCGCCTAGCAAGTGTATATTTAGCGAGCGTCGATTTATTATTAGCGCACGTGCCGTCGTGCATAGGTCAAGCTCTGGCATGCGTTGCGTCTAAACAGTCGCGTGCGCGCGTGCAAGCAAAGCGAGATTGCGTAGCTCTGCTATCTCGCTGCTGGGCAAGTTGTAGTTTCCCCATTTGTTTTGTTGTAATACACGCGTAAGAGACATGCGCGCGCCTCTCGAGTGTTCTTACGCGAGCGCGTGTTATCAAAAGATTCTGTTTGCGGGAGATAATTCCATTCGACTTCATCCACGAAGCGCACCGGCGTGCTTGCGTTCGATTTTTTTGTGCGCCCTACCACGAGCACCGTCGGCTGAGTGATCACTCAAGCGAAACCATAGCTGCAGATTGCTACCCAAAGCGAGAGTTTAAGTGTCCTATTGTCAGCACGCAGGAAAACTTTTTGCAACAAATTCGATTAGCGAAAAATCCACGCGCAAGCGCGCGCACACACACAGACCAGAACGTGCCAGGAAATTAACAAAGAAAAATCAAATATACTTCCAATTCCAATATATCTCACAAACAACAAACTACGACACACAAACCGCCGCGACAGGCTAATCAATTGGCCACACTGTTGAGCAACTTCTTGGGCGATTACAACGAAAACGTGAGAAACTCAAGCGGCCAGCTCGCCACGCTCGGCGACAGCGGCCGAGATTTGCAGCAGAAGAGGAACAACGACAAGCTGAGGCAAACAAGAAGCGAGTTTCAAGCCCAAACTCCAAGCGAGTCAAATATCAAATCAGAGGTAAGTTTCTTCATTCACCTCCGTGAGGGTGGTCAGCCCCTAGTCGTAACACAAAGACGGGCCACAATCAGTTTCCCGTGGCGAGAAAGAGGCAGATCTTGTTTTGGACGAAAAGTGGCGAATCCCAGGCAACTGGCGGAGAGTAGTGGGCGTGTGGACTGATACACTCGCGCGTGAACGAATTCGTAGACAGTTTTAGAGAATGGCCAGGAATTTGTTCGACCAACTTGTTGACTTTTTCGGTCGACAAAACAGAGTGAGAGAATGTCTGTCTTGTGTGTGTGTGTGTGTCCACTGGGGGCGATCTATCTTTCTGCCATTTTGTCGCGACAGAAGAGGAGAACCCAGGAGCCATGAGCTTTAAAGGGAGACGAGAGAGACAACTTTGGCTCGCAAGTGCTGACTTTTTAGTGTGCGGTTGCAGTGGCGCTCACTCAGTCGCAACAATGAGATAGAGACTTACAGAGGTAGAGAGAGAGAGAATAGAAGGCAAAGTAATGAAAAGCTCCTGCTGCTGTTGCCTTCAACCGATTGTCTCGCGCGCGCGACGCAACTTCTTATCCTGTGTGAGCGCCACCTGTGGCCATCAGCGCCGTTTCGGTATTACGATCACCGCCACCACTCGAGTAGACGGTCGTTTGTTTGAACGAGAACTGGCCAGGGACTCATTCGCATCATCTTTTGCTCGCAAATCTCGACGGCAGGCGCACGATGACCATCGGCACTTGCCGACCAGTTGAGAATTGAGATCCACCGGATGAGCGGCCACACTCGTGCGCATAGAAACCGTTCAGGTAGGCGAGCGGGCGGGCGGGCGGACGAACGAACGAACGAACGACTGGCTGGGTGGCCGGCCAGAGTAGAGTAGAGCAGGAGTAGGAGCAGGAGCGGTAGGGCTCTTGTGGCAGAACAATGGGACATTTGCCGCGGCACAAGCGCCTTGAGAGTTTTTAAACAGGCCGCCGAGGTGCGCATGACTTGTCGTGTCTTTGTCAGCAAGGTGGTGTTGGTGATGGTCTTACGTCCGAGCGGGACAACTCTTATCGCCGCTTGAGAAACGACCACTTTGGCGCGCTAGGCTAGTCCCTTTGCGGCGAGCTCGCACTCGGCTAACTGCTCTTTTTCGTACTTTCAGTAGCACGCCTCTTGTGCATCACGCTCAATATTAATATTGATATCGCTTCTAAACACAAAACCAATTTTTTTTTCTAATCATTCATCTGCAATTGAACGCGAATTCAAAAAAATTAATCAAATTAAAAAACAAACAAACTCACAAAAAAATGCACTTTATACTACTCGCGCCCATCGCAGAGGAGCAAAGTCGGCGCAAAGTCAAAATCGAGCGGCGAACAGGAAAATGCTCTATTGGCTTCTGATGATGATCATGATGGTCATCGTCTCGAACAACGACAAACTTCAGCTGGTGTCCACAAGTTGCGTGCGCCGGCTAGTGCAAACAATGTTCTGGTTGACCCTAAGCGAGTTCTATCAAACAATTTGGCCGCTGCTCGTGCGCCGTCTCCTTCAGCAAACACCGCGCGCGGTGGTCACTCTGGCACAGGCGAGCTCGGCGGCGGCCGTCGCGGCACTGGCCAGTCACCAACAGCAAGATCCCCAGCTAACTCAAGCGGCGGCGGCAGCGGCGGCAGCGGCAACGAGGACGGTGCGAGCAAGTCTCGTCGATCAAGCGGCGGCGGCGGCGGCGACAACAGCCGAGAGTCAACAGCATCACGCGGCGGGCGTGACCCCGGCCGCGGCCCTGATGCTCGCAGCGGCAGCGCTCACAATAAATCGTCGCCAGCCTCGCCGACACGCGCAAATTTCTCCTCAGCATCGAGCTCGCGAAGCAACACGCCCGTTGCTTCATCACATCAGCCAGCAAGTGGCGACATTAAGAGCCTGACAAGTGGCAAAGAGAAGAGTCGTCATAGCGACAAGCGCTCAGGAGTAGGAGGAGGCTGGCAAAATTCCCTCTCGAGGATGTCAAACAAATTTGGCTTGTTTGGCTCGGTGGCGAGCAAATCGGGCGACAAGAACGGGAAGCGAGCAACCGCCACAACTTTGCTTAATCGAGTTGCCTGCGCTGACGATGGTCAAGATCGATCGGCGGCAGCTGTTGCACTGGACGCCTGGATTGAAACAAAAGTGGTGAGTAGGAGTGGCGCTATCTTTTTATTACAAATTTACCTCGCTCTCTCTCTCTCTCTTCATGACGCCACCTGTTCGCCGCCCGTAAATGTTTGTGCCCCGGCCTGTGTGTTTGCATGCGGACATGTTGACACGCCTTCCCTGTCTTTTTTTTCGTTAAACTCAACTGCGCGCGAGTGAGAAAGAAAAGAGATTAAGAAAAGTCGTTAAATGACGATGACGACGACAACGACGGGGAGCAACAAGTTGTCGTCGCCAACGCGCACGCGCATTTACAAGACAATGTGCGTGCCCGGGGGCGATATTGGTCTCATCGCGAGCGGGCGAGCGCGATTGGCCAGAAGCGGGCCGACCGCCACTTGAACTCGATAACATCAACTTGGGCAGCTTCTTACAGTGGCGGCAATAACAAAGTTGACGATTCAGGCACGATGGCAACATGTGCGCACATTCCCACAGGTGTGTGTGTGTGTGTGAGCGCGCGCGCGAGTGTGATCGAGAGTGTTCTTGTGTCTGCTACGGCTAATTGGCCCACTCAATCACTCGCAAACTTTTGATTGGCGGCCGCGGCCGGCTTCTTCTCTGTTGGTATCGCCCTCGCCCGCCGCTGCCGTTACTCACGCCTCTCATAACTGTCCCACTGTTTGCTCTAGAACATTGCTCTCTTGTTTCAGCTCTCGCGCGACACGACACGCCGAGACGCGGACAACACAAAACGCCATAAGTCACGCAACTCACACAAAACTCTACTCATCTTCTATCAATCTCTCAAACGCAATGCACGCAACCCGTTCGCGCGCAATGCCCAAAACTTCAAACTCTCGCCGGCGAACCGAATTGCGACCAACTTGAACGACTGAAACAATTGCAAACATGACGCGAAATTCCATGGAAATTATGTCGCGAATTCGCGCAATCGAATTGGCAAATGCTCGACCAATCACGAAAAACAACAACGACGACGACGAACACAATGATTTGGATCGCCCGACAATAACCACTTGTTATTACGATCGCCTGCCCGCAAATGACCTAATTTTTTTGCTGCTCGGGCGACTCCCACCGCAAACTTTGCGTGACGAAATTTTTCGTCTTGTTTGTCGCGCCCAATTTGCTGCCCCGTGTTGGCCTGGTCAACTGTGCGCGCTCGACAACAACACAAATGACCACTTGTTGCCCGAACTCAACGGTGACATTCCGTTGTGGACAAACAAACGATTGCACCGAAATCAAACACCACCCTCGGCTGCATTCGTGATTGTCTTGGCAACCGAACGAAACAAAAAACCGCCTGCAACATCAAATTACTTACTAATTGCTTTAATTCGCAACGACAAACGCCAAATGGAACGCGCGCTTAAATCATTCTTGAATTTGGACACCAATCAACATGTCGCAAACTCGCTCAATGAACAAACTGCAAAATTTGCCCAATCGATCAAATTTATCCTATCAAATTACGTAACCGCAACGACGCAACCGAACGCGGAAACTCCAAATCGCGTGCAAAATTCAACTATAATTATGCATTCTAATGATCGAAACAACAACAATCATGAACAAAACAATTCCCTTCAAACAACAACCTGTTGCAACAACAACAACAACAACAACAACGAACTCAACTGGCCCGGCTCGTTGATTCAACTGCTCGACTCGCTGGCGCAAAAACAACAACAACAACAACAACAACCACCGCTACCTAAATCTTCGCTCGCGATCGGTCAAAACCCAAACTCGTCTGGCGCCTCGTCAATCTCTTCCCTGGCCATCGACGATCGCGACTTTGAACTTGTCGCCTTGAATTGCAACCAACTCGCGCCTCCGACGACCACAAATTCGCCACCTGTTAACAAACGGTCGGCGCAAAACGACGAAAAACAATCCGTGTGGCTGATGGACTTTTGCACATCATCCCCTGCCCCATCCGGTTCTGTCTCAACTCTCAAACCACCTCATTCAATTGTCGAAACTGAACCCAAATCGATTGTGGATTGTCACGATAAAAATTTGCTTAATTTGATGAAATTTTTGTGCAAAAAATCAAACTCCGACGTTGCCACAACTTCAATGCTGACAACAAACAAAAATGTGCACATCAACGACGACGACGACGACGACGACGACACAAAACCACAACAACGACAACAACAACAACAACAAACTGGCTTGACGCTGAAACGCTCGAAAACACTCCCATTGCGCACCACAACAAATGAAAACTTTAACCAAATCACCATTGTCGACTTGAAACAATTTAAAAATCAACTCAACCACCTGTTATGCGATCGATTGAAACAACCACCACCAACTCATACTGAACATCAATTGACCGAATCTATTGAAACAAAAAAGGACTTTGACGCCGAGGATGACGAGCAGGAGCTGCACGAGCAGGCGCCAGTTGCTATTAACTCGAAGCCACAAGTGGCAGCTGCCAGCGAGACTCGACGCGGATTAGCGCCTAGCTCGGCGGGCTCGGACGATTGTGCAAACAATAGCCAGGGCGAGACTGTCAAGTCAAAGGCGGACGATGGCAAGTACTCAATGCTCCAGTTTGCCTTGTACAACTTTCGCGAGGCCATCGAAAAGTATTCGCTCGAGACTCGGCTCTCGATCAACCAGAACAACCAGAACAACCAGAACAACAACAGCAACATCAGCAAGCAAAATAGTAAACAAGAACAACAAGCGAGACAACAATCGGATGGCGATTGGAGCACATTGCGCGGCTCGTTGAAGCTCATTGAGAGTTTACGCAATGGCGCGTTTAGCCAATCGGGTGCAACCAGCCAGAGCCCCAGCTCTAACCAGTCAACTGTCAACTCAACGCGCACTCTGGCCCGCACTAGTCAAGCCGCAGACCAACAACAACAACAACAACAACAACAACAGTACCACTCGGATTCTAGTCAAACCGGAAACGATTGGACCTGGCGCGAGCTCGCCGAGATGGTCAAGTTTACGCGCGCGCCCCTCAAGAGGTCGCTGCTCAAGTTGAGTGGCCAGCAGGTGGCCGACGGCGCGCAGCAGGTGGTCAGCGGCCAGGAGCTTGAGAGGCGCGCGCTCGATTGTTTTGGCGCAATCATGCGCTACATGGGCGACCTTGAACCCCCCGGTAAGCCGGCGGCGGGCAAGACGCATCCGGGTCGCAAGTCGGCGGGCGGCGTGCCCGACAACGAGGTCGAATGCGTCTACCTAATTCTAATCAACTGTCACAACTTTCCCGCGTTGCGCGACGAAATCTACTGCCAGCTGATCAAGCAAACGACCAACAATCGGAGCGAGCGCCCGGACAGTTGCCTGCGCGGCTGGCGCCTCTTCTCCCTGCTGGCGGCCTACTTTGATTGTTCGCCCAACCTCCGGCCCTACCTAGTGAACTATCTCGAACAGAATGCGTTCGACAAACGGCGCTCGTACCATTCGATTGCGTTGTTGTGTTTGCAAAATTTGCGCAAAACGTTCAAGTTCAAGGGGCGCAAGAATGTGCCCTCCATTGAGGAGATTGCCGCCTTATCGGCGGGTCGCATATCAAAGCGTCAAATTTACAGGTTGCCCGGCGGCACCGAGCGCGTTATCAATACTAAATCGACAACTGTCGTTCAGGACATTATATGGGAGATATGCACAAACATGCTAATGATAGAGGAGCCCAACGAGATGCTCGAGTTCTCCTTGTACTGCATAGCCGATGGCGATCTCTACACAATGCCGCTAAGCCGCGACGAGTACATTTTAGATATCACAACCGAGCTCATAAAAAATCATCAACAATATTTTCTAATCTTTTGCCGCTCCATCTGGCACTACCCATTGCGCTTGGATAGCAAACTCTACATTGAGGTTACCTTTAATCAGATTGCGCCCGACTACCTGGAGGGCCTGTTGCTCGTGTTGCCGCGGGCGGACACAACTTCCGGTCGGGTTAAATCCGCCACCATCGAAAGTAGTGGTAGCTCTTCGTCGCATTACGCGGCCACCTCGAGCAATGGTGGCGGTGGCGGTGGCGGCGGCCGTCAGCCGCGCCAGCCGCTGAAACTCAAGGTGGCGCTCATCAAGGAGATTGCTCGTCTGGCCGCGCTATTGCATCGGGCCTCGGGCACTGACTACACGCCGCACAAGGACGAGATCAAATACCTGTTGCCCAAGCCAATTGTGGCCGCAATCAAGCAGCAGCTCAAGACGGCCAACCAGCCAATCAAGTCCGACGATCACAATTGCCAGCAACAAATCTATGCGCCCGTCTCGACGGCGTCCTCAGGCGGCCCCGGCGCCCAGGCCGCAGCTAGTCAACAATTGCTCGAGCTCGAGCAGCAACAGGCGGCCGACTCTGTGATGGCGCCCGGCCAGGCGGCTTGGGTGCAACTCGTCCAGTCGAATTGGCGCGAAATGTCCGCGTTTGATACGCTCGACGCCAAGGCGCAATTCTTGGACATAATTCGCCATTGGCCCCTCTTTGGCTCCTCCTTCTTTGCCATCAAGCTCATTCAACGCGATCTCATCCAGCCAATGGACTTTATTCTCGCTCTTAACAAGTTCGGTGTGCAAATGCTCGACACGCAAACGCACGAAACGCATCACAAGTACTCGTTTAACGAGGTGATCTCCACGCGCAAGGTGCGCAGCGAAGACGGCGCCCTCTATTTAGACATGAAGTGCGGCAATCTGATGAAACGGACAATTATACGCATTCAAACGGATCAGGCGCACGAGATTAGTCGCCTCATCCGGCAGTACATAGACATTGAACTGTTGCAGGCGAACAAACAGGCTGTCGGCTCGGCAAATCGAGCCGACCAGCCACCACTTGTTGCCTCGCCACTCCCGTC